>NW_022045880.1:822428-928827 GCF_001654015.2 Drosophila navojoa
TTCAATTTATACAAAACAAAATTCCATGCAATAATTCCCGCACTCAGATCAACATTTTCTGCCAGTGCTGCGTAAGGTGTTTTATCTATATACAAATTTGTATTTAATCGCTCATTTTCGAGCACACAAAAACAGCTCGTATGGTTAAAAAAAAAAATAAATAAATAAAAAATAAAATAAAACAAACCTTGCCTACGTATTAGCCGAAAACATACATTGTATGTGGGGGATTTATTGGGGCGATCCATAAAATTTCTCAATAAGCAAACAAGATCCTAAGATACGCATGCTATCCCACTCTCGCGCGCTGGTTGTCAATGAGCAATGCCGTCTCTGTTCGACGCGATTCCAATGAAATGTGTTTTTCGATAAAAATGGTCCATGCGATGCGATCGAATTTAAATTGAAAAATTTGATTTTAATTCTTGCATTCTAAATGTGTTTTCATTAGCATAATTAACGTCGAATTAAAACTTGGCTCGTTCGCCAGCTCGTTCGTTTTCGGTCTCGAATTGTAAAAATGAAATAAATTACATTTTTACAAGCAAAGAAAGTCTGGTGGGTCTTCTGTAGTGGGAATGTGTTGAGAGTGGAGCGTGGTGGAGTGACAGCTATTCGTCAGATCGTTAAATAGCTGTTAAGTATTTGTTGAGGATTCATTAAAGCATTTGGTCTGTGCGCGGTCCATTTTGATTGTGTGGCTATGGGCTGGTTTATTTGGTTCGATCTGTCCGATTCTCTGTCCCCCAGTCCGTCAGTCCGCGTGTCTGGCTGGGTGGCTTTTGTCTTGATTTATGCTTGTGGCTCATTTATATTGAAATTTGATATATTTCAGCATGCGCTCGATTTTGCGAAGCCGCCGCAAGAGTGTATATACATATATTTTATATTCGAATTAATTGAAATGATTGTGATCTACAACACGACTCGTCGGGCACATATATAGTGTATATAATTTATGAATATCGCTTTGCTGGCCTGTATGTTAATGTTCGCAGTGTCTTTGTGTCTTTTCTTTGTGACCAACTGCGTATAAATTATACGGCACACACAATAGTTATAACACCTCCTAAATGTTTTCCGTAACTGTTGGCGGAGTCACACAGTTTTAGCGATGTGAAAAGAGAGTATATTGGTTTGGCAATGCCTATATTGCTGAATGTCCGTTCGTCCGTCTATCCATCAGTCTATAAGTTTATCCATCCATCCGTCCGTTAGTTCATCTCTCCACCTGTCCGTCCGTTGATCCATCAGTTTGTTTTGTTCGTTTGTCTAACCCTCTATTTGCCGTCCGGCCGTCCATTCATCCGTTATTCTGTCTGTCTATCCATCCGTCCGTGCGCATGTCCTTCTACTTAAACTTAGAGTTAGACTTAGACCTTAGACATAATATATCTTTATAAAATTAATTTAACTTTTTTCGGAAACACGAACGAGTATTGTGCAACTGAAAAAGCTCGACTGTAACATTAGTTTTTTTTTTGTTTTTTTTTTTTTTTTTGCTTTGACTCTTTAAATTTTAATGCTTGAACACAAAATGCGCAGCACGTAGCCGTAATTACGCGCCAAGTTTGTTGTCTAAGTCTTTTGTTTTGCAGCGCTTGTTTATTTGCTTAAATTAACCAGAGAGCCGCAAAATAAATGCCCCCAATTTAATTGGCCTCTGTCATGGTTGGCTTGATATGCCCAGATTTCTGAAGCAGCTGCGGATGCTGTGGATCACAATTCACTGAAATCTTATTCGACTTGCGTTCATTTCTAGTTTATGGCTAAACTTGAACTTAGCCCCAACTTCTATAGAGATTTAAAATCTAAATATAAATAGAAATTTCATGGAATAAATTGTTGGCCTTTGTTAAATTGACAGCACGAAAATTCCCCAAATTTATTGACTTGAAGAAATTATGAGATGAAAAATATGTTTAGAAGGGAGTTTCGTTTGGGTACGTTTACATATGCAAATTGAAGAGAATATGATTAAAGCCATCTGACAAATGGCCAACTGAATTCGAATTCTGGCACAGTTCTGAAACTGGTTCTCGGTTCTCCGAGAGATCGTTGCGAAAATTACACAAGCATTTCGAATTGAGAAAGATTTGTTTTAATCAGGTCCAAGGCACGCCGCAAATAACAATCTTAGTCTAGTTTTGCCAATACTATTCAAAAGTCGTTAAACTATGTAATTGGGTTTCTGGCTGCATAAATAAGCCCAGTTCATTGACTCTGTTTTTTTCTTCTTCTCGTTTTATTTTCATATTATTTTTGTCATTTGGCATTTTGTTGTTGGCAGAGGCAAGAAATTAAATAAAATGTTATAAGTTGAAGAACCCGCGAAATGTGGCAGATCTTAAATACTCTTAATTATGTAAGACATAGTGGCTAATGTGGCATTTGCTAAGAGAAAGGTAGAGAAGCGAGTCAAATAAATGGATGTAAATAAATAAACGCAATTTATATTCAACTGTATATGTGCAGAATAGTTTAGTTTAGGAGAATTCTTTTTAGAGATATTTCATAAGCGATTTTTTATTCATTCTTAAATGTGTTCAAATAACTGAAGTTTGCATAAGATTTTGAGTTGAAACATGTGAAGTAGTACGAAAATGACAGACTTGCTATAGAGCGTCTTTTAAGTGTTTTTAGCTCTCATATATTAAAATATCTAAATCATCAGACATACGAACAGACAATCACAATGAATTCTGTTGCTCAATTCACTGGTACATTCAACTGTAGAATATCCATATGAGGCTTAATAAGACGTATGCCTCGTATGCCTCTTAAATATATTTTTAACAAAATGACAATTTCTTAAAATATATATAAATATTATTAGATATATAAAAACAAATACATTTTAATTAATGTCATAATAAATTTACTTTTACAGTTAATAAATCACTAATGAGGCACTCAAATTGAAGAGCTTTAAAAGCGAAAATCTTATATTTATACATACATACATATATATGAATATAATATATAAGATGCTTGTTATTATTATACATATGTATATATAAATATGGCATATGGGTTCTTTGTACTTGTAGCCTTGGCGCATTCCAAGCTCCGAGGTGGGAGTCGGCGCTTGACTTCAAAACTTTTGAAGCATTTCCTAATGCAAAGAGTAAACTTAGCTCGAGTAAAATTAAGTCAAGTAAATACACGCAAATGGATGACTACGATGTACCCTAAACGAAAGAAAATATAAATGAGCTGAATTCAAAGTACAGTTGAATGAATATTGAAATTATATGTGAAAATGTTAAATAAATAATATATATAATATAAATATACATATGTAGAAAAATTTCAATAGAAGACAAATGTAGAAAATTATTATATTTATAATAATATAATTATATATACATATATGCATTTCTCTACTCTATCATGTAAGGCTAATTATTGATTATCAATATCCAATGTCAATACTTTTGATGTATTATTTTACAGGGAATGTGTACTACACATAATTACTTTTGAAACAGTTACTATAATAGGAATTTTTGGCTGATTTAGAAATATAACCCGTCAATGATATACCCCACTAGCCGCCAATAGTTTTACAGGGTATATGCAGTACACAAATACTTTTCACACTGGTACTATAATGACAATGATATAGTTGACTTATGTAGCTATGCACACCGATATACCCCATTGCTTTTGCTGGGTATGTGCAATGTATCCACAAACTGTAGTTCAAATGAGTAGTATATATATTTGTAGTTGCCTTTCTTGTTGTTGTGGTTGTTGTTGTATTTGTTGTTTTCGCTTTGTTCTCTTTGAGCTACGTTTGATCTTTGTTATTTGGCTTGTTGTGCCATTTGCTGTACTTGTTGTTGTTTTTGTTGTTGTTGTAGTATTTGTGGTTGCAATGTTGAAAATAAAAGTGAATGCTGTTGTTGTTGTTGTTGTTATTTGCGGTTGGTTGCCACATTTGTGTGAGCCACTCGCTCGCTCGCTCGTTGGTTGGTTGGCTGGCTGGCTCGTTCTACATGTATCTGACAGATATTCAATCTTCATCTTCATCAAAGCGTTCGTCAAACGTGTTTTATTGTATGCGACGACTTGTGCTATTTTCTGCCAAGCGATGCTGATTTCAGATTTCAGATTTCTTTCTCGATATTGAATTTATTGTCAGTACCTTTAACCGTTTGTTAGCCGACTCTCCGGCTATTGCCACTCAGCTGTACTTGCTATAACTACTATTCGCCAGGGACCGCAGCGGGTCTTGGGCCAGTCACGACATCTCAACAGACAACAACAACAGCAACAACAACAACGACGACGACGACAGCTCAAGGTCGCATTCCTTGGCACTGACGCAGTCATTCAATAATTCTTATTTGGATTGTTCTGTACACTCGGCTCTAAGTGATAAATTATACGCATTCGCAATTGCCATGGATTTGATCAGGTATTTGTTGTGTGTGTTTTGGGCAATGGGGCTCAGTTTCGTGGGGTTTCGAAGAAGCAAGTGGGTGTAGAAGTCTGGAGAGTTACTATTCGAAACGTAAGTATGTGAGTGTGTGAATGTATTTATATTTGTACTTGCTTTTAGCCTGGGCTGTCCTTGGAGCTATTGAGCTATTGAGTATATGTGAGGCCAAAGCTGTACTCTCTGTAATACCTATATGCTTGCGACATGCATCATTAATAATAATATTATATAGTAATAATCATATATTTATTTATAAGCACTGTGTTCTCTGCCTCTCCACCTATCTTTATGTTAATCAGCTGCTGTTAAGTGATTCGTGGGCATGTGTAAGACGCAGCTAATTTGCACAATGTTTTTGCCTCTCTTTCATATCAATGCTAGCTTAGCCTCCCGTCCTAGTTGCATAGGTACAGTCACACCCATTCAGTATGTGTGTGTGTCGCCATTAAATTGCGCAGCGAGAGGATGCCGAGCCGGCACTTTGAGATGCCATCTACACCTAATTTATGACGGCTCTGCTGCGGCACTCTCAGCCGAACCGACAACGCTCAGAGATGCCAGAAATGCGGCAGCTACGTGCACAACGTGGCTAAATGAAGTCACGATCGGGTCCGGGTCGAAGATACCCATGGATAGGCGGTGCTAGGTGTGTCCAATTACGAGTAGGCAACTGCGCCAGCAACACCAACAGCAACAGCTGAAGCTACGGCTAGTGGGTTAATAGAACGCCGCCTGGAATTGTTTTGTCTTGCTTTTTTCTTGTGGCATGGGAGAAATATATAACACGAGCAGTTGGAATGTTATTGGCTGCTGGATACCCTGTAAAACGGCTTTGTTGGCGCGCTTTCAATTGTGAATGCCTGCAAAATATGCTGGGTATTTTTCATTAATTCTATATGACAAAATCATGGGAGCGTCTGAGAGATACCCTGTAGATAAAATGTTTAATGGCATATGATTTTGTGTAGGATGTCATATACGGCTACTCCTTAATATTTATTAATGGCAGTGACTTGTAAATTTACTTAATAAATGTGAATGAGTGCTAGATACCATACAGAATGAAGGTAAAGTTATTCAGAGAAATTTCGTTTTAAAAACATAATATTGATGAATGGTATAAGGTATAAAATATCCTATGATATTCCATTTTAAGATAACAATAACTACTGTTATGAGTTAAGAATATGAATGACTGATAAATACATAGGTAAACGAGAATATATATACTTAGTGGGGTCTGTCACACCTCTTTCAGCCTGTTAAATACATTTCAACAAAACCATGATATACTGATTTTTCATTTTCAATAGATTGTCAGGTTTATTTCTTAGTCTGCTTTTGCAATTGAGTAGAACTATAATATACATATATAAATAATTACGAGCCACTAGAATTCATATTTGTTGATTATTTTAATTTTAATTTGAAATAAAGTGTATTGAGTCTGATGTAGAATGAATGACAAATGAAAAACCCTTCTAGCAATTCAGTCCCTTTATAATATTTTAAGGAATAAATTTATTTCATGTAAGGTTTCTCTGATATATCTAGTCATTTCTAGCGTGCTTCATTGTTAGTCCAAGTATCAACTTTCGGAAATATGAAATTTATAATTTCTTTGATATATGTTAAGGAAGATCATTATATTTCTAGATACCTTCAAGTAGTCTCAGTTTGCAATATACTATATCCAAGATAATAGTTGTGCAATCAATTTATCTTATACGTGAATTTCTTGATTATCTAACATCTGAAATGCGAAATACCCTGTAGCTACGCTCTGTGTAGAGCTGCTGTAACATGAGTTGAATGCACCAGCTCACATCTTATTAGCATCGCAGATGTTTTCTTTTTGATACAAGGCAAAACAATTTGAGAGATGGCAATTGAAATCAATTGGATGTGTTGACGCCGCCCCGAATAGTTTTGTTAGAGGGCAAAAACTACAAATATGTTAATTTGATTTGAAGACTTGGCTGGCATTTGCTCCATTTTGTTGTTGTTGTTGTTGTCGGCTTTCTGGGCTGCGAGCTGTGTGGTTCGACAGCCCAAAGAAAATAACTTAAGCTTTTACTTTCACTGCCAATAATTTGTACGGCTGCTGGAGGGGGCAATGTCTCAATGGGGGCCGCTGATGCTTTGGCTCTCAATTTGCATCGGCATACGGTGTTATTGTTTTTCTTCTTCTCTTTTGTTTTTTGTTGTTTAGTTTTTTGCTGTTATGGCTAAGTCTCATTTGCAAATGTATCTGGCGGCAATTTGGACCCCTCCAATGCTGAGCTGTTCATGTCTGTGCATTGTCTGTTACAATGTTCACTCTTCAGCTGTTCGAAACGTCAGTCTTTAGTCTTTGGTGTTCAGTCGTCAGTTTTCAGTTTTCAGTTGTCAGTCTTTAGTTTAATTTCATTTTCACAACAACATCTACAACATCAACAACAATCTTTTTGTGTGCTCATCACACGTGTTCGCATGTGCTGCAATTTGATCGTCAAGTCGGGATCGCGGCTCAGCAGCCAGCAAATGTTAATGATGAGCATTTGCTAATAAGGGCCCAGGGTCTCGCCTCTCCCAGCTTAGCTCCCCCTGCTCGCACTTTGGCCTTAGCTGTTGTGTTTCTTTGATTTGTTTGGAAAATTGTTGTTGATTTTTGTCGATTTGGCGAAAGTTGAGCGATCGATCGAAGTGGAACTGAAGATTCTGCAGACAGGAAGGGGAAGTCTCATGTGGAGCTGGCCAAAATGCAGTAGCTTACAAATATGGCTTCACTTGTTCACATCATTGAACTCCATTTAGCTGTTGGCTTTTTTGTAAAACTCCAAATTCCATTCGATTTGCTGTTATCATGGCCAGTGGCGAGTGGACAAGTTTTTAACAGCGGCAGCAGCAGCCGCCGGCGGCTGGCCAGATTGCCAAGTTAGCCTTGTTCTTAATAGTTAAACAACGTTTTTGCATAGCAGACTCGTAATTAAACGCCAACCAGTCGGCCAAGCTGGCTCATAAATTGAACAAGTGCAAGTACGAGCGTGAGCACGAGGTATCTAATGCTGTGCATCTGCAAAATACTCGTAATCGAGCTGCACCTGTATCGGTTGTCAGCGTTGACCGCAAGCTGCAACCTTGCGGCTTGCTGCTGGAATGCTGAGTGCCTCGCCAGTTCGTTGCCTAAGTCTTTTGTTATGCCTCCATCATGGAAATTCTAACTGGCACGCAGCGGGGCGTGGCCAGTGACAAACATAAACAGCCGCGCGGAAATCGTTTCAGACTGAAAGCAAACACACTTTCCAACCGCCAACACTCTCACTTGATCGTGTTTATCTTGCATCTCTCTGAGTCTATCCAAGCAGACGACAACCCGAAATCGATTTCGTAAGCCTTGTGTGAGTTTTCATTTCTGCGTTTTCATTATTGCTATTATGTGTTTTGTTTGCATAGTTTTATTTCATTTTATTTATTTCTGTGGCATATCATTTCATGTTTCTCTCCTTGCCCACGTAATCGCTGCTGTCTGCACGTCTTTCGCTTTATTGATGAGTGACAAGACCTGAAAGTGGCTTAGGCCTAGTTAGCTCTCGTTGATGCGATGAAAGTCCAATAAGACAATGACAGCATTTCAATTGAATGATGCGACTTCCGTTTTCAGGCATTGTCTCGATGAGGCATCATTGTCTTTATCTGGCTATTGTCTTTATTTATGTACATATATGCACTATATATATGCATATACTCCAGTTCACACATATATTCTTATTTGATGGCTTGGTTTTTTTTTCTTTATTATTCCTATAAGAAAATGCTTTTTATTTTCAATATGATTTTTTAAGTCCTTAAGGATGATATAAGCTGTTCCGATGCTCCTCCTCTTCTGCAGCCTCACTATTTCCAGGGTATTATGCAAGCTAACCAGTCTGAATTGTAGCAAGTTCCCTCAAGTCTAATTGGCCACATTACAGAACCTCCTCATGTTGATCAAATTGAAATTCCGGCGTCGCAGGGCTAGCTCGCTGGCTGCTTGGGTGCCATGCTATAAATTTGTTATTCAAAGTAAATTTTCAATTTCAACGCGAATAGATATTTCCATAAATAAACCACATAAATCAGAGCTATCGGCTAACCGAAACCGAAACCAAACCGAACTCAACCGAACTCAACTGAACTCAACTGAACTCAACTTCTCATTAGTAATCAAAAGCTGTGCAATCGACGCAGTCGCAGCCGCAGCCACAACTCAGTGCATTCTTTTTGAGCAACTGAGACGGGGCATATAGGAGGCAGAAGTAGAGCTAGATAGAGAGTGGGAACGAGAGAACAAGAGACAGGCTTGCACAAAACGTTGCACAAGCGAGTGAGTGGGCCGTATTTACTCTTTTTTTTTTTTTTTTTAATTTTATTTTATAAGGTGGCTACCACTGGGAACGTTTGTCGCCAGCGCGCCAACGCGCCACCACCGGACCGGCGACGGCAAGACAGCGACAGCGGCAGCGGCAGCAGCAGCAGCGCCTTGTCTTGTTTATATTGCCTTAATGGCTATTTGCCTCTGTTGTTTAGAGGCAATTTAAATATTTCAGCCATTTCATTTTGAGCGCTGCTTTCTGGCTCTCCATTTGGCTGGTTGTGTTTTTTGGTTTTGTTTTTATTTTAATTTTTGTTATGCCGGCTAAACTTGTGTCTTTGACATTTTATGGGCGTTGAAAATATTTTAAAAATTTCTACTGTTTTGCATTTGCTCTGCTACTTAACATTTCAGGAATTTACGAATTTCTTTTGTACAACACAAACATATCGAAACGAGTAGAGTGAATTCGACTATGCATACAATAGATGTTTGCAATAGAAACTCATTTGGTTAGTAATGAGCTTTATATTTTGATCAACAAGCGATTTTGATTATTAAGTTTTGCTTAAACTTTGCCATACATGAGATAAGATAAAATTTTTGCATAAGTTGATATTTGCAGCGCATTGTTAACAGATTTATATTGGTCTAGGTGTGCAAAAGTTGAATATATTCTAACTTCCGTTATAAATAACCTAATTTTAACATGGCTTCACTCAGCTTACAGCGAACTGCAATAAGCTAAAATTAAAATCTGTTAGAATTTTGTTATAACATACAAATTTACTGCAAAATACTTGAATGTCAACACATTCACAGTGCAATGTTAAGAAGTCTGATTAGAATGCTGCATTCCTCTATTCTGTTAGTGTCAATTATGCTCCGCTGAAATACAAGTATAACAGGACAATGTAAACTTGCTTTTTAAGATCTGTTAATATTACAGCGAAGTGTAAACAGTTGACATTGCACTTCTGTTAGTCAGCCGTTAAATACTATTATAAATTCAAATTTGAAATGTATTCGCTAAAATATATTTATCAATTTTACATTCACTGTAGCTTAAATTTATTTTAATTTCAAGTTAACAACAATACATCAATTAATTCAATCAGTTTCAATTGCAATGGTCCAGTCGCGAGTAGCAAAAACTAATCTACATTAAGATGAATTAAAAATCTACAGTGTATACAACATTAGTAAAAATGTTAAGATTTAATTCGATTTAGGTTTGCTTAGCATTTGCCGATTTCTTGACTTTGATTTTAGCGCCCACCAAAGTTGATTTCTTTCGTCCATTGAGCTTTGCCTTGTTGGTCGAATTGGCCAGGGGTTTTGGCTTCACTACTTTGGCCTCCACGCGTACGTACAAATCGTAGTTAAAGTCGCCACAGAATTTGCCTGCAAAATAGATGATTCTAGAGCGATCTATAAATTGATTTCAGACTACATACCCCAGCATAGTTCCTCGCCACATAAGTCACAGGTGATGAGACGCGTTTCCACAATTCCCGACTTGTTTTTGATCTTCTTGATGCAATTGTTCAGTGCGAATTCGCGTCGGTCGCGCGCCTCAGTCTTCAGCTCCAATTTGCCCATTTCCACCATACGACTGAAGTACTCCTCCTCTTGCTTGGACTTAGGCCTTAGTGTGGTTAGCATTTTCCAGTCGATGGGCACGGCGCATAATTCCATGAGCACAACGTCCTTCATTTCGCTGGGCATGGGATCTGCATAGGTGTAGAGCGTCTCTCTTTCTCCATTGGCCTTCAGTAGCTTGCGCATCTCCTTCTTGGGCATTTTGAAGGCATAATCCTTCTCTCGTATCTTTATCTCCTCAGCGCGGACTTTGATGGGTCGCATCTTGTAGTCGGGCACCTTTTCCATGACTCTCTTGAATTCCTCAATTGTCTGAATGTTGCTGCGGCTCAGATCCAAGACGGGCACCACAGTTTTCTTTTTGGCCAACAAATCATCCAATTTACTCATTTTTTTTTATTGTGTTCTAAGTAACTTTACTCTGTCAGAAGTTGAAATATTTCCTTGCTGATTGATCAAACAATGCGGTTGCTAAATGAAGACTTCCTCAGTTGCTATGGTGGAATTAAAAGCTTTTTTTTGCTGTTAGAATATCTGGTAAATACTGAAAAAATTATTTTATTGCAAAATAAATATATTAATATATAGGAAGACAACTTTTTGAGCTGAGCTTTAATATATTGAGAATTGCAAAGTAGAGCAATTCTAAAATAACAGAAAAATATATTTAAGAATATATGTATATAATTAAATAGCGATTTAATGTTGTATATTTAAGTTTGTAAATAAATCAATTTCTACCTCTTAAGTGAGTCATATTATTCATGAATCCATCTTCAGTAAGTCCATCACCTACTAGTCCTTAACATTTTACTCCATCTCCTGTTAGTACATTCGTTAGTCCATCTTCTCATCTTAATCCCAAGGCGTTTACTTATCATATTTACATAACTATTTCTAATCTATGCAATTTTTTAATGTTTTAATTTATTATTACTCTGTAGATCAACAATAACTTTGTTTTATTTTTTTATAATTTCTTTTTCACTTCAAATAAATATTGAATAATTTCTTTCTCATTACAGTGCCTTCGATAATAGCTCAATCAGCTCGGCTCAGGTCAGATCAGATCAAATCTGATCAGATCACGTGTCGGCAACTACAGTTCGTGTAATTCGGTAGAAGTAGCCGAAAAGTTGTCGTGCAAACAAATACTCAAAACGCTACCTAAGATCAAAAAAAAAAAAAAAAAAAGCCAAAATAAAACCCGTCGAGAAGCCGAAAGCTGACAAAACAGTTGGCTCGTTGATCGTGTTGGCATTTAATTTAGCTGGTTACGTGGCTGGGGGACTCGTGCGGCCGCCGAAAAGAAAGTCACGACACTATCCAAAGCGGTTCAAAACAAGATTTCCAAGATTCTGCGCCGAAAGTCAAAGTTACAAGTTTACATTTTGGCCGGTTCAACGTCTTATCACTGTGTGTGTGTGTGCGCGCGCGTATGTGTGTGTTTGTGCCACTTTAGAAAGTGAAAATCGAGTGCAGCCCCAGTTTGAAGCGCATTCGGTCAGAGCTGCAGCTGAAAGTGAATTTGCCTGCTAGCTCCATCATCATCTGTCCCAGTAGCTCCAGAGACAGCTACATCTACAGCTCAGCTACTTGGCCCAACCGCCAGAAAAATAAAATCCGTCTACAGAGCCGCAGTCCAAACTGGCTTCACGTTCCACAATGGAGGCCGAAGAAATTACAAAACTCGTTGATGGTGTTTATAGGGTAAGTTTTTTAGGTTTTTTTTACCTTTTTTTGGTTTGTCTATTTTTACCATTGCTCTTGTTGTTGCCCTTTTTTGGGTTAGCCCGAAGTAGTTTAGGAGGTAATAAAGAAATTTCAAATGAGCTTTCTTCAGGCATTCAGTACGTTGAGGCAGGTAGACAATGTTGAATGGAAACAATTACTGCTCGAGAATAAGTAAAGATTTAATTATTAATTTAAATTTATTTATTATTTCTAGATATTTATTTAAGACTGAAACGTCTGTGCTTAAAATTATATAAATTAAAACTTGTAAAAATATAAATGAAGATTCTGGACATTTAAATATTTGTGCAGAAATCAGATAAAAAATTTATTTTTAATTGAAGCCAAAACTTGACTCAAAGGAAATTGTTGAAAATTTAAAAATGTATTTTTTAAATATATAATTTTATGAATTTAAATAGAGTTCAATATTAATAAAGAAAACAGTAGGAAAGTAAAGCCGTTAACCGCAGCAAGGAAAACATTCTCAGGTCAATATAATATCATATAAAAAAAATTATAATAATTGTCTAGCAAAACTTAAAATCAATTTTCCAATAAGCTATTGTAAAAAGTATATGAAAATTCCATGGAGCCTTGATTTCCCATTTTCCATGGGTATATAAAATGGGGCTTACCTTCATTTAGTCATTATTCAATTTGGAGATAAAACATTTTATTTTATTTAATATTTATTTAAATTAAATGCAGGTTCGTTCAAGGTGAAAACTCGACTTGTTTGGCGTCTATTAGATGAAAATGTGATTTTAATCTGGGGAAAACAATTTGCTCTGTGGCTTACACAATTTGCCTGCCGGCAGCCTCACTGTGGTAGCCCCGCAGTTGTTTCTCTTATGCAATCGACTCGCAATTGGCCCAAAGCAAAGCAAAAGCAAAAGCGAATTGCGTGAAGGCCATTTCTATTAGGTATTAGGTGTCTGACGACTAATTTTCATATTTTCTAAGCGCTTGCAGCCCATATAATGATGCCAGCTATTCGAAAAACAATTTATTATACTAGAAATGTGCAGCTGGGGCTAAATACCCTGGGCCACATTGGAGAAAACTTGTTTAAAATTCGTGTGATCAAACCAATTTTCTTATGATGAGCCCAACAAGTCTCCTCCCTCTTTCAATGGGAGTGTTAATAGGATAATTGTTGCATAATCTATATTAGCTTAGAGCAGGAATTCTTAAGTGTAGCTTGAATGAAATAAGAAACTAAAAATATGTGACTTTAGAGATTTCTTTCAAATCGAAGCTGTAATTAATATTATTCGGGTATCTCAGGTGGGTATCTCAGCCTCGGCAATTCATTCCGCGCTGTCATTTAAGATCGGCTTTAAATTAATCACCGCACGCGATGTCCATAAAAAGCAAAAACACCAAAATATCAATAAATAAAAAACTATGAACTAAAAAGTAAAGCACAATAATAGTTGTAGATAAAACCATCAATAAATATGTGTCTTTATGTGTTTTGTTTGCGACCAGATCTCGTTCGGGGCTGGCCAAACGACATTTGAAAGTGAATTTCGTTGGCTGGAAATCAACAGCCGAATTTGGTCAAGTCCCGCTCCGGCATTAAAATATGTATATGGCTTGTTTATTGTTTTGTGGACCTTTTTTTTATACGGTCATATGGCAAACGAAACGGCGCGAAACAAGTTCAATTGCGTCTGTGCCACACGGTGTGGCAGTTGCAACGACAACAACAACAGCAACAACAATGCAAAGAAAAACAACCAAATCAATGGAAAACGAAATAGTGTCTTGGGAGTTTGGCAAGTTTTCAGCTACTGGCTGGGGCTGGGGCTGTGGCATCTGCCAGGGCAGTGTTGAAGGGGACAGTTCGGGGCGGCGCTTTGGGGAGGGGCGGCGCATGTTGCACATTTCGCGCATCTATTTCATTATGCAACATTTAGTTTTCACAACTTGCAACAGCAACAGTTGTTGTCGTTGATGTTGTTGCTGTTGTTGTTGTCTTTGTTTTGCGGCTTTAAAAATTGCGGAAATTTTTCAGTTTCTTAATTTTTGTTTTTTGGTGCTTCCTCGGCTTTTCATGTTGCACATGGCTGCATTTTCTTGACTCGACTTGACTCGACTCGAACAGCATTTGCATTTTGTTGTTGCTTTGGCTGCATTTTTGTGTCACAGTGCAGCCAGAAAAAAAAAACACAACAAAAATTATTTAATTATTGTGACAAATTCGCGAAAAGATTCAGGAAACGAATTCGCTAGGACGTAACTCTCAGATGCATATGAATGAATTGCTGTGAATTAATCAAATAACTTCCTGTTCAGTTCCCTAAGATTATATATATATTTAATACCTCTGTGATTTATACGTTGCGTTCGACTCTGTCACAGACTCTGATTAGCTGTCAGCCATAAGTGGTTTATAGACCGATTATAATAATATGACTGGCATTATATATTTATTGTTGTTATTGGCAAATTAATTGATTGGCATCGATTTTTATTGCCAGCGATAGCTCAATTTGCTAATGCGACCTCATCCTAATCAATACTTTAGTTTGTTTTTCGGATAAACAATTCATGTCTCTTCTATGAATTTATTCTAGCATTGCAGAAGGTTGTGATACTTAGCTGGAAGAGCTATAGAGAGAGGGGGACAGAGAGACAGAGAGCGAGAGATAACTATTTAGCGTAGAGCGAGGTTGAACATCTTTACTTTGAGTCTCTCAGGGAGAGATTGAAGCTGGAAGGTATTAAATTTAATTATATTTAAATATCAAGTTGAAATTTATTATTCAAGTTTTCAAGCTTTAAAACAAATTTAATAAAGTAAAGTTTTTGTTTTTGGCAACAAGTTAAGTAGGTTGAGATAGATAGTATATGAGATATACTAAATTGTACTAAAATATTGTGCTTGTTTTATATTATGCTTTCCTCCATATAAATGATCAGATATTGGTGATAGATTAACCATATCATAGGGAGAATATCTGTAAAAAAGAGAAAGTAGAAAATAGCTTAAATGAGAATAAAGTACAATAAATAAGTTATATGGAGAAAGTATGGGCACAGATAGATAGATTAGATAGATTAGATTAGTATAGATTCAGTCAAAGGGCGAACGCATAAAACATAAATTGGATTTATCAGACTTCCTTATATACGGTATACCATATATATGAAATAAATATAAACTATAAAACACAAATGAATAAAATAAATTGTAAAGTTAAAAATTTTCCAAAGAGACGTAGCTAATAATTATATTATTATATTCTCAGCAACTATAATGATTTTAAGAAATTATAATAATAATGTGGGACACCATCTTCAGATCTATAAGGCTGACCACAGATCGTTGCCTGCTTCGTCGTTGCCCACCTGACGATGTGTGCTTGAAATAAATCAGCAGCAATTGTTTGTCACACACTTTAATGGATTTATGGCACATTCTGTCGGCAGGGCGGGAAACAGAGCTGCAATAAGCGGTTTGCTGGCCAAAGCGAATGATGCCCAGGTGGGCATACAAAAGACCTGGCAATTGCTTGGGTTTGTGTGCGGACCTGGCTGAAGACTTGGCGAAGCCACTCAAGAGCGCAGCTCAGCATGGCGCACAAGTGGGACGAAGCGACGTTGACGTCCAAAGGTGTTCCAAGTGCTGAACCTACAACAACAACAACAACAACAACAGCAACAGACACAGTGACAGCAGCAGCTAGAGATAGAGGGCAATGAGTATAATTGAAAAATACAGAAACTGATGGAGACGACGGCTGTCTAATGCGAAGTGGGAGCAGGAATCGGAACCGAGACTGTGACTGCGAATGTGACTGTGACTGTGACTGCGACTGTGGATTTGAATGTGAATGTGAGTGTGACGGATTGTGAGTAGAAGACGCAGGCATTTCTAAGGCTGCAGCATTAGAGAGGGCGAGGAAGAGGGAGAGAGAGCGGGAGGGCAAGAGCGAAAGGGAGACACAGCTTGGAACGATGTCACACGGTTCAGGTTGGGCCATAATGGAACTATGTCATTGTCCGAGTGGGACAGGCGAAGCCCTACGATTCGCATTTTTTTCTTGTTATTATTTATTCGTTTTTTGTTGGCCTGGGAAGACACACGCAAACACTTTCAAACATTTTGCACGCATTTTGCTGAAGCGGCGTGCTGAGGCGGCAGGGGGCGAGGTTACGCCCTGACGCCTTTGCCAAAGTTTTGTCAACGGACAAGTTGTTCGTTGTTGTGGCTCGAGTACCTGTTGCGTGCTTGGCTGCCTTCCATTTGGCTATCGTCGTTGCTTTATTTCGTTTTTATTTGCAAGTTTTCATTTTCTAATTGGCATAATTGCGGCTCGTGTTTCTTACTGTTGTAATTGTTGTTGTTGTTGTTGGTGCCTGGGCGGATTGCATTCTCGCATGCCTGCGGTGGGTGTGGCCGCTGGCGTCGTTGAATTATGGCCAGGCCCATTTGATACCACTTTGCCAGCCAAGGAAACAGAAGCGTAGAGGTGAATGTGGAGAGGGGGAGAGAGAGAGCGATAGAGGGAGGCTAACAAAATTGCGACTCTTTTATTTCTGTTTTGTTTAATTAAAAAAATTACATGTGCCGAGCTCACTAGGCGATTTATGTTAAGCGGCGATTAGAGCCGGCCCAAGCAGGGCAGGGGCCGCAGCGGTCCGGGAGGGGCGCTCAATTTATTTTGGGTTAAATGTTTTGCGCCGTCTAAAAAGATTTGCGGGTGTGATAAAAGTTGCGTCAGCTCTTTTTCTAAATTGCATGGCTAAAGGTAACTCAGCTAAGGTGGGCAGCAGCAGCAGCAGTAGCTGGCGGCTTAGGTATGAGGAAAGAAACTTATGTCCAAAGTATAACGAAACAAATTAGATTCGGTTGTGAAAATGATAAACTAGTATAATAGTAAAACACTATTCATGCATACATAATGCAATAATAGAAAATATATTAAACTAAATAGTATAAGTAGTTGTATTAAATTATAGCTTACTGAGTGAAAACTTTAACTAAAATTGTTTCAGCCTATTATTATATTAGTATACTACAAATTAATGCAAGGGAATGTACTTTTCAATACGCTAAGAGTTGTTTAGACACATTAACAAATGTACTTACTTTATTTAGTTTTATAAATTTTGTGTTTAGTGTCAAAAGAATTTTTATTCCTGGTATTTGATCCCTTGCCTTGACAACTAGAGTACCTTTGGTTGGGCCGTTACTTTCTGAAGGCCTGCATTGCTGCCTTGAACTGGGCTTATAGGCAAGTAATTTCGTACCTTAAATAATTCCAATCACAGCTAATTATCATAACTGTCCATTTAAATGCTGTGCTAACCACCATAATTACTCAAGCCACAAATTGTTCAAACTTTTTATAGCCTAATAAACTAGAGGCAAGTTGAAGGTGCACAAATGTATTTCATGGATGCATACACAGATACATAGATACGTAGATACATAGATACATAGACGCATAGATAGATATATAGAAACAAAGATACATAGATACATAGATACATAGATACATAGATTCATAGATGCATAGATACATAGATACATATATACATAGATACATAGATACATATGTAGATACATAGATACACAGACACATAGATATATCGATATTTATACATATAGATATATAGATATATAAATATATATATAGATAGCTAGATACATAGATACATAGATACATCGATATATAGATATATAGATATATAGATACATAGACATATAGATACATAGATATATAGATACATAGATACATAGATACATAGATACATAGATACTTGGATACATAGAAACATAGATACATATACACATAGATACATAGATAGATACACGCATGTATGTAGATATTTGAGTGCATGGCTTAGCTGGTGTCAGGGTTGGTTCACTTGTCATGCACTCGCTTACTAATTAAACAATTTCGAGCTGAATGTAAATTAAACATTTAATTGCGATAGGACTAGCTCTTAAGATAAGTCATGAAAGTAAACACTCGAATAAATGGAAGCTATATACACAGTATGAGCCGCGCTCTGACCTTGCTTATATGAAGTTTGATTTTCAGTTTGATTTCCAGTTTGAGTCTCAGTCGGAGTGCAGGCATTCCCACGCCTCAACGCTGCGATTTGCGGCTAATAAATTTTTTAACAAATAAAAATAAAGTTGAAAAACAAAAACAAAAATTGTGGAAATATTACTTTGAGCTGGTGTCTCAACTATTTGACATTCATTGTATTTTTTACGTTGCATACAAAAACTCAAATTGTTTTCGTAAAGCAAAATATCTGTGTTTTGTTATTGGCTCTGAATTTTTGACAGTTTGTTGCTAATTGTGTTTATATTTTTGGCTGGAATGTAAAGGCGAGTACTTACAATTTAGTTATGAGTGCTTTTCTTTTGTGCTGCTCGCTTGTGCAGTCAGGAAGTCGGTTCTAGGCGAAAAATATTTGTTGAAATTCTTCAAGGGGCTCGTAATTAATTATGCCCCAACAGGTTCGCCAGCTCCGTCTGTATGTCTGTCTGTCTGAGTGCTCCGTGTCAAGTGGCTGACAATAAAGCGCTTTGTGAGTCACTCACAGCATTTGGAGCCGTTGTTGCGTGTCAGCGATTCAGAGGTTTGGCATTGTCTTCAAATATAAATAGAGAGAGAGGGAGAGGGAGAGAGCAAAGCAGAGCCCAGCCCAGGATTGCTCTACGCGCTGCCCAAATAGAGCTGTTGTCTCTGCCCTTCTGTTTGTTTGTGATGGGCTCGAGCTGATCTCATTGCGACTTCAATATGACCAAATACTTTACGTCACCTGAGAAACGATAAGTGCAGTCGCAGCTGTCATTGTATGCAAATGCATTTTCGCCTCTAACTCAATTCATTATTATTTAAGTGCTTATTTATTGCATTTCTAAGTTATCTAACTTTTCTGCACGCTTAGCAGATTTTTATTGATTGATTATATGATTCACCGGCATATTTATTGCTTTTTCTCGGATGCCGTCATTAATCTAATAATAAATTAATAATAATAGAGTACACATATATATAATTATAAATTATAATTAAATAATACAACAGATTTAAATTATTGAATTGATTTAATCAAAAATTAATATATATAAAAAAAAAAACACAAAAAAAAGAAAAGTCATATAAAAATTGAATATAATAAAACATATAATAGGTAATAAAACATATAATAGGTAAATTCTATTTAAACTACATAATTTACATATGCATTGAAATAATAAATATATACAAAATTTAATAAAAACTAAATTAAATTTCAATATAAAAAATATATATATTTATATAAAATATATAAATATGTTTTTGAATATATGTATGTATGTATGTATTTATTTTACATATTATTTGAATATACATATTACTTTTACGAATTGATGTTTATGAAAAAGAAATGTACAGAAAATGTTATTTTCAATAGACTTTTATTTCTCATCTCTTACCCATTACTTCTAAGTTTTATATTCTTTGCTACTAACAAATTTCGATTCGAGTTCTGCCCAATTAATTGACTTATATTACACAACGCTTAAGTGTAAACGGCATTGTTTATTAAATAAACTTTATCTATTAGAAGACATAATCAAATTGAAGTTCCAATTGAGTACCAATTTAGGGCGGATCTGTGTTTGTTTGGTTTATACAACATTTTAATCTGACTTTAATCTGTCTGCTTATTTGGATTATTAAACGAAGAAAGCTGTCGCAATGCTCTCACAGTGAGCACATGATGACTAGATTACTGTCGTTAGGGTGCTGCGATGGCATATGCCTAGTCGACCCATTCCATTTCATTCCATTCACCATTCGTATGGCCTTAGCCAATGCGCAGGTGCAGTTAACTCGCGACTCCAGGCGTCGACTCTCTGCTCTCTGCAGTCTTTGCTGGCGGCTTACGCGGAACTAATGATGTATATGTCTTTTGTGTTGACCACAATAATGTTGCTTTTTGTGTATTTCGCTTGGCTTATACAACGAACTTTTACTACCCGCAGCAAGTCGTGAAAAACCATTACGACAGATAGACAGGCTCGCGAGAAATGCACAGCACAGTGTGATATGAGACATGGAATTAAATGAAATATTAGTGTACCTCAAGCAAGATACATGATTGGCATATACCCTGTACACAAATCTGTACTGAGCTCATGAAGTTAAGGCTACAATGTATCGTCATTCCATTGATACATACATATATGATATAGATATCTGATATAAAATATAAGAGAAAGATAAATTCAATAAAGTATCGTATCTGGAAAACAGTATACCCTCCTTGAATGTCTATAGGGTAGCAAAAACAAAGCATAATTGCCGAGCTAAATGATCTGTCGTTAGGAATGCGATGTGGCAGCTCATAAATTATATTGCAATTAATTAACATATGCGACCACATCACAGTATTTATTCAAGCAGCATTAATTTGTTTTAATCTATGCAATTGCAGAATATACTCGATAGATTCAATCCGGGTGCCAGACAGCTAATTGCGGCGGGCAAAAGCTACCTGAAGGCGTTGCATGGTAATCATCATATAGACTATATACTCCACTGGCCATATACAGTTAACTAATTTGTAATGCATTTCGTGCCACTCCATGCAACAGGTGCCGCAACAGCCTCGCGTCTATTCAATGAAGCATTGGCCAAGATTGCGATGAACGCGCAACAAAGCGGAACGGGCGATATTGGTAAGACCACACGGTGAAAGAATGCAATTGAGAGTGAGATTCGTATTTAATCAACGATACTCTGAATCCATAATACAATGCAGGTTCAGCTTTGATGAGCGTTGTGAATGTCAACAAGGAGATTCAGGATCAACAAATGAATATTGTAAGTGAAGTAAAAGTAATATAACATAAGCAGATCTTGAGAATCGCATAGAAACACATACACATGGAATGAGTCTCTAATACTCACTCTTGCAAGTTAGCCCCCTCACAGTCACTCGGTCACAAACATAACACACAGTAACTCTCTTCCATTCTCAGTAACACTCTCATTCCATATCAAAATATCCATATCATATTTATGAAACTTCCCTTAACTCCAGCTGAAAGCCTTCTATGTTGATCTATTGGTGCCATTGGAGACAAATTTGGAGAAGGACACAAAAGTGGTGCAGCATGAGCAGAAGAAGTTCATGCAGCAGCACAAAGTGCGCATGGAGAGCTACCAGAAGGCCGTCTCCACAATGAAGAAGCAGCGCAAGAAAAAGGCCACGCCCGAGAACACGGAAAAGGAGCTGAGAGTAAGTGTATATATATACTCATGCTGATCTTCGATTGCCTTTACGAGCGCGAGCACACGAATGTTGTTTCAGAGCCTACAATTGCTGGAGGATCAGAAGAAGAAACTCGATATATTTTGTGATCAGAGCTATAAGAATGTAAGTTCGTTGCCTGAGTCTTTTGTTCGACAACTGAGCATAAGCAAAAACTCTTGTACGCACACAGGCCATGACACAGGAGCGTCGTCGCTATGGGTTCGTCTTGGAGCGCCAGTGCTCGATCGCCAAGCACTGGATGGCCTACCACACCACCGGCAAAACAGTAATTGATAATAATTTCGAAAATTGGCAAGAAATTGCCGCTTCCCGTGAGATAATACCGCCGGCCGCATACGAGAGCGGCTACAGCAGCAGCAACAGCAATACGAGGCGCCTGGTAAGTCCCAGCCTCCCTGCCCCCAGCCCTAACAGCTCTCTCAGTGTGCCCGTATGTCCCTCTGTCCCTCTGTCTCTCCAGGAGCGCATCAAAGACGCTGATGATGAGCAGCTACAGAGCCAAGGCATGGGCGCTCAGCTTAAGAAATCGCGCAGCATCGATGCCCCTTATGGAGACATGCGCACTCTGCACGAGCGTGAAAGTGGCTCGGGATCAGCGCTCTATGGACAGAATTCCTTGCCGCGTGCCAAATCCGACTTCAATTTGGCCCTCGTTGGAGCTGGACCTATGACAGGTAAACTGGCTCACCTGGGCTGCTCTATATATCTATATCTATATCTCTAAGCCGTCCCCCATCTCGCAGGCAGCAAACACAAAATAATTGAGGAGCAGCTGCCGCTCTGCGAGGTGGAGCGTGGAGATCAGCGTCCACTGGTCAAGGCATTGTATGCCTATATGCCTTCGGGTGAGAATCAGCTGTCCTTCGAGGAGGGCGATCGCATCGCCCTGGTGGGCGGCAAGGCCAAGGGCTGGCAGTTCGGCGAGAATCTGCGCACGCAGCACTTCGGCTGGTTCCCTGTGGCCTACACCAATGCAGAGAGCCTGGAGGTGGCGCCATCTAGCGGACGACGCTATGAGAACATGCACATGAGCTACGGCAGCAGCGGAATGCGCAGCTACCATGAGCAGCAGCAGCAACAGCAGCAGCAGCAATACGAAGCGCAAATGGAGCTGATGGACAACGATGCCACGTACAGGCGACGCCGGAATCACAGCGCCGAGGAGTCATCGCCCACGCGCATGTTCGGCGACACCATCAAGCAGCAAAAGAAGTACCGCTCCGGCTCGGCAGCCAATCCACGCCCCGGTCCGCCGCCCACGCTGCCCGCTCCAGTCCCGAATGGCCAGAGCCAGAGCTCCCGTATGCTGAACAGTTCGCAGAGCTTCTGCGCACCCAACGGCGTGCCGGCTGCCGTGGAGCGACGCAAGCAGAAGCTGCTGAATGGCGCACAGGTGAGCACATCGAATTGCACTGACCGAATTCTTCAATAATTGGCCTGCCTCTGCAGAGCTCCATGAGCCAGCCGTCCACAAAGTCCGCAGCGGCGGCAAAGACCTCGCTCCACAGCAGCAATGACAGTGGCTTCGCAAATGAGCCGCCGCCACAGCCCGAGGTCGACTACTCCGACGAGGAGCCAGCCACACAGCGCGTGCCCATACGGTAAGTGTAATAGCTGAGGTGGATATTAGCTATGTGTGTGGGTGGGGCATTGCTAGGATGCATACACTGCACTTGAAAGATTAGATTGGATAATTATGTCTTTGTTAATCTGTTTGAATTTCATCTTTGACTTGTACTTTTACACATTTTTTCAAGATCTGGGAACTTTAGGAATTACCAAATCAGAATTTATGAATTATTTTTGCATTTTCTTTTATTTATCATGTATACCATGAGTCAATGGGAAATGGGAATCAGGATATAATAAAAATTGTATGTAACAGGCAGAAGAACGCGATGCAGACCCTAATAAAGTATATATATATGTATATATAAATCCTAGAGCAGCACGACGAGCAGAGTCCACTTTGCCATGACTAACATGACAAAGTGAGGAATGAATTTTCGCATTCCTTAGATGTCAACAAATCTGAAACGAAGATTCATAAGATTTCAAAATTACTTAACTGAAAAGATTGCTTCATCTATGGCTATCCATTAAACAGAAGGAGCGGAGATTCATAAATGCACTTGCCGTAGTTCAGAGTATCTTCTGCTCTAGCTGCCACGACTAGGCTGTACTTACTAGAACATAATTATATACTTTAACGATATTTTAAGTAGTTCTATTTTGTAGCCCAACTAAGATTTAAGGAGTTGAAGTTAATTTGAATAATTATTATAGACTATCAATGCCCCACTACCGGAAATATATGTATGTATGAGTGTATATAAATTTAGCATATGTCTATATCATTACCCACTCGCTGCTATTGTCACTAATCTGCGCACCCATCGTAGCTTCATCCGGATATAATATATGTTCAGTATGCTATTAAGGACCTTATTTATTTTCGTTTGCTCTTTTATTGCTCTTTTGATTTCATGTATCATCATTATATACTTTGTTGCCCTTCATCATTGTCGCATCCTTTGTGTTAACCACGCCCGCACACACCAACCGCACCCACGACTACCCGCTTAACCCACCAACAAACATATAACCACGAAGGCGACGCGCGGACACCAACACCCACACGGTGCCCAGGGACGTGGCTTCGTGGACGCTGAATCGTAATTTCCGCAACAGCGTGGACAGCCAGATCGATGACAAGAGCTTGAACCGGCTGAGTCGGCAGAGCGGCGGAGGCATCGGTGGCAAAATGCGATACGATTTGATTGCCTCGGACGATGAGATACTGCAGGCATCCAGCGCAGGCTTGAAGCGCACCAAGTCCTTCTGGAAGTTTGGCGGAGGACGCACTGAGGACATCCTAGCTGGCATGTCGCTCTGGCAGCATCGCGACCTGGTTGCAGCGCCCAATATGGAGGAGATGCGGGACGAACAGCGCTCCGAAGAGGATCGAGAGCGTCACAATCACAGCAATGGCAATGGAACTGGAACGCTGACCAAGTCGCAGAACTCCAGCTCGTCGCAGGAGAAGCGTGGCCGCAAGGACAGCATCACCAGCACAGAGATCTACGGCGACGATGATGAGAACATCTATGGAGTCAGCCCGGCCATGCCGCTACAAAAACAACAACAGCAACAGCCGCAGCAGCAGCAGCAGAGGAGCAGCGGCTACACGCCCAAGTCTCGCATGAAGATCATGAAGACCATTGAGATTGATATAGAGGAGCCGTCGGAAAGCGAACGCTTGAGCACCATCCGCCGCAGTCAGCAGCAGCAGCAGCTGCAGTCTGACTATGGCCATGGACACCGCAAGCTGGACAAGCAAGGCTCTGGCTCCGCCTCACTGGCCTCCTCCACGCCGCAGCACAAGTCCCAAACACTCAGCCGATCGAAGCCATCGCAGCAGCAGCAGCAGCAGCAACAACAGTTTCCGCACTCCACGGATGAGGGCGACAGCGATGATCATGGCACGTTGAAGATGAGCGACGTCAATAACTTCTTCGATGACATGCAGCACGATGGAGGCGGTAATTCGGGCCACGGAGGAGGCGTTGGCAATCATGGCCTAGTCATGAAGACGCTCAAGCGCAAGGACATACTCAAGCAGTACTACACCAGCGAGGATGAGTCTGAGGCAGAGATCAAGTCGACCAGCTCCGATCCCTATGACTGCATCGTGATCAATGATCATCTGGTGCGCAAGGATGACAAGCTGAGACGCCGAGAGCATCAGCAGCATCAGCACCATCAGCAGCAGCAGCAGCAAATGGAGTTCCACACATTTCGCTCATCCACATCCACGATTGCGACAAATACGCTGAAGAAGTCCAGCTCCAAGGATCAGGACAGCACGCTGACCCGCAACTCCACAGCTAATGGATCTAATGGTGCACCAACTGCGACAATTCTGCCGCGCACGCGCCTGCTCAAATCATCCTCCAACAACAACAACAACAACAGCAACAACAACAGCAACAACAACAACCACAACAACATCAACAACATTAACAACAACAACATCAACAGCAGCGCGACACTGGAGCGCAATCTGAAGGCGCATGTGGGCAACAAGAGCTACGGTCCGTGGTACGACTTCTGGGACCAGGAGCAGCATGGCATTACCAGTCAGAAATCTGCCAGCGCCAAGCTGAAATAGCTACCAGGGGCAACGGGCTAGGAGCAGAACAAATTGCGGGCTATGTGAGGAGTTTGTAGTTTCGCCGTTTTCTTACCGGAGAAGAAAATGCGCCGAGCGTGACGGCGATTGAGGAGAGTATGCGAAGTAACCAAACGGAATTCAAATCCCAGAGAAACATTAGAAATAAGCACCCAATATTCTATTCTGGAACTCTAAAGTTACCAGAAATTTGATCAACAATGTATTCAAATAACTACTAAAATTATGATATATTTCTTCCAAGTGCTTCCAAATATCAAGAAAATTTTAAGCATGCTCCAATCATCCAACGCCGACGGCTTACTGCTCTTTCAGAGCTCACAGCGCGTGAGAGCTTCCATTATTTTGGTGCCTTGCATAACGCACAGTTTTAAACTAAGCATAAACACATGAACCATATATACATAAATATACCTATATTATATATATATCTTATTTTTTTGCTTTAGTCATAAGCTCTTGCATCATGTTACATTCTCTAAGCACACACAACAGCAAATGAGGGGAGTATATAATAAATGTATTTTATATATTTGCAGCAGGCGCGGTATTTATCGCAACTATTCCATGGGCTACTGAAAGCCAACACACAAATTACAATCCCGTAGATGGTATTCCACTATAACACACAAAACCCACACTTTGCTAAAGTCGCTTACTAGCCCTGTCTCCACAAGTCTCTGTGCCTCCCTTATGTATCGTATAAGTGCTCTGCTAGAACAGCGTAGCATAGCTGGCATGCAGCCTCGTTCTACTGGAAATGTTCGTTCATCTTTGCAGCGCCTCCCAATTCGCCACGATCAAGTTGCGCCACACGAAGACTAACGATCGATCCGCTCCGATGATATACCGGAGCGTCAACAAGTAGCAACGAATGCGCAAGGTGGAGTTTTTGTTATGAACAGGACAACTAAAAGCTTCAGCTACATCCACACACACTCAGACACACTCAGACACTCGAACACAATCTAATCCGAACACAAAAGTAATATAAACCTTATATATATTTTAAATAGAAGCGGATCGGTCTCCTCTGTCATGCCCGACGAGCTGAGAGGATCGCGTCTTAGTTCTTAGGTTGAGCAGGTTGAGAGGCAAGGATTCTTGGTAGTCATTAAGTTGTATTGTTTGTTATTAAAAATGATTATATGTTAAACCTCGAAATATGTAAATTCAAATATTATGCCGAATAAAAAATCAAAATGGTAAATCATTCAATAAGGAAAATTAATTCTTTAATATACATACATATGATCAAATAATAATTATTTTTATGACGTTCCTATATTGCATATATTCTTGATCAGGACGCAAGAATCTGTATATCGAGCAGTCTGGACTAGAACACTTCTACTTATTATTCTTGTCGTATTACCTTTAAATAACTATTCATATTCTGCAATACAAATGAAATTTATTAAAATTGTTTTAGACTCAATACGAATGGGCTTACCTTGTCTAAATTTGTACAATTGATACCCAGCAGAAGTATTAATGGCTCCTGTTTGCTTGGATCTCGCACTTGTTGCAACAACTTATATGCCTCAGGAAGAAAATTTGAGCCTAGGTTTGGTAAATCTATTCTTAAAACATTTAACTTGTGGCAATGTTTGATTATATCTAAAACCAAGTCATCGATAGGACTACAGTCTGGTAGCTGTATAAATAACTCGGTGAGCTGATTGAGAGCAATCAAAGGCTTCAGGCACTGTGGATCTGTAAGATGGCAATCCAGTCGCTGCAAACTACTTATACGTGCAATTTCACAGGCTTCTGGATAGCCAAGTCCAGGCGCATTGATCGTTAGGGTGTGCAGTTGCTGGGAGAGTTTTGAGGATATTGATTTTACTAATGGCAGCAGAGGGCAGCAATCTTGTTTCTGGCCATTGCCAAAGATATGCAGCTCCCTTAGCGCAGGCAGTTCAGCCAGAGGCACGTACTCAGCAGCCTTTTGGGTCATGCGAAAAGTGAGCTCCCTTACACACGTTGAGTGCCGCACAAGATCCTCTAGAGTTGGCCGAATGGAAGCATCATTAAATAACAATACACGTATTTTCGTATGGTTTTCAATGAATTCCATCAGCGGGTCTCTACTTTGAGCCGATTCCCTGAGCAAGCTTTCACAGTCGTTGAACTGATATAAACTATCAATAACGTTGTCTGAAAGAAAGCAATCAATAAATATCTCAATGGTTTATTTTGTGATTGGATAACCAACTATCTTGATAAGTGGCGATTCCTTTCATCCTTGGCAATCGCTCAAGAGCTCGCAGGATGCATTCATAAGTCTTATGTGATTCGTCTTCCCTAATCCACAGTAACACACGTTCAAGTGCAGACATGTTTTGTAGAATGGCCATGAAATGTGCTAATGGCGCGCCACTCCAGTCGAAGTTCCTGTTCATATTTATAGTTATATGCTTTACATGTTCACTTATTTGTCGCAATAGCAACAGCTCTTGTTGAAATCCTTCAGCGGTTGTTTCTCCAAGTTCAAGTCGAGCATAAATATATTTACGATAATTTAGCCAAACATTTCGAAAACGTGTGCAAACTCTTGCCAAGCTCAGGTGAGTATCAATCGGAAGACATTTAAATAAACACTCTATGCAGTCATCATTAAGATCTAAAATAGTTTTGTTCATTTCAAAATACTCTCAAAACTGAAAGTAAAAACATAAACAATGTAAAATGCACTCGTAGAAAGTATATAAGCAACAGCTGTTTTTTAGACAATGTGACCAGACATCAGTTGTTGGAAAATATTGTTCTTTTATAGCAAAAACGGATTACTATTTCTATTTATACCTGTTGCTATCCTGTGCTATAAATTGAAATCAAAGGGTTTGTGAATGAATGATTTGAAGCAATTTGAAAAGCTCTCTATTTCAACCAAAATACTTAAAATTTAAATATGTCTTTTATAAATTTTACGCCTCAATGCATTCAAAGGAGCTTAAGGTATCTCTATACTTTCCATTCATATATACTTCAATCAAATAATACTTTGCAATATTAATATCTATTGTTTTTCTTTCGAACGCGATTTGTCGAATGCTTTACACTAAGTAATTAACATATTCTTAATATTCATATTCTTAATATAATTTTTATTCATTGCTGGTAATTATTAGCAGTTGTAAATTTTATCCGGCGTCAGATTTCAAATAACAGTTCTGTTAAAGGAAAACTTCATAAAATACCAAAATATCGATAAGTTTCCAGGCGATAAAATAATTTAGATTAGCCGGTGTCGTCGTGCAGAAATAAACAAAGTCTTCTGATCAATGGCTCGTTGAGAATGTCGTTGTCCTGGAAATTTGTACTGCCTGTGGGCTTTGTATTGTACTCGTTGCCTCTATTTCTGCGTGTAAACGGCACAGCTGAGTACATCATCGATGAAGAATTTCATATACCACAGGGCTTGGCTTTCTGTCGTAAACAATTCGATGTGGTATGTAAATGTAGTTGGAATTGCAACCATAGCAACAGCTTCAAATCAATTGGCGTTTGCAATTATTATAGTGGGACTCCAAGATCACCACCTTTCCGGGCTTATATTTCATTGCGTTGGTGCTGCAGCCGATCAACTGCTGCACAGTCACGGGCCTCCGTCTACTAAGCCTCATTGGGGCTGGTATCAACATTCTATTGCTCTACAAAATACGGCGTCGAACGCTGGCAGGAGTAGGAGGCAATGCTTATGCGGCGCATGAGGCAATTACAATGTCTGTGCTGCCTCCACTCTACTTTTTCAGCCATTTGTACTACACTGACACGTTGGCCCTCACCATGGTGCTTTTGTTCTACAATTATTGGCAACAGGAAGCTCATTTGCCCGCCGCTGTCTGGGGTGCTGCGAGTGTGCTCATGCGCCAGACCAACATCGTTTGGGTCTGCATGTGCTGTGGCATCACTGTTCTAGACACCGTTGTGCAGCAGTGCACGAGATCTTGTCCGTCTAATGAACGACCGGTACGCCTATTTAGCAGCAAGGTGCGCAACCATTTCTAAACGAACGCATATCATTTTAATTTATATATACTAATTTGTTCTCTTATAGCTTTGGCAACAGCTGCTAGGCAGTCCGCAACTGATTTGCAATAGCATTTTAAGTATTTTGGCTAAATGCTGCTTCTACGCCTCCATTATATTGCCTTTCATTGGCTTCATCTGCATCAATGGCTCCATTGTGTTAGGCGACAAGAGCGCTCACGAAGCTACGCTGCATTTACCGCAGCTCTTTTATTTTTCGATTTTTGCCGCTGGCTTCGGTATCTCCAATACACTGCGACAACTTCGATTGGCATTAGGATTGCTGCGACGTCATTTAGTGCTCTCGTTGTTGGCCATATTGCTCATAACTACGATTGTACATTACAATACTGTGGTTCATCCTTATTTGCTAGCTGACAATCGTCACTACACCTTCTACGTGTGGAGTCGCCTCTACGGGCGATTCTGGTGGTTCCGCTATGTCATGGCGCCAGTTTATCTCCTGGCTTTGACTCTGCTCTGTTGCGGGTTAAGGCATATGTCGGATAGCTTTAAGCTGATGTTTCCGCTGGCTCTGGTGTTGGTGTTGTGCTTCCAACGTCTGCTCGAAGTGCGATATTTTTTGGTGCCATATATTATCTTTCGGCTGCATACTCGACCCGCTCGGAAGGGCTTTGCCGAGTGGCTGGAGTTAGGCGGAAATCTGCTCCTGAATGTGGTTACATTCTACGTGTACTTAACAAAAGAATTTTATTGGAAGAACTATCGCACACCGCAGCGAATTATATGGTAGAGAGGGAAACAGATAATTTAAATATTGCTTTTCTTTATTCATTTGAATTACTAATGGAGTAAGAAATTGCTCTACGATTGAGAGTGGACAAGATTTGATATTGGTTGTATGTATATAATATCTCTATGTTGTGTTTAAATGTTGTGCATGCAACCATAAGCACCTTAAAAATGTTCGGGTTCGATTATAGAGTCTCTTAAAGGCTAGTTAAAAAGTTTTCCATATATAGATAATACTGCCGAGGCGTAAAGACAAAAAAATAAATAAGTACACGCATTTACTACAAATATCAATAAAACTTTTGGACTTGGACTTGACACTACTTTGAGCATGCAGAGAAAATTCGATAAAAATACATTTATAAATGCTAATAAGTAATATTAATATATATATATATATATAAATGTTTTGTAAAATGCAAGAAATTAGGCAAGAACTGTTACTGGAAATTATAATACTAATGAAGAGCGTTGTTTGCTCGCCAAACACTTATCTAAGAAATAGTTTGGCACACAACGGAAATCATAACCCTTGGCCAGCTCCTAATCGAAGGCCACCTTGCGCGTAAAGGATGTGAGTGATGAGATTTCGCTTGGGTTCGAATCGGAGGGCAGGTTGCTGAATTCGATTTCCTCGCTAGCAGCAGAGGCGACAATATTCTCATTAGATTGGGTCGTTTCGTCGCTGTGACGCATTGTGGGCCATTGCTTGTGACTCGGTGCGTATAAGATGATGAGGGCAAAGATATAGATGTTCCACATGCCATAGACGCCAGTGAGAAAAGCGGAGGTCAGCTGTATTTCAATATCTTCGTTCCACTTCCAATGTCCCTCGGCCATTTGGCCCATTATGAAGCCGGCGACGGTCAAACCAGCGCACAGCAAAGTGGCCAGCATAAGGAATTTGAAGCGGTAGATAAGACCTACAATAGACAAATCTTCCAATTGTAGATTATAACATATCTAGAGTACGTTCAAAAAAGTTATAAAAAATTATACATTATTCTTTAATTATTCGGTAGTTTTATTTGGTGAACAAATAGATGGCTACAATGAGCCCGTAAAGACCCAATACTTCGGCAAAGATAAGTATCAAGACGAGACCAACGAAAAGTTTCGGTTGCATTGCAGTAGCTCGAATGCCAGCATCGCCCACGATTCCAATGGCAAAGCCGGAAGCCATTCCCGATAGACCAACAGCAATCCCAGCACCCAAGTTGAGGAAGGCCGTGAAGTTGCTGTACAGAGGGGAGAGCGAGCCGGCCAGCAGGACAGCGACAACCAGGCCATAGATTGCAATAATGCCAGCCATAACCACTGGTATAATCGCTTTCATAATCAACTCCGGATGTTTTATCGACATCGAGGCAATGCCCAAGCAAGACTTAGCCGTACCATAAGCGGCCCCCAAAGTCGTGAACACAATCGCCGCGGTAACGCCCATTACACAGAAGAAGCTGGCGTAAATCGGCTGATCCATTGTCGCCTCTGAAATATGCTTTGCCATTTTTATGGAGATTTCAAGTGAACTAATCCGTTGCTAAATTCAATTTCACATCTAATACATATATAATCGCCTTCTATGTGATATTTAGGTTTTGAAAATCCGGTCTCAGCCAAGTTCATTACATTAATAAAGTAATATATGTATGTACATATATATCGAAGTTAGTATATGTGATAGAATAATATTAGTAGGCAATACAACTAGTCGCATAACATAATTTAGTTTTCACTTTAGCTTCAGACTTACCCTCGTAGTGCAGTCGACGTGCTTGGGACATGGATGGCAGCGAGGTGCGCTTGTCGCCAATGTCCTTGAAGACCTTCCAGACCATATAGCAGAGGAAAACAAAGTAAATGCCAGCCGAAACGCCAGCAAGCACAATGAAACTCATGGCCACTTTAGCGCCCAACGGCGTTGTCCATATGGAGTAGAAGGGATTCCGCAACTGCATTCCTCGCTCGCAAATGTCAAAGACGAAAAGCGAAATGCAACCGACAACAACTGCAGACAGGTGCTTCCAGTACCGTGAGCGTATGGTCGACTTATTGGGCGAATCCTGTATCAACATATGCTCTCCGGCAAAGACCAGCCAGAAGGACAGGAGCATTGCATAGAATATGCCCTGGCGCACATCGCTTAGTAGAAGCATGTATGGCATTTCAAAGCTCAGCGTAAGGTATTCTAATGGCAAATTCAAGAAGCTAAGAGCGCCGCCCAGATACAACAGCATGTACTCCAACAATGCAGGAGAACGTTGGAGTATGTGGACACGTCTCCAAAACCAGACCATTATGCCAATGATGAAGGGAAAGAGCACGCTTTTAAGCAACAGCCAGACCTGTGTGAAGCCTCCATTCTGATGTATAGCTGTCAATATGATATCGTGCATGTGTCCGAACTGGAGATTTAATCGCTTTGGTGTGTCCATAGGAAAACGCAAATTGAGCAGATAGAAACTATGATGTAGTGCACCCAGTTCGAATAGTGGGATTATGTCGCAAGTGTACAGTATTTCCTGAAGGCCGACGTGTTCGGCACGACAATCCAAAAAGCGCTTCTCAATGCTGTGCGCATAGGGCTTCCAATCTGAGTCCTCGTCGTTTTTGTTGCGATATGCAAGCCGTGTGTCAATTGTCAGTTGAAGCTCTTTGGGGGGCTCCCGCAACTCCGACGAGAAGTCGTATGCAATGTCCATTTGAAGCACTCCGATGAGATTTTGCTGCCAGCGGGAGTAGTCGAGCGTTCGATTGTCTCGTGGCAGCGGCATTTGAAACACATAAACCAATTGATTGGCCATCTTTAGTGGATCCTTCTCGATGTCTATATCCTGAACAGAATCGCAAGCGCCGTTACCTCTCGAATATAGAAAAAAGCTGGTGTCATTCTGACGGCCAGGAACATCCCGGCATTTGATGCCCATCACGATCTGATGGCCAGCAGGTACAGGTGCATACAAGCCACCAATCAGGAAGCAAGCCACTTGACAGAGCAGCAAGCTGCCGACCAATATGGATAGCTTGCGTCCGCTTAAATTTTCAAGAATGGTGCCTGCCATGGCTTTTGGTGTGTACCACTCACTGTAATTAAGTAAGACTGGCTCTTTTTCTGCTGCTGCTTCGCTAAGATAAACAAATGGTTTATGTTTTAGATACCACGCTATAAAAAGAACTGACTCTGTCAGATGTCGGCGAAACAAACAAAGCGGCGTTCGTATACACAAATGGCAGAGATGTCACCTCATGCGTAGATAAGTATGCAAGCAGCTGGTGGCCACAATATCACATTTAAATGAATCCAAATAATTTGATATTTTTATCTTACTTTAATATAACTCTGTTAATCATTTTGTGCAATGTTATACAGAAATTTTGGAAAAGAATTTGTTTATATTAAAAGAGCTGACACCTCTGAATCAGCTTCAGGCCCGATAGTCGTTAAATACCGATAGCAATACACCACTATACAAGTAAATAGGGCTTGTGAGCAAATGTTCTAAATTAATACAGCTTTTAATAAAAACATCAAGAGATAAGGCACGCCAGTTTGGTCAGTGAGCATACTAAAACAGATTTTTTGTTACTGTTGCATCTGATTCCAAATTTTAGTGTTTCGCAATACTCCTTGGGCTGGAATTTGAATATTTGAACGCGTAATCGATAGTTACGCAATATATCCTTCAACCCTAAGATAATCGATAACTATCAGAATATGTCAAATAAACATGTATGTATATATTGTTCAAAATGTGAAACGAAATAGAATATCGAAAATCATGCTCAAAACCTATGTTATTGTATTTTAAAATTGTGAAATTTATATATTTTATATATTATTTTTTCTGAAATTAATAGTTACTGTCATTAACATTGTGCGGGTATGCAACAGCTGCAGGTATGCGGTGAACAGCTGTTTGGCAATGTTTAAAGTAAATGAATTCTGTTAGAAATGCTACAAACACCTGTAAGTGCATAAGTTATATTTATAAAAACAATGATATATTGTTTGAAAATATTGATTTCAGAATTTACGATATGTTAGCAGGAAACTGTGGCTGTCGAAAACATTCCATAGCAAGCGTTCCACAGCCCAGCGCCAAGTTAGATCCCAGTTCAAATGGCGTAATGTGTCCTACGTAAGATTGGGAAGTCTGCTCGCTGGGGCTTGTGCTGTTGGTTACGATGGCGTTGTCAACGACTTCACATACTGTGGATCATTTGTGCGATTCGGCAGGTCACTGAAGACCGCCACACTGATAGCCGTAGATTATTTGGGACTGAACGAGATTGATCCAGATTATGAGCAGAAGCGCAAATTGGTTCATCAAATCAGTGCCAACCGCTTATTGGAAACATGTCTGCTTAATGGTGGTCTCTATATAAAAGTGGGCCAGGGATTTGCAGCCGTCAATCATATATTGCCCATTGAATACACGGAAACATTGGCAAAGCTTCAGGACAAATGCCTGCCAACATCAAAAGAGGATATACAGAAAGTGTTTCGAAAGGATTTTGGCAAACTGCCCGAGAAGATTTATAAAGAATTTGATTACACACCTGTTGCGGCGGCCAGCTTGGCACAGGTCTTCAAGGCGAGGCTGCATAACGGAGAGCAGGTGGCTGTGAAAGTCCAGTATAGCGATTTACAGAAGCGGTTCATCAGCGACTTGGCTACGATTATCTTTCTGCAGGACTTAATTGAGTTGATTTTCAAAGACTATAATTTCGGTTGGATATTGAACGATCTGCGAAAGAATCTTGTTCAAGAGCTGAATTTTGAGCAAGAGGGTAAAAACGCAGAGCGGTGTGCCAGGGATCTTCGTAAGCTGAGCTACGTACATGTGCCCAAAGTCTATTGGGGATTCACCAAGAGAGTAAGATATATATATATATATTTTTTTTTTAATATTATTTGGAATTTTTAATAATCTAATATAATATTAAAGCGCGTGCTTACCTTGGAATGGATTGATGGCGTTAAAATTAGCGATTTGGCGAGCATTAAGAAGCTCGGCCTTAGTCTAAAAGACGTGGATCAAAAGCTTTTTACAATGTGTGCTGAACAAATCTTTAAATCGGGGTTTGTCCATGCAGATCCCCATCCCGGCAACAGTGGGTAATCAAAGAAACGCTTCCAACTATCACAGATATAAAGATAATTCTTTCCATTTAGTATTTGTGCGTAAAAACAAGCGAAACGGCAAAGCGGACATTGTAATACTCGATCACGGACTCTATGAAGAGATGCCACGTAGTGTGCGCGTCGCTCTGTCTCAATTCTGGGTGGCCACTGTGCAACGAGATGAGATGGGAATGAAGGCCGCCGCTCGTAGGATGAATGTTGTCGATTATATGAAGTTTGCCTCAGTGCTTTTCCAACAGCCAGTGACAATTGAGGGGCCAAGAATACGCAGCAAACTCACGCAGGAGGACGTCGATCATATACAGAAGGTGGCCAAGGAACAATTTGAAATAATAATGAGTACACTGAGGGAGATGCCGCGCTGCTTGCTGTTTGTGACGTGGGTGCATTGCTCTTATCGAACTAATTTATTTATAATAACATATGATTCTGTCTCTCTAGCCGAAATTTGAATACTGTTCGCGCCATCAGTAATAAGCACGGCGACGTGGTGGATAGACCCTGCCTCATGGCACGCTGTGCACAGCGATCTATCTATGATCACAGTAGTCGATCGCCACTGGAGTACTTCAAATGGCTGACCCGTCGTGTCTATTTTGAATATTGCTTGTGGATATCTGCATTTAAGCTCCGCTGGATGGATTGGTATTTAAATTTCTTATATCTAGTGGGGAGAGCACCGGAGGGCGCTAGGACTTTAATAAAGGATGCTATGGATCAGGAAAAGCATGTGCTCAGGTAGAGCATATACTATTATTGGATTAGCATTTGTGTTTGGGTATCCATTTCATTTCCTTTTTAACGACATTTATACGGATATATGAAAATAATTCTTGTCTTTTACAACAAAATCGTGTATCGTCAAAGTCATTTAATAATACTGAATTGTAACATAATAAAAGCCATTTGAAGCTATCAATGTAACGGACAAGTACTTTAATTAAATTGCATCACACATGTTCCAAGGTTGACTTGAAACACAACTCGTTAACCAGCTAATCGATTATACAGTTCTAAAATATGAAATTATCAATAGCCGAACTTGTGTACTCTGTAAAATCCAGCTAAACTGAGCTACTATGCTTGACTATCCATTTCTAAATGCCTTTCATATAATGGAGAGTATCTGCTAAGCAGCCAAAAAAAACCAAAACAAGACAATGCTTGCAGGGACAAGTGTACATCATTCAAATAACTCGTAATGTCGACTATTAAGCTGCACACATATGTTCTCCTGGCCCCCGCCAGCCCCACCACGAAATAGGCACAAATGGGCGCCAACAACTACATATTTCCGGTTGTGCGGGCCGCCATGGCAGGCTTCAAACATGCCAAAAAATCTTGGCGCCCAACTTCTTTCTCTCTCTCTCTGTCTCTATGTCTCTTTCTCTATTTTACTTTCACTTCTCGACTCATATGTACATGTATATGTATATATGCAGCATATCGGATATCGCGTGGAGCACACAGAACTAAATTCAATTCAATTTCATTTAAAGTTACTTTCGTTGACTGACAGACGAGTGAGCCAAGTCCTCTGAAATCTACCCACACAGTGGGCTAAGACTAATATATTTGTGTTATAGAAAAATTATAAAAATAAATAATTATATTTATATTTTATGAAATGAAAATTAATAAAATATAAATAAAAAATATATATTACAAAAAAATATAATAAAAAATTCCTAGATTGAAACTAAAAATGATGCATTCTGAAAAATTCAAGCTAATCTCTAACTCAAGCTTGAGGCAAGACAAGGCTCGAAGCTAATGTATTTTTTTACTATGGGCTTGTATTTGCTGTTTAAGAACTCTCCTTATATAGCATTAATTAGCATAGCCCATTTAACTCGACACAAAACTTAAATTAGAAAAACCTAATTTTTTACCACTGTACTTAAAGGACTTGCACAATTTAATGTGCCATCGTTCGTGACGTGTTGCTCTTGTTGTTGTAGCTCGGCCCACGACTAAATATGAAATTAAAAATCAACGTTGAAGTGTGAAAGGCCTGAAATGTCGACAGTCAGTCAGTCAGTCCGCTTCCCAGTCGGTTAGTCAGTCAGTCAAGCAAATCTCAACCTAGAAGCGAGCTGTGGAAGCAGCTGAAGCACATTTGCAGTCAAATCGTGGAACGAAGCAAAAGTCTCCTTCGAGCGGAAATCAAAATTAGCTAAACGGAAGCAAAAAAGAAAAGCTGGAAAAGACCAGACCAATTAGCACCATGAACAAGGAGTTTATCATGCAAGGCGGCACGCCCATCACCAGCGAACTGGCAACGGTAAAGGACAGTCCTCTCTCTCTGCTCTAATGGCAATCCCTAATCCCTGTTAAATAGGAGCTGCGCAAGCTGGTCTTCGGCACCGCCGGCATACCCATGCGCGCCGAGTGGCTGCAGACATCCTTCGTCTTTGGTGCCGCCGGCAAGGATGAGCTGGCTTATGGGCTACGTTCCCCAAGGAATGCTACCCGCGGCATGTTGTCCGTGGTCCAAGGGTTCATATTGAAGTATCTGCTGTTTGCACGCAAACCCAGCCGAGCCGCAGCCACGGCCAAGTGCGTCCTCTCTAGCTAGGTAATTCGTTCAGTTCGGCTAATTAGCTTGGGTTTCCTCGCAGTCCTCTGATGGCCACAGCTGAGATGCAGCGAGATGCTCTCTTCAATGCTCTACTTGAGATACTGCGCCTTATATCGGACAAGGGCAAGGTTACCATGGTGCTGCCCTCGGCGGACGAGGTGTTTGTGGATCACAGTGCCACCTACTTTCACGACACGGTGACCGAAAAGGTGAGCCTGTCTGATTGCATAACTCAAACTCTATTGATTCGCGTGACTGGCCAGAAATCGGGAAAATAAACCAAATTAAAAATTTAATTTTTAAAGCTAACAAAAAATGAAAGACAGCAAGGGTATTAATTAGGATATGTCCCAGGACATATTACTATATACTATCTTATACGCTTTAACTTTTAAATCTTATTACATTTTTATATTTGTCAAAAGCTTTTGATTAAATAATAATGTTGATTTATAGAAATACTATTTATAATATTTATTAGTTTTTTCGTTTTTTTATTATTTTTAATAAAAATTTTGTTACTGCCATATTTTCATTTCTTAATTTTAGATGTTTTTTCTGTTTTATCTATGTATTCTTTTTACAGCTCTATACTTTTACCCTCTCACCCAACGAAGAACTGGAACACTTTTTGAAGCGAAACTTTCAATACGTAAGAAAACAAGTTAAAGAAATTGTTTACGAATTATTAAATGAAACAATTTCTTTAGCTTGAGTTGCCTTTACTCTCAGTCTATGTTTATTTAGTGCACTTGACTAATGCCATTCAAAAGTTTACAGAAGAGGAAACCCCGGGCACTCTGCTGTTTCTCTATAGCGCTGTACTCACTCGCTCGATGGGAAAGTAAGAATTCAGCGAAAGCGAGTGTACTTTACGTCCACATATTAGATTTGATATAAAAGAGTTTTTATAATCCCATCCATCTATTACTCTTTTCAATGCGACCGACTCAGAGTGCGCACGGATCTGGATTCCAGCAAGTCAATGCCGTTGACCATGGGTAACCATGAGGAGGGTTCGTTGATGATTGTCACCTTGTTGCTGACAGGGCGTGCCACGCCCTATATACATAATGGCGTTATCAATGTGGGCGATGAGAATAGCTATGTGAGTGCAAGATTCGATAAGCCAGTGCTATGATGGAGATTTGCATCGTTTGCCATTTCTATTTGCAATTTGATTTCAGGCTGTGGCACAGTATGGAGTACTGAAGCGTTGCATGATTGGACTGCTGCTCTGGGACATAGAATCAACAAGTGTAAGAGGAATGTGAAACAAGTTAAAGCTAAAGAAAGAGCTCATCCAGATTTCCCGTTGCGTTAGGCTGCTGTCAACCAGTCACGGCAACCGGGGTCTCGCTTGAAGACGCCCAACTACCCGATTTGGATAACCAGCTGCACTGGGCACTATGGCGTTATATTCAATCGTAATCCGGATCTGTTGAGAAATTATCATGCCGAGTCACGTTTCGATGTGAATTACTATAGCTGTTCGGGTCATCAGATACTGATGACCATCGATAATCGCACCTACAATGAGCAGGCATTGGTCATGTTGGAGCGACAACCAATCACGCCGGAGAGCAGCTCGCAGACAGTTGGCAAACAAGCCAAGGATGAGGCAATCACGGCCGGTGGAGGTGCTGCTGCCGGTGGTGGTGTGGCTGGCGCTAGCGGCGGTGGTGGTGTTGGTGGTGCTGCTAGTGGCGCTAGCGCTGGCAACGATGTGGTCGCCAAGGAGGAGTCAACGCTCAACACCCCATTGCAGCGTTTGATTCATACCAAGTGGGAAGAGGCAACTATAAGCTTTCACGTGCAGCCATCGATGTTGAGTTATCTTTTCAGTACCACACAGTAGAACCACATTTCGAACAGCAAATTATTCAATAACCAAAGCAATTCCTATCTAATCCCTCTGGTATTTAAAAATCTCCAGTTGATATTTAACTGTAATCAAAAAGTACTATTCATATAGAGCAGTGACTCACTAAGGCATTGCATCTAGCTTGTTACGTTGTCTCTTGAATCTATGATATAAATCGACTTTCTTGGCGAATGACCAATCCAAAACTCTCAACGAGAAAAATTATTCACATAATTCTACCAGTATATATAGAAAATTTGTCGTTAACTTTTCACAGCCAGCCAAGTAAGTCTCTGCAAAATACAAAATGTAAGCGTTCAAGGATCTGCTCGAAAAACCTTTCACATAACTCCCATGAGCAAATCTTAGCTAACTGCTTATTAAAACAGATCATAGAACAAACCAAACACATACAAACGAGAGCATATGTGAATTATTAGTTTCAGATCTAAAAACTTATATTTTTGCTTAAGTATGTCTGAATAATATAATTTTACATTTATTATAGGATCAATGAAAGCTCAAATCTATACTCCAATGAATATAAAAAGATTTTAACCAGTTCTATACTAAGCCCAACCCATGTCAACTCTTACATAGATTTTATCGAATATAAGTCTAGACCAAAATGTAGTTATAATCGTATTATAGTTAGCTAGTGCCTTGACTTGTAAGCTTTCTAGTTGAACATGTTGCACTACTAATTTAGTTATATTCCTGCACTTAGGCTACATAGTATGACTCTACTGTTGCTGTCATTTAAATATTGCGAATGGGTATTTGAAAAAGATATAAAAAGATATCGAAACGTAATCCGAAACGAAATTCTCAAACAGCGATGGTAAATACACGTAAAATATTTCGAGTATCATATACATGTATCAGAAAAACATCAACAACGGGCAAATTTGTTTAAAAAGAAAAAACAATCCCATATCCTTTACACAAATCTGCCTGCTTAACAATGTTACTGAGGCCTCTCTGCAAAAGAAAGCGATCGCTGGAGCTCAAAACTCAACCAGTTGCCGCCTGGAGCCACTAGAGACGACAAATCTATGCAAATTATGTAACACCAACATGCTTCAAGTCTCCAATGCACCTAAATATAAACTAAACAAACAAAAATATAAATGATTTGTCAAACTTTAATAAATGTTAAACTAATGAGGAAATTTTTTATGAAATCGTTTTCATGAATGAAATCGAATTTGAAGGTGTAAAAAATAGGGGAGGGATTTTCGGTAATTAAGCCCAAAAAGTAGGCTTCAAAATATTCTCTAGATTTTTAAAATATCTTCAATAATTCGCTTATCCCCCATATCAAATAAAACTTTCCTTTTACTCATTATTTCATTTATATTTTAAATATTTAAGAAATATTTTTTTATTATTAGATGTTGCATAAAAATGATTGAAGTTCCTTGTTTATCCATTTACCAGAGTTTATTCTTTTTTTTTGTCTTTCAGTTACTAAAAAATGTGTTTTATATTATATTTTTCTGAATAGGAGAATAGAGTTTACTCGCAATTGTAGATTGGTTTTGTATTGTATTTAAAGTTTGAAGTAGTAGAGAATATTTTGTATAAGACATATATATATATAATATATATATACCCCTATATATATACATATATATGTATACTTTAAAGAATTTATAAGAATATTTTAGTTTGGTTGCCATAACAATTCACGAAGATTTTTTACCCTTGAGATTAGTTTATAATTATTATTAAATTTAAAGATTTGGTAAGTTCCTAACTAAGTATTTCTTTGAGTGTATGTATAAATTGTAGAGTTCGTTCGTTATTTTCTTTGTATTACATTTAGTGATTCGATAGCTCTGTATTTACATATATAGATATTTTAATAGCGAAAGTAAGTTGGAAATTTGTAATTAAATATTTTTTCGTAATAGTATTTCTTGTGTTTCATGTTTCATGTTTTGTATTCCCTTTAATATTTTTTGCCACTCTTTGTAATTGAATTCCATCAGCAAGACCATTATCTGAAGTTTCCAAACTATTTGCAGCTTTCGCTTGTTCAATTGCCATTAGCCACGGTATCAGTTGGCACGCGATTTGAGTTCCGTGCTCCCGCCAGACCGACCATGTGACCAAATCATCGGGCACTTCTTTATCTGGTACTGGCTGTCCGACTGTCTGTCTGCTTGTCTGTCTGTCTGTCGGCATACATTATTGAAATGGTTGCGGCCCACATTTTAGCTGCTGTTTGTTTGCATTCCGAATGGGCTCTGTATAAATAAACACTTTGCCCGACTTTGGCCCCATACCCTGCTTCTAATCAGCCAAATGGACCTTGAACTCTTTTACATTGGATTGAAAGAATTAACACAGCATTTGAGTAAATAATATTTAAATAATATCAGAAATTAATGTGCAACATATACATAAATCAAGAGTTGCAATCAACTTTAGTCAAGCTAAACAAAATTGGATTATACATACAAATGTTTAGGAACAGAAACCATAAAGTGTATATTGTTGTCTGAGTGTTTAGTTTTTAACGAATTATCATATTTGGATTGCAGAACATGGAACCTTATCAACTAAAGCTTAAACATAGAGGCTGTTGTCTTTCATAAAGTAATGCACTTAAATACTTTTTCGCTTATCAAAAATTTGAGTTGCGGCCTAGGCCTCGCTTCGTGTGTTTTGCGAATATGTACAAATACATATAGATTATAGATTATGTAGTTTAGGTTGAGGACATTATAAAATACAATACTAAAAGGTATTTAGTGTGTGCAGCTGTAACCAATAGAGGCCTTGGCCATATCTTCAAATATCGTATAAACTTGTGCGCTTAGAGCCTAACTAAGTTACATTAATATGTATATGCGTCTATATCTGCTCACCATTTACAGGGTATATATACTCTGTGCAAAACTAGCGATAGTCGGTATTCATGTATATATATAAAGAGGGACGACTCCAACACAGGATTGTACCTGTACAACTGGTTCGAAGTCGCGGACACTTTGTGAGCTCACTCGCTGCGTACAGAATCGTAATCGCATATATAATACCTATCTAAGGCTAACTACTACACTTGGACAAACTGGGGGCTCCTGCTTCTGCTTCTGCTTCTCCTCCTGCTCCTGCTCCTACGGTCGCACCAGCAACTTCTCAATGAAAGCCAAATTCGTGTTCGCGTACCGCGTCGCATTGAACGGCTGGGCGGGTGGATTCTTTTTCGTTTGCGTATGCCAGGTGAGTATCTGGGAAAAGGAAGCGGTACTTGTAGCAGGTGTCTGTAACATTTGAGAATTCAACTTACATCTCGGCATTCGTCCGCGAGCAGCTCGATTTCGCTATTCTGCAACGGCGCCAGGCTGCGCAGAAAGCCATCCTCCTCGTAGCCCGGCTTGAAGGGCATCTTTGCATTTGGCCGCTCGTGCAGGAACTTCACACTCACCGCAAAGCCAGCCATATCGACGGGATACTTGCGCCCCCCTATCCAGCCATCGTAGTAGCCATCCAGCTTGCCCTCACGTATGATCGGACTGCTGACACCCGTTTTGGTTACCAAGCCCACGGGCCACATGGACACCTTTTTGGTGTAGCGCATCTGTAAGTGTATTTATTTTCAATAAGTATAAGCAAGTGGGACAGTTGATGTATCATATATTTAAAAAAAAACGAGTTTGATTCGTTTTCAATAATACTGAAATTAATTGAGCTGAAAGATTTGTACTAAATTCCCTTGGGTTAGCCCACATCGTATAGGAAACTATCGTTGACATATGCTCAACACAGACTCCCATTTCTCGCCTTCACTGTCTATTTAATTTGGGATCCGGTACATCAGCTACTACTTCCTGGACAATCAGCCGTGCATAGTCATGATATTACAGCATGTGTTTCAGACAAAGGCTTAATTTGCCGGTTGATTGCTCTATGACAGGTGAAGCCTTTGCATGTATGTATTGTTGGATAATAATAAATACTCGGAAATTTAAGGATCGATGTAAACAAAAATTAATACATGGACAATGCAATAGACCCTCTCAATTCCATTTTAATATACAAAACCATAGCTCAGAGGAAGGAAAACAAGTGTCAATTTTTCATTTGCTGGATAGCCAGTGCCTTTCTATGTGGTTCTCAATGCCAGATAAGTTACAATTGACAATATCCATTTGCTCTAACTAGAATAACACGATTGTGAATGGATACAAATTTATATCAATCTCATTTACTATACAGGAAAGTATATCAGGTAAATAGGGATCTCGCTCTCTCTTTCTCTCTCTCTCTCCCTCTCTCTCTCTCTGATCCTGACCCATCAACAACTCGTGTATTACATAATAATATTAATGCTATTTCTGCGTCAAAGGATATTCAAGTGCATTTAATTTATATATTTAGCCATAATGGTCTTTACACACCTGTTCAAATATGTTAACATCGTAGGTGTTATCATCGTCGGCAAAATACAGTACGCCCTCGCTGGCATTGGCGCGCAAATAGTCGAGTCCACGATTCCTATTGGAGACGCCGCGGGGCTTGGCCTTCTTGGTGTGCTTATACTGCTCGGGCATGGGCGCTGTCGGGGTGGCAGAAGGGGGCGTTGTTAATATGCGGCAAAGGGACGGCAGGCCAGGTCAGGCCAGGCCTTTGGCAATACTCACCGACCAGGTACTCGTAGGGCACGCCAATGCGGTCCAGGGTGTGGGCGACCAAAGGGTTTGTCTTGTTCGCATCCTCGATGACCAGCCAGAGCAGGTTGAGCACATGCTTTAGCGTGTAGCCGAGTCGCGTCAGCTCCGCCAGCTGTTCGGGGCGTCGATAAGTGGGCGTGATGATGTACAATGGCGGCTAAGATGGGCAAGAGTTGAGATATTAACATAATGCCATCAAGGCTCTATACTCTATTATCTATTATAATATATATGTATTTATAAGCGTGTCAGTAAATGTGTGTGAGTGTCTCTGTGTGTGTGTGTGTGTACGTTTACATGCGTAACGCGGCGTGAGCTCCCGCTTTATGAGCAATTATGCAAATTAATCCACAGGCTAGCAGTTAACTAGTTGAATAGTTGGAACTAGTTGACCGGGTTTAGCTGCGTGTTGGATAACCCGCTGTACTTAAAGCAGGCCACTCAAAGACCTCACACACAAACACACTCACACACACACAGCTGCTGCTGCTGTTGGTGTGTCAAATAAATATAGACGTAGCGCACTTTGCAAATTGTCCATTGTTGACACACAAAAATGCATTCAAATTTATTTGCAAAAATAAACAAAGACATTCAAATAAATAAAAGGGCACTGAAGCAGAGAAAAGCAATTCAGAAAAATAAAAAAAGATAATAATAACAAAAAATCAGAGAAAATATATTATAATAGAATTGCATGTAAAGTAGTTGCCACCGAGAATGTGGCACACACAATTTGCATTTCAGCAACGAGAGCACACCAAGTTCATGTCCTAAGCACTACTATATATTACATGATATTGCTACTGGCCTAGATATACAAGTGAATTTGTTGTTACGGAAGCACTAGTATTTACTTGAATATCATTGATAATAATTTTATTATCTGCTAATGATTGCTATATAATTGTATCGTTATGGTTATCAATGAAAAAATGATAAATATAATAATATATATTCATTCATTTTTATCACACAATTATCAGCATTGTTAAGCAATGATTATTTCGCTAATCGAAAAATAATAATAACTATAATCGTTATTCATTAGTATTAGTATTAGCATTCATTTTTTTATTGTGATTATATAGTTTTTCAAATAAATATTAGAATATTATTTTAATTTTAATTAAAACTCCGTATTTATTATTGTTAGTATTACCAATATAATTCTCTTTATGAATGGGATTATCATATTAGTTTTTGTTATTTTCCGTTAATTATGATTACCATCATCAATATTATCATTACTATTTGCATTATCATTAGCATTCGTTTTATTATTCTCATAGTGTTTTTCAAAATTAGGTTAGTTATAATCATAATCATTATCATCATCATTAGGATTGTCATTGTCATTATCATTACATAATCTAGTTTAAAACTTTACGTTACTCTAGTCTACTGTATCCGCAGCTATTTGATATTGAAACAATTCTCCAAGCAATGGAACCTGCCTTTGACATTGACTGTATAATATACATGCACACATACATATACACATACACACTTGTGCATCCACACACTTGTATGTAATGTAACTACTAACAGCGAGAAACCCACAAATGCACAAATCTTTTTCAATTGCCTTGCATTTAGAATGCATTTTGCAATCTGGATCATCATTGTGGGACCTCTCTACCCTACGCCTCCACACCCTTCGCCAGGCCACTATCCAGAACTGGAACACGCCTCGGCTTGGTGCCATTCAATGGCGCATTGCTGCTGCTGCTGTTATTGTTGTTGTTGTTGTACGCGGTTTCGGCTTTTGGGTTTCAATGTGCAATGAGCAATTTACAAATTAGACTCATGCAAATTTCATACCAAGAATCTGTTTGTTTGCATATTATTTATAATTCGGTAGGCGTGCGAGTGCCATCTGATATAATATGGCAGCTGATTAACCCAGAAAGCCAAGCTGCTGCTGATGCCTGCAGTTTATATGTAGAACATGCGACTGGTTAAACAAATAAAGCAATTTGCATTGACACATTAGGCACAGATATGGCCAGAAAGGTAAATTGATGGATACGAGTCGACCACTTATGAAACGGATTATTAACTCGTGCTTAGCAACAATTAGACCAAAGCAAACAAAACGAAATTTGTGTGCTCAACAGTTGAGGCCACAGCTAATGAGTTTTCTAATGTATCTATGACTATGTACATGTATGTTTAGAAAGGACATTTGCTTAGAGGCGCACACACACACACATATGCACACACAGGCAACATCAATCAATCCATTTAGGTGTGCGTGTGCTTCTAGCCAGAGCTGTGCGTACATAATTATATTTTGCAAACTCATCTGTGTAAGTAGATATAGAAGTCAGCACACAATCATCATCATTATCATTATCATAATTATATTTGCGCTAAAATTGATTGGCTTAAGGAATATTACTGAATGCTTAGAACAAAAGTCATAAGAGCTGTAGCCACCATAGAATAGAGTTGCAGGCATTACATTAATAATAATTAATATTTATTTCCAAAATTGAGAGCTGCCTATTAAAATATATTAAATACTCGTTATTAAAATCGCAAATTTATAAATAAAATAGAAACTAAATAATATGACATATTGAAAGTCTAGACCTTGGTAATTTATTCCAAAAATATATTTCTCAGCTCAAATTCAACAATATTGAAACCTAATTTAAAAACAGATGCATTGAGGCGCAATAGAAGAACGGAGTTACGCGCCCTGCAACTACGATGTTAACTTCAATGTAACGTTAACTGTTGCCACGCCCAATGCAACGCCCGTCCCTCCCAAGCAGTCTGCCCTGTGCACTGTATTGCAGTTCGGCTGACTTAAAAAAGCAATTAAGAAAATTGGAAAATAGTTAAAGTTAATGCAAGAAACAGAAACAAACAAAATGCACAGACAGCTGCAAGAAATTTTACAAGTGCAAAAATTCCCATTAAAAGTGAGTAGAAGTAATATACATACATATATATTTGTATATGTGTATATACAAAACTATTTACATGTACTCTAGACTGAAAGACAAACATAGAAGAGGAGCAATAGCAGTTAAATGTGCACCAGGAACAAGCAACACGAAAAAAAAAAGCAACGAACTGAATAGAAAATACAAATAAAAACAAATATGTTGCGAAGTATGTTTTAAGATGGCGGGAATTAACATTAATATTTAATATTGAGTTAGTGAATTATATATACACATCTACATATACATATGTACACTCTTTTGTTAGAGACAAGAATGGTTAAAGGAATATTTACGGGCTCGGAGACGGCAACAAATCGTGAACGAATTTTATGAGCGGCTTTTCCCAGTAATTTGTGGGCGTGGCTGGATTGGGTTATTGGTGTTTTTAGTTTATCGATTGCTGTTGTTGTTGTTGTTGTTGTTGGTGTAGTTGGTACTGTTGCAGCAACTGTTGTTGTTGTAGTAGTTGTTGTTGTTGAGGAGATGCTTTTGAGATTGCCGTTGGATGACAATGTCTGCGGCAATGAAACCGTCGAATAAACAGACGCACCAGAGCTAGACGCGGATGCTGCTGCTGAGCCGGAGGCAGAGGCCGAGGCGGAAGAGTCTGTCGTATTTGGTCCATGCACCCGTACCTGTCCATGTACCTGTATTTGCTCTACTCCCATTGTGCCATTAATGACGGAGCTATTCAACATGGGCGCCCACAAATATGAAGCGATGTATGAAGATGATGGTAATGATGTCTTTTCTGGATGCTGTGTTGATGCACATTGGATGTTGTGTTGGAGTTAGGCATTATGTTTAAGAACAAGAACAAAAGACACATTTGTATGTAATGAATAGATATTAAAAACTATAAATGTAGAATTAGACATTCCTAGGGAGCTATGTGTATAACTAATGAAATATTGATACAAAAATTGATTAAATTCGTTTAATTATCCCTAGACATATAGCATACGTGTTTTCTAATTCTTGTTTCTTCACCGTTTAAAACCATTTCTAGCAATATATTTCATAAAAGATTATTTGATCAAAGTTTTTCCTTTCTAAATGATTTTTTTATTTCCAACACTATTACTGACTGCAGAAAGAAGCTAAATGAGAAGCAAGAATTAATTCTTTTATATAAATGGTTCTGGTCTATTGTAAATTTTCCCTCTAGATTTTATCTTTATATTTTACCATTTTATTATTAACATTAACTTAAGAACAAAGCACTACAAAACACGAGAAGCCAAGTTTAATTTCCACAACTTTTATCTTGAATTTGTAGAGTTTTCTTTTGTGATGATCTATAATAAATTAGAATAGGGATCCTTTCATGTCTATAAAAATGCCTATGCTGCTTAAATAATTCAAATAGGGCTTAGCTTTATCATATTTTCTGCCTTTCAATAATATTTTTAAATAATACAAATATAATTTACCTAGCCAATTAATGAATTTATCTCTTTTATATTAAAACGAGTTATTTCTTGTCAAGCATGCAACCTTTAATCACCGACTTAATATATAAACGGATGCAATCAAAGTGCGTAGATCTACTCAATCCACAAGAGCGTGCATCTATATAAATATACATACATATCTATCTACTGGTCATTCTAGGCTTGAGTTGATTGTACTACTCAGCTCTCAGGAACTTATCAAAGTCGTATCAAACATGAGAAACCGTTTGACGCTGATTCTTATCAATAGAGTTATCTACAACATCTCTCTGTCTTTCTCATTCATCACTCTCTTGCATCTTTCTCTATATATATATATGTATATTTGGAACTTTCCATCAATTTGACAGAGAATCAGGTCACTCACCTTGACAACCTCGTTGGCCGTGAGTGGCTGTCGGGACACATGATATTGATAGAGCACCATATAGATGCAGGTCGTGGCTACGAATATGGTCAGGTACATTTTAATGGATTTTCCCAGTGCCATTTTGTTGCTGAGACTTCCAGTCATTTTGTTGTTGTTGTTGTTGTGTGTGTGTGTGTGTCGTATTCTTCTAGTTCATATTCTTCTTCTTCTTGTTGTGTTGTTGTTTCTTGCGTGTTGGTTTTGTCACTCTTCTTTGGTATTTTGATTTCATTCGTTTGGTTTTGATTGCAACTTTTCAATACTATAATTATTTTCTTCTTTTCCTTTATGCATAATTTGCTTTACAAGCATTGTACTCTACATACATACATAAATACATACATATGTACATACTATTTAGTTCTTAACACCTTTTGATTGTTCTGCGCTGTGGCCGGCCGATTGGGGGCATGGCAAGCCGACTTTGCGGTATTATCTAAAACGCAATTTAAACATTTTACTTAATTATATTAATCCACTTTCCGACTTCCCAAGTTCCATATTCTTCTAAACTTACATTTACTGCGGGCTTTGCCATATTTGTATTTAGTCGCTAGAGCACCTGCAAAGAGAGAGAAATAAATTTCCACTTATTATATGAGAAGCAATTACAGAAAAACAAAACATATATCATATATTTTATCATTTTGTTTTATAATTAATATGATAAATGATGTATTTGAATGCTACATACATAAATGTTTAAATACATTGCAGAAATAGGATTAATTTCAAATGGACAACTGCTCAACAGATAATGTTATCGAACGCACGGATTTATACAGAATATATATATATATATATATATAAACAAGCACAAACATTGAGACTTTCTCAACTAGATGATACCCTATAACCTGGTCCGATATATATGCCTAGATAACTTTCAGCTTCATTCTATGCAAGACATCAGTTATCCATGTTAGAATTCCATTATATATCTTCAGCACTTTAACATGACCTTAAAATTCAATGTGCAGCACCATTTTAATCAATTTTTAGGTCTAGGACTAATATCCATATATCAATATAACCTTTGATATACTCATTTATTTATCTATTTTCGTGTTTTATTTTATAATAAAGCATATATTTTCTGGTTTGTCATTCCTCCACTTAAAAATGTATATACCCCCATTTTTGCATTAGTAAAGAGTTCAGGGTATAATGGGTGAAATTCAATAAATTGAATTTCGAATTACAGTCGCGGCGGCAAATGAAGGTCAACAGAAAATGGCTTAATAATCAATATATCAAACGGTACAAATATTTGTTCGACTGGACTAATTATGCTTTGCAACTGCGAAGTAGGCGACGCAATTTGCTTCATTGATAAGTGAAACAAAATTAAATGTCAAACAAACATTGTGAATGCCAAAGTCTTGTTGCTCCTCTAATTGATTGGCAGGCGAATACATAAGGGAACAATCTTTGCCAAGGTAAGAGTTGCCATAAATTTATATAGCTACATATATGCAACAGAATAGCGATGCCTTCACACATTCTCTTAAATTACTTGACAAGTCTGTTAAGGGAATTTTCAGTTAAAACTCTCCGAAGTTGCAGCTGTGCAGCAAACTCCATTCTAAACATTCATGTTTATTGCATTTTTAGCTCTAATGGAGCATTGGCGAGCATTTAACTAAATGTTTAGCGCGAGCATTAGCAGCTGCTCCCAACTGGCAGCCACTTTGATTGCATTATGCGATTGGTGCTAGCTGTAGGGCTGTAGGGGATTAAAGGTGCCATAGACTAGGTGGCCACGTCAGCACACTGCGCGGAAGTTCAATTTGTGTTGAGCTCATATACCCTGTAAATACCCAAGGTATGAGGGTTTCCTTATTTCAACAGTTTCATGCAGTTCAAAGATGATTTAGAAATTCTATTTAAATTCAAGATATTAAAATTAAAAACTGTAAATAATATAAATATTCATACTGAAATGTACATTAATTTTGTTTAATTATATATTAAGTTTTAATTTTAATATATACACGATTTCAATAATATATTTTTATATAAGTTCAGTAATATTTTCCTCAATTTAAGCTGTATTTAGCAACTCTCAAATTTTCTCTTTCGTTCTCTGTTTTCCACTCATACTCCTCCAATTATGAGTGGGCGTGGCAGTCAGCAGCTTGTTCGCGTGCTAAAGCGTTTTAAAAAGCATTTCGCCAGTTGTGCTGATATGAAAGTTCAATGGCCAATTTTAAAATTGTTTTATTTTGCTGCGCTTTGCATTCCATCGGCTAAGCTTGGGCGCCGCTCTTGTATATACAAGAGCTTCAAAAGAGGTTCGCGAGGCGAGTATAAGCATGAACATATATACATATATATATATATATATATAGATATATACATATATATATATTTATATCTCTATAGCTATATCCCAATAGAACCATAAAACGTTCAGGCTTTAGACTTTAACAGAGTTGCTATCTGCTTAAGAAATTCTAGACAATAGAATATAGAAAAATACTAGCTTACATACATATATAACATTACAAATGTAACAAATAACAGCTAGCTTACATATATAACAATTATATTGATGTCAGAATTCATTTCAGAGTCTAGACTGAATTTACTCTATACAAGTAAGTTTAAAGAATTTATATAGTTTTTTTTATAGAAAGACGTACGAATCTGGCATGAAAATCATCACAAATATTAATTGGAAAATCGTCAACTACCAATAACAATTACAACATGATTAACAACATTATAAATAGTTTGATGAATATGATGTTAAACGTCGTAGCGTCCATTATATTGAACATCACAGCGTGCATCATCACGACCATTCTTATGAGGATATTCATCACGAACTATATTATGATGATAGTTGTGAATTTCATTTTGAAGATCACTGCGGACAGCATTCCGAAGGTCATAATGTGCAACATCTTGAAGGTCACCATGGACTTTACTGTCGCCACCATTATCAACGTCTTCATGCACATAGCGCTGAGCTTGCTTATGAAAATCACATTGCAGGTCATTATGAATATGATGATGAACGGCAATCTAAATATGATGCTGAACCTTGTAATGAATATCATAATCGACTTCATGATGGCCGTGATTACGAAAGTTATTGTTGTCCTCATAATGTACATCCTCATGAACATTAATGCTAACATGAAATTTAACATAATTATGACAACGAGTATCACTAAAATGATTGCTAAATTCAAGAACAATTAACAACTATTACATAAAACAAAATAGTAAAAAATTAATAAAAAAAAATAAAAAATACAAAAAATAAAAATAAAAAAATAAAATAAAAAATATAAAAACAAATAAAAAATAATAATAAAAACTAAAATAATATAAATAAATAAAAAAAATTAAAAAAAAATAAAATAAAAACAAAAATAAAAAAAAATAATAAACAAAAATAGTAAAAATAATTAAAAAAAATAATTAAAAAAAAAATAATTAAAAATATAATAAAAAATATAATAAAAAAATAATAAAAAAATAATAAAAAAATAAATAAAAAAATATATTATATTTTCTATAGTTTATATTAAACTTAAGTATTACATTTTACACAATATAATTAACAACATAAATATTAACACTATTTACCACTGCACGGCAACACGACTGACCAGAAGGAGTCTCAATTTGCGACTGAAGAAATTTCGCTAAGAACATCGTCTTTATATAGGCAGCAGCCAGTCGAACAGAGAGCAGTTCAGAGCTCAGAGCTTAGCAGTTCAGCAGATCAATTGATCAGTGGCTCTCTACATTGAGTTACTTTCTATACATGGATCCCTTGCTCATTAAGTGTTTTGCTTTCGCAAATATGATTTATTCTCTCTCAGAGCATATTTAGAGATTTAAAATAAGAATCACTCAGAACAAATATATACATACAAGACTCGAAATTCTGTATAAACCATTGGAAAACAACAAAAAGTTAAATATAACAATGATATAAAATTCAGGAGCATAGTTCTCCATGGCTATTGCCTTGAGTTGGTCAAGAAAGGGAATAAAAGAGTGCGAACGTCGATTAAATGGATATGGGTAGATTGACTTAGTTCTCCTGTTAGGAAATTAGCTTTCCGTTACATACACACGTTCCTTATTAGCATGTAGTCTATAGAATGGAAGACAAATATATATATTTTGCACAAATCTTGTACTATTTTTTGACCTGGCTTACAATTGTTGCATTTTAATGAATAAAATGGGGAGCATGGAGAAAAAGCAAAACCAAAGCTTTACATAAAAATTCATTTTGCAAAACATATCGAAAACAATAGAGCTGAAAACTAAGCTAAAGGCTTTTCGGAAAAAACAATTTAGTGTCAGAACTTAACCCATTTACATGACAATTCCACAAAATTACAAAAGAAACATGCAGAAGAGTCAACACACACACACACACATAGCCACATACATACTCACACAACGGCATATACATAAACAACAGAATGCGGCTAGATATTAAAATGTGGGCGTGGCTGTGGGCAGCGAAAATACCACAAGTGGGCGCAAAACTCTCTGTCGACAATGATAGAACGAGATGACAGAGACAGTGAAAGAGAACGAATGAGGGAGTGAGTGAGAGAGGGCGAAGCGCAACAGAGTGAGAGAAAAATAATTGAAAGAGCGAAAAACTTACGACCCGGATGCCACTTTATAGCGGCATGCGAATGATGTCCTTGATAAGAGCGTCATAACTTCAGCAGAGACAAACATTTAACGAAATGTTCTTGAACATTAACATTGTAGTTAATTTCTCATACAAACTGTTAATTTGAACAGAAGACATAAAATACTACTTAATAATATCTTTAATATTCTAGGAATTAGTTATGTGGTAACATAATGATTTAAATAATATTAAACAAAGAAATAAATTGCATTCTGATAACGATTTTCTTGAGGTATTAAAGCTTTAGGAAATTCTGGAGGTTTCTAAATATAACATTTGGCAGCGCTGTCTATGAGCGATAATTTATTTATTATTTCCATTATATTTTTTATCAAGCTATGGCTGCTTTTCTATTCCTATATATATATATGAAAACATACATCAATAATATTTATTTCAGAAGTAAATATAGCACCAATTATTCAGAGCCAAATTAAATATGATTTCCAAAATTTATAATTTATAAATATTAAAAACCAATTATAGCTATATAAGGTTAAATATCTCTCCCATACTTGCACTGAACGGATCATAACTTTGCGCAGAGAGCATAGTTAGAGCATTAGATTTGAATAATAATTAATCAAAATATTTTATATATATATCTAAAGTCAAGAGCTAAAGCAAAATAAGAGAAGCTCACGCGAAATACTCACAGTTTAACTTGGGCTTTTTAATTCTGTGTTATAGTTTTATATAAGTAATAGATTAGATGTATAGATTATATAGTTATTTCCATAACTTATATGTAATATTTCTATAACGTATATTCTAGATCTTCAAAGATTATATCTTTATAGTTTAACAAGTGTTCCTAAGCACTTCAGAGAAAACGAAATTCAAGTCGCACTGTTGAACTGAGTCAGGCCGACGGCAATGTATTCTATAGCGGTATTAAAATGTGCGGCATTCATTTGGCTTAGCGGCAAAGGACGACTTGAATAGTCCTCGCGAATTGCATTTGCAGCTCTATTATATGTAATTTACTTCACACATAATCCCGAGCACTGGCGCCCGACTAGCTTATGAAACGGCTCCACTGTGCGCCTCTACTCAGCTGGATGACAACAATTGCGTAATATTTGTGTGTGCATGTGGGCGGAAAGGGGAGAGGGGAGAGCGGAGAGGGGAGAGGGGAGAGAGCACGTGCCTAGCCAGACATGAACACAAGGAAGCCAAAAGTGAAACCGACGCATATGAAGGAGGAGCAAACTCTTTGCATGATTTGTATGTTGGCCTCGAACTCTGACCCATGCCCCGCCCCACTTGCCAGCCACAGCGAGCTCCTACCGCCCAGACGCCACCGTGCCACGACTTGGCACAAAACTTATTGCATTTATCCAAAAATTCCGAGCGTCGCTTCCATTTCTGGTCCATTTGAAAATGGCTGTAAAGTCGCTGGCGAAAATCATATTTCAAATTTAATGGATTAGCAACGGCAGCGGCAGTGGCAGCAGCAGCAGCGAGAGAACCGAGAGAATTCCATGCCCCAATGAGTTATAGTACATCAAGCACATTCATATATCAACCAATACAGAAGAAAACAGTATCTGAACGTGCGGCAAATATTTTATGGAATGTGTTTCTCTGCTTTTATACTCAAATAGTAATCGAAAGGAAATGGAACCTGTGCGGATAATGAATTATGACTTTCGTTTTATTTCATTGAATGCGCGCACTAATCAAGGCAATAAAATCAAGTCTATAATAATTTAATTAACTGCTCTGCAAGGTTCTTATCATTATCTCGAAGAATGGCATCATCTACCATTAAAGTCTTCGAGGTCAGGGTGATAAGTCTGCCATTGAGCTGATTAATATGTTTTACTTATTTTATTAGTCCACAAATGGATATTTGGTTATCAAATAGCTATATATTATTTCCATAACTAACCCTTTTAGAGTTACTTTGCGATTAAATGCCCAAATCAAAGCCAAAGTTCATAAAACTGACGAAAGCAAATTAATCGGATGAGCCAAAAAGCGATAGGCCATTAGCAATTAGCTTAATGGCGGCACAGTGGGCTCTTGGCCTATTTTGACTAGATAAAAATGACTGCATTTGGAAGGGGGGCTATAACTCTATGATCCCCTATCATTTTATCACTTGAACATGTGTTTGTTCCATTCAACAATAAAAGGACAACTGAGAGTCCTTTCGGATTGATGGATGGGTATAGAAGATTAAGCCAAAATAATAAAAAAAAGACAATGTCTAATCATAGATTTAATAAAAAGCTACAAATGAACTCATCTTCGTCTATGATTTCAACCAATAATTCCACCAAGTTTATTGAACATTTGTTCCACTGTAGCCAAAGGATTTTAATGATTTGTCAGCTGAACAAAGGACGACTAAAAAGCCATCATCAATCGAAGGCACGCACAACGGCACATGGGCGACTCACAAAATATGGCCAGCCTTTGAGCCATAATGTGGCAACTGTTGCGCCTCTTCCCGCCCCACACGCAATTTGGCTGGGTGTGGCAAAAACTTGACGAGGCAACAGTTTAAGAAAGTTGTTCAAAAATAGGTGTGAAAGCCTTTTAGGCAACATTGAAATATTGCCGATAACAAATTTCCACCATTGAACATATACATATATAGATATAGATATAATTAGGCTATCATTTAATATATTCTACAGCGTCATACAAATTTCCCCATTTATTTGTGGGTTTTAAATCCATGTTGGGCCCATCCAATGTGTCTTATCTGCCGACAATGGCAAAAGCCAACAATTGGGCTAGGGCTAGGCCTCTGTAAGACTCCAACAATTATTGACAGTCAAACGATTTTTAATAACTGTTGATCAATTAAGGATTTCTCAAGTCCATTAATGATTATTATGAATAGCAATCAATATCAGGCATATTCATATATATAAAATAAAAAATCATAAATAAATATTTGTTTAAAGCAATCCGGTATATTAATATTCAACTATATTTTAGGTCAACTCAAGTTGAATAAGAAACAAATAAGAATACCTAGTCAATATCTCCAGATTCATTTGAAGAACGAGTCTTTTATCTCTATATAATAATGCAAAACTAATTGCAAGTTCCTAGCCCTTATACTGGACTAGATAGCCCAAGCTTGTCACATTGAAAAAATTAAAAAATCAGTAAATGACTTTTTTATCGTAAGGTTCTGAGCTCATTAAAAAAAAAAGCAAAACAAAACAAAACCAAAACAGTAAACTTTTTTAGCAATTTGTATATCTACAAAAGAAAACATAAGATAAGAATATATAGATATGCATAAAATGTATGCACAAATGCTACTTATTAGATATAGAAGTAGGATATAGATAAGTAGACCTTAGTACATATGTTTGCTATACAAGAATGAACATACAAACTACGGAAAAATGATCTTACTTAATATACGATATTGTATTTATAATATTATATCATGTAATATATACCACGTATATATTATATATAAAAGATATTATGTACCATTTAAGTGAGCTATGTAATTAGTTATATAGTAATGAGAGAGAGATATGTAAAAAGTAATATAGACAAATACAAAAACCATATACACATAAGATAATAATACATATGGCATATATTGTATATTGTAGATGGAGGCTTCTATTGTGAGGCGACTCTTTTAGATAGAGATTTATAGTATAGCAGTCTGTATAGATTAAGTCTGCTTATATCAATTATTATATATAAATATATATTAACTATATATTATAATATATATTTATATATAAATATATATTAACTATACAATAAAAAGTGTCTACGAAATGGGGTTTAAGCTATTAGCATTCGATTGCAATGGAATGGGTTTGGATACCTTATATATACATACGTATCATATATGGAGTGTTGCCTTGTCCGATAACCATAAATATAGTATGTGCTATATGTTAGGGTTTCGTTTGACTTCCAGTTGAGTTGTTTTGCTGGTTGTCGTGCGAGTCGGTTTGTATTCTATGCTTGTTCTGCTTGAACAGCATAAGTACGATTTTAATATATATGTATATATTTTTATCTACATATAAATGGGAATACAATATATACATACATACTATACATATTTTGTATATACTATTGTACAATGAAGCGGAAGTAACGATCTGATTGTGGTTTTACTCCACACATTCGCTATATACATGTGTATACATCATATCAGCAGTTACTCTTGTTGTTGTAAGTGTAAAATATTAGCATACTACAAAAAACAGACTCAGCTTGAGGGAGCGAATTTTTAGCTAGCAAAGAATTTTTAGTGGCAAATGCCGAAATATAGAACTGAAATTCGTGCAAAATTTAAGATATACATATGTATTTGGGTGTATGTTATATATGTATATGTATGAATTACATATACAATCTTAAATTGGGGTTATTCAACTGGCTTACGAAAAAGAATTATGTTACTAAAGTATATCAACCTCTTCCGTTATATAATTTTGTTTTATATAACTTACTTCTACATTATATAGTGTTCTGGTCTGTATCTATTATTACATGGCAACATCTAGTTCATTTCATATAGAGCATAAATATTTTCCCTATATTCAAACTCTCAGCAAATATTGACTTTCATTTTAGTTAAATGAAATGAATTTTGTACACATCACTTTTCCTAAATTATACTTCATGCAGTTCGCTTCAATTTATCATAAAAATATAAGGGAAGAAATGTTGTATCAACAAATATTGCTACAAGAAAGGTTTTTTTTTGCCCTGACGTTGCTTCCCCTTGATAATGTCGAGTGGGCTCCGAAATAGAAATAAGGGATCTAAGAGCCGAAAGACGAAACGATAGAGTATAGAGTATGGTGAAAAGCACTTGTACACGATATTCCACTTTCACACCGTGGGAAAAGACTTCGCTCTTTCAAAACTTCGGCCTAGATCTAGAGTAGTCTAACTTCGGCCTAGATCTAGAGTAGTCTTACTCATAGAAGATCGCTGTTATCGCTCACCCACCTATCTAGTCTGTCGAGCCTCTCTCAGTATCCCCAACCACTCTCAAACTCAGATCTCAGCTATACTCATTAGCTATACTAACTTTAACTATACCCTGCAAGCCTCTTTTATTTATGCAAAATACTTTCTAATCTATGGCACCTTCAAGTGCTTTTCTATTGCATTTTCATAGCTGCAAATGCTCAAGGACTTTTCTACTGCCAAGTTTTATTGCAACTTTCTTAGATAATCGATTTTGTGCTGCCAAAATCTTTGCTAGCAAAATGCCTGAAATACAAATTATAAAAGAAAATTCCATTTCCTTTGGCAACCGACAGCCAACTCTTGGCCCTACACAGAGCGCAAAAAGTGAAAAATTGTGAAAATTGGCAATTAAAGTACAACAAAGAAGAAAAAACCAAACAGAAAACAAGAGACAGACAAGCAGAGTGAGTCTGAGAGAGAGAGAGAGAGGAAGAACAATCAGACACAACATTGTGAGAAATTGCAATGCGGGCAGAATTTGCCTGAGGTCTCAAATCAAGAAGAGTGAGAGAGAGAGAGAGACGAAGACCCACTTGTCAGATGGCCAAGAGAAGCAAGTGCCAACTGCATTCGAGCAGAGTCCTTGAGCTGAACAGAGAACAAGAAAGAGTGGGATTGAGAGAGCGAGAGGGAGAGAGTCAGGCACTCGCCGCCGATGACACGAGGAAGTTGGCAGCAAACGAGTCAAGTGATTCAGCGGTATGCGAAAGCTGCAAGCAAAACAAAGGCGCAAAAAATTTGAATCGCCTCCACTCTGCCCCAATGCGCCTAGCGCATGCCACAAGCCAAGAGGTTCGTATGAACGTAGCACAATATAATGTTAAATGCTAAACTAGACAAAGCGAAAGCTAAATACGCTCTTTCAAGCTCATCGTCTACATTATCCGGCGTTCTAATTCAAGCGCATATTTTAAAATAATATTGTTAGAATTATCATAAATAACAAAAAGCGTATATAAAATAGCCAGCCTAATCTTAGAAATATTCTAAAGATATATTATTAAAATAATTCATGAAATTACAATTATTTTTATCAAAAATTCGAAAAGTAACTTCTATAATCTTCCATGCCACGAAGATTCAACTTGCACTTAGACATTTATACCATCCGTATTGATGTAGATCGAAGTCTACTTCATACTTTTTACCCATCTAAACTTACTATAGAAATAACACTCTAATACCGCATGTTTGCTTCATTTTATATCCAATGCAAATTTCTTTCGACTCTTCTCTCAGAGGTATTCTTTCACTTGGCCACACACACACACACACACACAGACATCAACCACATGTACTCAGTTCTAACTGAAATTGAATTTAGGTTTATTTTGTGAAAATATTGTCATTGTCTGTCCGCAATGCCAGGGCAATTTCTTGGTCTAAGTACTAGGGCCTCGGTCTGTAGTCCGTAGTCCTTAGACCTGGCAGGCACGCAGTTGCCATTGCTCATTCGCATAGGCGCTCCAAATAGCTTTCGAAATGGCATTTTAAAAATTTAATTGCCAATGCGGGGCAGCAAGCACCAGCAGAAGAAGAGCAACAGCAGCATGAGGAGCAGCAGAAGAAGAAGCAGAAGCAGAAGCACAAGAAGCAGAGAAAAGTGTCTGTCCAGGGCAAATTGCAAGTCAGCTCCGGGGGTTTCTGTGTCATGTTTGTCAAATTGAGTAAAGTCCTTTTCCTGCTCGTTGCTCGCTGCTACTCGTTGTTGATATTCATGTCCAGTGCCTGCTAGCTAGTGAGCCAGCCAGTGAGCCAGCCAGTCAGCCAAGCAGCCGGCCCGTCAAAGCCATTCCATCCATTCACATCAACTCACGCAGCTGCCTGTGGCAGAAACGCACGCCAAGGGTCGGCAAGTCTATGAAATGACTTGCGTGCTCAGGAAGCAGACAGACAACCCACCCGGAATCTGCCCAACCGTAACAATTTTCTGCTCCGACAAAAAAAAAAAAAGAAACTAATTCTATCCACTAACTAAAAGTTATAAATGGTTTCAATCGGATGCCTGAATTTCTAAACACATTCGTTTATACGATTAGAATTATGAAGACAGAATCTATTGAAAAAAATCTGATTCTTTAATTGAAATTTACTAAAAGGAGGAGAATTGATGTGATTAAGATTAAATATCCTCAGTTATGTATAACGATATTATATATTATTGTGTCGTAATTTATCAAAAATTAGGTACAAATACTTATAAAAATGAAGAAATTAACAAATATGCATAAACAATAAAATAATGTTTATAATCAGAAACCATTCTTGAAAACTTTACATTTAAAAATTGTATTTAATATAAACAAATTAAATTGAAAATACTCATTAATAATAAAAAAAAAGAAAAAACAAAAACGTGTTAGACTTATGTATTCGTTTAAGAAATATATGTACATACTATATGCAAATATCAAATACATTTTAATGACTTCCACTAGTCTTACGTATATATCAAAACATTTATATAATTTTTACCTATTTTATATTTAAATAAAAATAAAGCTGCATACTTTTAAAAAAGGTCACTAAGCGTTTTCCAGTTTACACAATTGAATAAATACGTGTAAACTAACTCTAGCTGATAATTCAAAATTCAAAACGTGTTAGCAATTAAAACTTTCAAAAAACCAATATGAATCATAAGGAACAAACATTGAAGAAAATCTAGTTCATATATACATATATGACTCATATAGTAATTATGAAATATATATGTTAGCCACATATCTGCGTATTATTCTTAAATATTTACCTATAACTCATATATGAATGTACAATAACCTATTCGAATATCTAGGACATATTTGATTAAGTTGCAGGTAAAACTTTAAATCAGATAGGGAATGGAGTACAGATTTAAGCCTCTGGAATGCTTTTTTATGGCCCTTATAATATGCAAATGTCTGCTTGGGGGAAGGCTCAATGAGCACTTGGCCTGTTGACAGGGCTGAAATCCTTCAAAAATGTGCGTGCAAAATCTACGCGTATAAAATTTATTAACAAAGTCTCCCCTGAGGTGCGCTTCAGAATGGGCAAAAGAGAGAAAGAAAGAGAGAGAGAGGGAGAGCTTGGGAGACACCATAGACAGTACGCGGAAGGCTTTTTGTCGCCCTCGAGCCCCTCGGGATAGACGCAGTGCAGCAGTCGCGAGAGAGAGAGAGAGCGAAGACACCATGTTAATGGAATTTGTATGTGTGTGTATGTGTGGGTATGTGTACGTGCATATGTGTGTGAGGCCCTCGGAGTCTAGTAATTTGTGTCACGTTTTAATTTTTCACGCCGCAAAGGGCGCTCTGCAAAATATGGTAACTAACACATACAGATACACATATACTTATACATGTGTGTCACTGCTTGTGTGTGTGTGCTGGACCTCCCCTCGCTGTGATTATGACAATTAAGATTGCGTGGAGCTCATGTCTACTTTTTGCTATTTTTTTTCACAGACCACAAAAGAGTTTAATGTATTTAAAAACTTGTTTCGTGCTCACGCGCAATTATTTTATATTTTTGTTGTATGTACTTTAATCCTTAAGCCGTGCAGTTTGTGATAAGCTAGGAATTAGGCATGGATGCAAAATGAATTAAGGATGCAAAATATATATAAAGAAACATAAGCAAAATGTGTACAATACTACTTTTATGCAATACTTTATCAACTTATGATAAGTATAATATGGGTATATCTATCACCATATATGAAGACTTTCTATAGAATTGTTAAAGTATTCTCCTTGTCTATTTATCTTTTTATTAGTTTATTCTCAAGACTCTTGTGATTTCCTACTACAAATTACAGGAAACAGAACATTTGCTCAACTATAGACAGCAGTTTTATATATATGTATGTATCATAGACATGTACATGCACATAGAACATGCAATGTCTGTAAGTACAAGCAAAGAGACACGCTCAAAAGCAGATTGTTTGCTTGGTTTGCCACAAAAGATAACAGAAAAGTACATCCCAGGACATCGTTTAGGTTATTTGAGATGTTTTTCACTCAAACATCCTTGCGGCCAAAGTCCGAGTTCTGTCAACTGCCAGCTAAATGTCCATAAGAAACACTACAACAGAAACTAAACTGACAAAAATATCTGCAGGCGACTTTCCGCTTCTATTTGGCAACTGCCAAAGCAAAGCTCACGAATTATTTTTTCCTACGTGAAATGCAGAGAAAACACTAAACCAGCTTTCAAATGTTTACTATATGGAATATACAAAATAATAACCATAAGGAAATTTTAGCATTTTGTTTTTAAATAATTAAAGATGTGAAAATTTTATGGAAATTGTATAGCTTAGAAAATTGAAAATTTTCATTTATTTTTGAGCGTAGTAAAGAGTTTGTTCCACAAAAAAAATAACCAAATAATATTTTTTAAGATAGAAACAGCTGAAATTGGAAATTAAGATATATGGCTGTATTGTTTTATGAACCTGTTGTTAAACTAATATATAGGGTTGCATTGTTTTATAAACGTAACGGAATTTTGTAAAGCTAGCTCAATTTTGGAACTTTTTTAAGTCTGAAGGTTTTATATCTAAAATCATACATTGAACTGTTCTTTAATGTAGTTGTATGAAATAACATTCCATAGTTATAATATAATAATACAAATCTTTTTACATTTCTTTAACTTTTAAATATGATAAATACATTAAATGAAATATACTTCAATTTTAATCTTTGCTATCATTATATATTTAGTTCATCGCTCATTAAATCAATATTTTTCACATTTAATTATAATTATTTAATTAAAATAAATTATTCTTAGTTATCTAAACGTATATTCTAAAACTTCAGTAAACAAATTTTGTTCAGTGCACTCTAAGATTAGAAATGCACTTAAAGAGAATTGTCAATAATCTCTCGAGTTGAGCATATGTTCGATGCAGTTTTATTATTAGCATCCAGTTTCTTATGTCCCGTTACACAGTTGTCGCTCCTCTATGCGTCGCCTATGCACCCTACACTTCCCCCAGCCCCTCTTCAACACTTGGCTGTGCTCAGTGTTCACGACCTGCCACCCCAATTAGCAGCTGCTTAGCTAATTTCAAGGCGGCTAAGAAACAAAAACACAGCGCTAATAGAAAATATACAGCCATACTCCCATAAACACATGCATACACTGTCACACACACACACATACTCTTACACACATACTTATGTATGTATGTGCACTCACCTCCAGCATTGGACGGCTCCCGAAACACGAACGTATCGCACAGTAGCGGCGACACGTTATGCGACAATTCGAGGCAAACTTTCAGTTTTAATTCGCCTGATCATTTGCCGGCTGCCAATGGGGAGTTGGCGTCGGCGTTGGCGTTGGCGTTGCTGGGGGCAATGCAGATGCAGTTACAGTCGATAGTTACAGTTACAGTTCTTTGTTGCTGTTATTCTATATGTGATAATTTAATGTTTTTAACGGTTCTTTTTTTGCCACGTTCGGTTTGCACGAGCTTTCGTGTTGTTTGCTACATAAAAAGGAAATTCAAATAACATAAGCTATGGCTCGTGCTCTTGTTGTTGCTGCTGTTGCTGTTGTTGCCAGAGCAACTCCGAGGCGCAAATAAACGTTGCTCAGGTGTGAGCAAAATGCGCGCCCCTTTTTGCTTCACCTCTACAACTAACAACGTGCGCGCATACAAATAGCCGAAAAGTGTAAATAAAATAGTAAAAAATGTAGGGAAGTAAAACAGGAACAGAAAAAAAGTGGCAGCATAAACAACAACCACAAGAGCAACAACAACAGGAGCAGCGGCCACACGCACGCGGAAGAGGAAAAAGGAAAATCGAATGAGCCGCTGTACGAAATAGTCTAGAATAGGGCAGCATGAATGAGAGAGAACGAGAGAGCGCGCAGAAGAGCCTGTGACCGAGAGGCAATGTCTGCGCTGCCAATAACAAAACTTTTGCCTTGCCCTTTTGCTGTTTTGTTTGTTTCACTTTTCACAGGATGCGGCATTTCGAGCACTTCTTATTCGATTTATGCACACACATATTTAAATTTTTTTTCAACTGTGACGCACATATACACACACTTACATACGACAGCAATGAATTGACAAGAGTTGTTGCTATAAAATATTTGGCTATTTTTACGGGCAACACTCCAAACGCACTTTGCGTTGTCCAGGCGCGCCAACAGCTAGGCAAGAACTAACTGTAGATGAAGAAGCGAACGGCGACATGAACGCGCCCGCGAAAACACCCGCACGTACTGTTATTCCAAATGCGACTGAACGCAAGCAAAACGAAACGGAAACAAGAAACCGCTGCACGATGGAGCATTTACCCATTTACACTGCGCAGCAAAAGTTTATGTACACTTATAAAATGTGCTCTTATTGGAATGCTAAAATGAAGAACTCCAATAAGATTTACGAATTCTGTAAGCTTAAAAGACTTGCCCAAGTGTAAAGCAACACAGCTTAAACATATTTTGTTACGTCGTGTTTTTATCAAAAAGGGGGGCACAAACTGTTAAGGGTTTGCGCTGCACACAGCCGTACTTGCATTAACAGAGTTCAGCTAAGCAGTGCTCTGCTTGCTGTTAAAGCAGTATAAAATAACAGCGCTCTGATGCGCGCGCAATCAAAATGTGAAAAATTAAAGCAGCTCTACAGACATATATGTAAAATGTACATGCATATACGATATTTTTCGTACTATTTATTAAAAAATTGCTTTCATTTGTGTACATCTTTTTGTTGTATTTGCATAGTGAATTAAACACGATTCGAAAAAATTAGATTAAACTTAAGGCTTAATAAAGTTTTTTTCAGACCCTGGATTTACGAAGACAAACTTTGCGTTTTGTCAGGATATTTGGCAAACGAACGACCAACTTAGGCATTTTAATGGACCACATTCCAAGACTAAACTAGATTTGATTCGAGTTGCTTACTTTAAACTAACTATAAATTCTTTGGAGTGGCCTTCTCATGGCAGTTCATATAGTAGCATCGTCTGGTAGCAACGCCTACGGATCGATAAAGGAAATCATGATATAGCGTGTGCCCTTGGTCACCAGTAGGCCCTCATGGAAGTGAGTCAAACGACCCGGATGCATTAGCATCCAGCCTTTCTTCGTCTCAGTCACAGAGCAATTGTATCTCAAAAAGCGACAGCCGCCGCCTTCGTAATCAATGCCCGCCCGATTCATTGCGATGTTGATTGTGTAGGTCGACGAATCGTGATGTGGACGCAGAGAGGGCTGCTCATCGGGCTTGTAGCGCACCATGAAGTTCATCAGAGAGCGCGGAGGCTGGAGAGCAGGCGAAATATGCATTAACTAATTTGAAAAACGATAATGCTCCTTTACTTCGGACTTACATCATGGAAGTATCCCATGAAGACACGCTCCTGAAGCGGGCGCACAAACATTTGCAAAAACTTCAGATAGAGCGCATCGAGTCCCACTTGTCGCATGTGAATGTCACGTGTGGGCACCGCCTCGTAGCCACCCTCCAATCGCGTATCGCTATTGCTGCCATCAGACCACTTGCCATACGCTTCCATAATAGCCACCAAATCGTCGCAGAAGGCGTCGGTCACAATCTGGAACCAATAGACGTCGGGGCAGGGCTGTGGAATGACCACGCTCTCGTTTAGCTGGGTCGAATAATTGGGATGGATGTACTTCAGGGTCCAGTCATAGCGATTGCTGAACAGGGTATAGAAATCGGGACGTGCTACGGTCGTGTTGAAGTTATCCGCATTGATCAGATGACCGAAATAACGCTCATTGCTGACGTACATGAAGACGCCCTAGAAAGATAAGGAAACGATCAGAATTTTGCTAGGGTATTTTTTTACCAATATTTATATATTATTTATAATATAACATATATATACTTTTTTTATATTTTGTAAAGCAATTTTATGTAATTTTAAAGAGAAAATTTACTTAGATTCTTCTCGAATTTTTAAAATATTCTCTTTTTTATACCATACAAAAAGAAAAACCTAAAAACAAATAATAATAATAAAAACAAATTGCTATAAATGGAATAATGTTGTTTTGAAGACATTTGAAAGACTATTAAAATGAAAATTCTACTCAAAATAGAAGCAACAGCCTAGAACTTTAGTGTTCTATGAAAGCAGCTGCAAATGCTTCCTCATGCAAATAATATAAACAATTTGATTAAAATAGTTCAATGTTGAATTACTATATTATGGATCACTTACCGCATCTCTCAGAGAATCAGACATGGCCATATCAGGGTCGAGTTCCTTGTGCTCGAATTTGACGGCATCGAAGGCGCTCTTTTTGATCAGATAGATTGTCGTCACATGTGGAACATTGAACATGCCGCTAAGGAGAGAGAGAGAGAGAGAGAAAGAGAGAATTAGATACATTATATAGATGCAAATTCACATATGCACCCACACATATACACATATATATAGATATATATTTCGCAACAATGTTGTGGAAATGGAAAGTAGCAAAACTCTCGCGAGGCTGAGCGAGGCACAGATTAAATTCAATCAGTGAGATAAACAAACAGGGGCTAACCCCTAAACTCTGGTCGCAGTTTGAACAAAACATTGCACGCTGACAGACGGGTGCAAAGCCGAATCAGCGCAGTCACAGATCGCCGATCACAGATCACAAACAAACAAATATGCCCAGTCCCTGGTTAAACCAGAGCAAGATCAAAGCATTCGCTCTGCTCTGGCTGCTGCTGCTGTTGATTGATCTTAGTCAGGTTCAGGCACAAAGTGAGCAAGCTCTAAGAATGTTCCATACTTGTATAAACAGCTCTGGTTTAATCATATATTTATTTATATACCATACATAGGAAGCACTGGCGGTCGCAATGTCCTACGTCGCAATTATACGGGCAAGAAGCCAGTTGTTATTCAACACAGATCACAGGACGCGGTCAACTATTACGATCATGAGAATGTAAGTTGTACGGTACAAGTTTATATGGCATAGAAAAATCTATTTTAAATGAGTTAATTTACTAGTGAAATAAAACTTTGCCTCTCTCTCTCTCTCTAACAGGGTGCCAAGATCATAAAATCATCGCACTTTGAACTGGATTATACGCTGGGTCGCAAGATAACTTTCTTCTGCATGGCACAGGGTGAGTAGGAATTAAAACTGCGGCAGTCCTTCTCTCTCTCTTTCTATATGTATGACAAAACGTCTTAATTAGTAGATTTAACAGCCTTCTGTATGTCAAGCAGTTCACTTATGATAAGCTAACAGAAGTTTTAGTTCCATAGTTCAATCTCTCTTATAAAGTACTCCCTATGATAATTCAAACTCTTTGAATCTCACACTCCCCGTCTCTCTCTCTCTACCTTTATTTATTTTCTATATAAATCGCTTACGCATATCTCTTTATACTTTTAGGCAATCCTCGTCCAACTATCACCTGGTTCAAGGATGGCGCTGAGCTCTATCAACATCGTTTCTTTCAGGTAAGTTAACTTGAAACAATGAAAAAATCGCAGTTTTGTTAAAAATCACAATTTGTATATTTTACTTAAGGTACACGAATCCCATCCAGAGCCAGAGATTATCAAATCTAAAATGGAAATAGATCCAACCACGCAAATGGATGCAGGTAAGCCAATATGAAAGATATAGCTACTCGTAGTACTAAAAATCTGGAGATAAATTTCAAAGCAGAATGCCACGTATTCCTAGAGCTATTATGTTCAATTCTTTCCAATTATAATTTTTATATCTAATCAATAGAAATAAAATATTGCAAATAATATATAGTTTCTGTTAAAATTAACAACACAACTAAATTTCCAATTTCTTTCTAGGTTATTACGAATGTCAAGCGGATAATATCTATGCAATTGATCGTCGAGGTTTTCGTACAGACTATGCCATGGTTAATTTTTAACATTCCCTACGTCCCCGTTCATTTTTCATTGACATATTGTAACACATTTTTGCTGTAATGTTTTAATAAAAACCAAATATAATTTGTAACTTCAAGTTCGTTTTTGTTTGTATCAATTGATATTATTTTTGTTCTCGACCTTTCGGCTGATATTCGTTTACTCTTCACCCTCTTTCGATCCCTATCGCACCCTGTCTCATTCTGTTATTCTGTGTGCGTAACCGACAAATTGGCTTCAATTACCTGATTGTAACAATTTTTTTGCATTTATTTTATTAAAATGTATATTAAAATGAGTGCAAACGAAACCAAAACAAACTGCGGCACTTGACTATGCAAATGAGATCGGTTATGTAGGGGATCTGTACACCCAGAGCACAGTGGGCAGAAGATGGGGAAAATATGATAAAATGGGAAAATGTTAATAATTTGAAATTATTTGTTAGTCTACAGTAAGAATATTACAAAGCACTTTCTGTGCTGCTAAAGCTGTACATGAGGTTAACAGCGACTTGATCGATAGTCATCAACTACTGAACAGTTAAAAAACCCAATTAAGTAAAAATTTACAGATTAATTCATCAATAAACTGGAGAATAACATGCAACGCCCACAATTGATTGATAAAAAACCATCAATTTTAGCTACATTCTTCTCTGATCACTAAGTAGTTCAGCTAAAAAATGTAGTTTATAAATTAGTAAGTCATTTACTAAAACATCGTACCTAAATATTTGTAATTGACTAATTTGCACAGCTCTCGCCCCACTGTGCGCAAAGAGATTGGCCTTTGGTCAGACTGTTGCAGAGGCATGCAGATTCAGCGAGTGCGCAAATCAAATCAAATGAAATTGAGTGAAATAAGGCAACCTGTGGAGCTGCGCATATCAGATGCGAACTAAAGCGATCTGAGAATAAAATGCCAAAATCCGAGCTGCTGCCTGCTGGTTGCCGCTTGCTGATGGCGATTTAAATGCGAGACCCAAGCGACGCCAATTGTGGCAAATTGGCCGAGCTCAGTGGCAGGCGAGCAATTGTCCCCAGCAGCTGCTGCTCAGTCGCCGAGCAGACGAGATTCGCACAGCAACGTTTGAGTGAGAGACAGCATAGGATGCAAGCAAAGTGCCTGCTAATCAGCATAAGCCTGGCCCTGGTCCTACTAATGCTAACTGCACCGGTCGTTGAGGCGCGTCGTGGACGCGGTCGTGGACGCACCAAGTCTCGCGTGCAGATCGGGCTGCCGATAACGGGCAAATACCGTGATCCTGAATCGGATCAATACTACAACAATAATAATGTGAGTTAGCGAAGCAATCAAAAGATTATCAACTAATCTCTTCGTCGCTACAGGGCGCCAAGATCTTGCAAGCCTCGCACTTTGATCTCGAGTACGTGCTGGGTCACAAGATCGCCTTTTTGTGCGTGGCCAAGGGCAATCCGCGCCCGCACATAACCTGGTACAAGGACGGCGCCGAAATCTATCAGCACCTGTACATGCATGTGCACGAATGGACCATTGGTGAGGATCGCGTCAAGTCCAAGATCGAAATCGATCCGGCTACCCAGATGGATGCCGGCCTTTACGAGTGCACGGCGGACAATATGTATTCCATAGACAGACGCAGCTTTAAGACCGATTTCTCCATTGCGTTCGATTAGCTACTACGGTTTCCATGTTCCATTATATGCATAAGCAATAAAGTTGTACCCGAATGAAAACCTTTTAAAAAAACCCAAGACAAGTGTTTAGCTTACATCAAACTCCGCTTGACAATGTCCACGTAGTCATGGGAGCGTGCATAGTAGCCCGTCTCGGAGAGCGCGCCCCAAAAGTTGCTCCACAGCTCGTGGTATTTGGAGAACACCGGCGCCACAAATTGCCTGCAAAGGTTAAGCGTAGAATGTGTAATCAGATATATTTAAAAATATATGCATGCTGGTAAACCTACTTGTTCATTCTGAGCAGCTCCCGCAGCACTTCGCTGTCCTCGATGTGCGCATCGCCGTCCACGTAGAAAATGTAGTCGCTGTTCTTCTGCTTTGCTTTGTCACTGTCAAAGATACAAGAGTAAATCAACCAATTAGGCAGGTAAATTGTATTTTTATAGATATGAAGCCACATATATCTAGATTTAATTAATTGATTAATAAACACTTGAACATCAACTGATAATGATTAATCAAGACTATTGAGTCACTAAATTATTATTCTATCGGAATAATATTCGTTAAGAATGCAAATATTATTATTATGCAACATTTTAAATATTTTCTAAAGTCGTCAATTAAATTTATTATTTTAAAATACTTGTACTATTTCCCTTAATTCTATTTACTGCCTAAAATATAAAAAGTATTGGAAAACCCTAATATATTAAAATAAAATATTTCGGTAGAAATCTAAGTCTCTCTAAATTTCTTCCCCAAGCTTTCGTAACGAGCTAAGAATCTTTGTATAAGGAACAGCCTCTAAGGAAGACTTATTTCTGATACAAAATGATATATATGAACCAGTTGTGAATGAGTGATTTGCAAAACATATCAAATAATCCTGTATCCTATCTACCTATATCCTACATACATATGTATATGCATACTTATACGCTGCTTCTGTTTAGTTACTCACAGTGCCAATTGCCGGCCCTGACTTTCAGTCAAACCATCCGTGGATAGGATATACTTGACGCTGGCATAGCTCTTGCCCTGGTTCTTCACATAGGACTGCACGAGCTCATCGTGCAGCTCAGCGTTGCTGTACATGAAGAGGTGCATCGACTTCTTAGGATAGTTGAGCTTCTCGATGCCAGCCAGGAACATATCAAGGAAAGGCACAGGTTGATTCACGATCACAGCTAGAGTGATGATAGGCAGCTCTTGCTCCTGCGGAGAAGAAACCTCATAAGACATTTATATAAATCGTACATATAGCAAACTTTTACTCACATTCAGCTCTAGCGGATACTCCTGGCAGAAGGTGCAGACGCCACTGAAAGTCTTGGCCAGATAGTTGGAATAGGCATTCAAGTTGATTTTGCTCGGCCCATTGCCATGGATAATGGCGGGCGTGGTCAGGAAATCGATGTTTTGCAACACGCCTTGATTAGAGTCAAGATCCACCTCTAGCTTCACATCGTTTTGGGCACCATTCAGGCTTTGGAACAGACGCGACTGCGTATCCAGTTTGATGTTCAGCTTGGCACGCTTTGCCTCGTCCAGGAAGATTTTCGTGTAATACAATTGATCATCGCCCGTATCCTCGATTTCCTCCTTCAGCAGCTCAACCACCTGTGGCGCGTAGCCGATGAAGGCGCCCGAGTTCAAATAGCGTGACTCCTTGGGCCCCACCGCAGGATAACTATCCGCGAGACTCTTGTCGGGCCAGCAATACTTCTCTGCCGAGAACAGCACCTTGGCACCGGATTCCTTGAACTTTTCCAAGATCTCCGTAAGCGGAGCTGTGAAGACGACATCGTAACTGTGGGCATTCGGGCGTGTGTTAAAAGTGATCTATATGGTAAGAATAATATGTTGCCTACCTGTCCGTAAATAGTATGATGGTATCCTCAGCATCCTTGAGTTCCTGGACAGCCTTACGCAGCAAATTGATTTTGTAGCCGCCGCCAAGGCCCTTCATGTCACCGCCTTGCCATTCCTCGCCCAGGCCGAGGGTTTGCACCTGTTTAGAGAAGCGAAACAGAGTTATGAGTTTCGTTTAGTCTCTTACAATCATTGTCGCATCTATTATACATATTTATGCCTGTTAACAGAATTTGCTTGTCTCCAAATAAATCTTTCCTAAGCACATTAAACGGCTACGTTGACATAATTCTTGAAATACAAATTATAATCATTTCGAAAATAAAGTTCAAATTTGAAATCCAAGAACTGTGAACGAAAGCCGGCCAACCGGCTAATCAGCATTTTATGAAATTTGTTGTCGGTTTCTTTTTCTTTTGTGAATATTTCTGTCAAAAGATGAATATGAGAAGCATTCGTAAGACTATATATGCGACACATTTCGTTTAGGAAAACCGGCTTCAGCTTCAAGCTGATAAGCTAAGCATCGAACACAATACAATATAGTACGTATGCACATGAGAGGAAAGTACTGAAGCACAATCAATGGATCGATCGGGAACTGAATTGTGCTAATTACACCCGGGCTAGCTTCCAACTGGCTGCATGGACTACGTGATTAAAACACAACAAAGTAAACATCGAAACGCGATCAAACACATGTGTTCAGTATATGGTGCCCCCATCATATGTAGTATGTGTATAATGCAACAGCCAATCTCTGTGTAACACATCAGAGACGCAGGCAGAGCAGTCATCTGGACGACAGTGCCGGATGCTTGGACGAATGTCTAAACGCTCACACACATAATATACATGTACTATATATATATACTCTATATACAGTATATATACAACAGCTACAATCTCTACAGTAATAAAAGTGTGCCGCAAAACCGAGATATGCCGGCAAGAGTTCGTCAATCATTTGTTTAGGAATAACAGATGTACACGCGTATGCTGTATATATATTGAAAATACAACGACATTTAATTAAATCTCGAAATTTATTTATAGAATTGCATGCAATATATGCTCAATCAACAATTGCTAGCAGGCAAAGATTTTTTTTTTGACAATAAATCAAAGTTGATATACATTTTATAAATTTTTAAAACGAAGAGAGTTGTTATATTAGGTAAACCTTGACTTTTAAGTCAAGTTTTTTGTTACTCAACTGGAACCTAAATTTATTTTACATCGAACTATAAAATCCGTAACAGGTATGATGATTAATGAATCATAGGTCGTAATCTCAAGAGCTATAAATTTATTAAATTGCTTTAAATGTTTTTAAATTATATACAAATTATTGTACTCCTCCCTCGTATTTCCCTAAATTGAAAACAAAGCTTCGCTATACAAGCTTCCGGTCATTTGCTCTTTAGTTTGAATCTATCAAAATGAAAGCCTAATGTATATATCATATCAGCATATTGTTAGCAAACGACTACTGATTGGAATTTTTATGAGGTCAGTAAATAGGGTTTAAGTCCCGAATGCTTATCAAAGAAATACGCATATAATTGATGTCGCTCGAAGAAATCTCAAATAAAAATTTCACACAATAATTATTTGAACAGAGTTTGAATCGTTTTGTTTTACTATTATATTTATATCTACTTATAGTATAATAATATATATAATAATAATTTAATAGGTTCTGGTTTACCCGAACAAAAAGTTAAAAGAGAAGTTCGGCATTTATTTGAAAACAATTTAAAATTGTCGAGTATACAAAAAAAAAAAAATAAATAAATAAATAAATAAATAAATAAATAAATAAATACTACTCAGACGAGTTAATTTGTAGGCAACAATCGAAGCTCACTTAAATATTAAAAGAAATACATAAAAAATTTTAACAATTCTTTCTATACAATTTATTGATCATAAAAAAAAAAAAAAACAATAAATGTTGTATACAAAAATTTGAATAAAATAAATTTAAGCAATAGATAGTAAAATGACGCAGCCAGCCGGTTAGAATTTAACGGTTAACTGTGCCATTTCGACGATTAGCAAATTTAAAGAACTTACCTCAATATCGTAAACTTGGGCAGAGCGTATATAACGGCGATATCCATCGGTTGGCTCCGTGGCAACGGTGAACACTTTGATTTTATCTGAATTGAAAAACAGAAAAATGTTTATATCATAAATTGAAAAATAATAATAATAATAAAAAAGAAAAAATTATACATATATGACTTAGGAATAAAATTTGATATTTACGGGTATATCCAAATATGGGAGAATTAGTTTTTTAGACTTCAGTATTATACAATCGAAAAGCTTTCAGTTTGTATAAATACATACACATACATATGTTTATAAAGATGAAATTCTTTCATATAGCATCATCGAAACACCAAGAATAGAATTAATACTCAAGATATATACATTTAACAAAAGAAAGTCATATAATATATATTTAATATAAAAAGTATTGACATAGTAAGATTCTCATACTCAAAAATAGTAAAAATTTAATATGTACATGTATATGACCTAATTTGGTTGTGTCAGGGACACAGGATGCGTGACATGAAATAGCTCGAACCAGAAATCAAAATTGTGTATGCAAAACGTTATTAGAAATAATTTTTATGAACTAAAGCAATTAAAATAAGATCAGAGCATCCAGAAACATCGTAAGGCACTTTGAATGCTAACGACCGCATGAATTTCAAGCACCAAGAGGAAAGAGCAAAGAAATATAAACAAAAACCGCAGCAAGAGACAGAAACACACAAACACACACCCGCATGCATATACAGCTGCATAGACAATGCCTGAATCTGATGTGTGTGTGTGTGTGTTTTTGTAGGCACATCGTTCTACAGTTGAATGCAATTTAATAATTTTTAGTGCTTATGCTTTGCTAATTCCAGTGATGAACTCATATGCTCCAGATTCTAGACACACACACGTACCATTTAAGTTTGGTTGAGCTGGTGCAGCTGCAACAACTTCGGCGGGTGCAACAACATCGGCGGCGTTCGCTGCACTGACGCTAGCTCCTTGCAAAAACAACAAGAGCGACGCCAAAAACAACAATGCGCAATTTATATGCTTTTCCATGTCGTTGGCTTTGTTATTCCCGAAACACAGAACTCCACACCCACTCACACTCGCTCACTTTCACAATTCTAACGCACAGATTTATGTTATGATAATTGTTGCATATTCCGGGAGGCAACTTTGCTCTGAAATTAAACAGCCTTCCTCCGCTGCACAACCGAACACAACAACGATGATAACATGAATGAAAATCCAAAATACGACTCTCGCAAACGAAGACAATATGAATGCAGAGGCAGTGCTGTAAAGCGAGCGATGCCTGCACATCTACTTATCGATAACAAGCAAATGAGAATTTATCGAACGATAATAACAGCAATCAATTGGCGCACAACTTAAAATTTATTCAGCAAATTTTTATGCGTGCTGCATTACAAACGTAAATACATGAGTGTATGAGTATGCGAATAAATGTAATTTATGCTATTTACAATTAACTGAGCGACATAGTAAAGTATATAGTGAGTTAAATCAAGTTTTGCTAAGTCTGTTTTCTTGCCGTCACGCCACATTGAGCATTTACACACACACATATATATATATTGTCTCATTTGAACAAGTTGTATCAAAAATAAATGACAAATTCAAAAACAAACTAAAGCTCATCAACTAATTAAACATCCACGTTATCATCATCATCATCATCATCATATTTTTATCGGAGGTGGTATCTGTTGCGTTCCTGGAGGTATGTATACCAACTACTTTGGCATTATTCCTTTGCGGCGACTATAGCATCCCGAAGCCCTTGGAGTAATTGATTGCCTTTAGTAAGCGCTCCTCCAACTTCTCCTTGCTACTGTACTCAGGCAGCAACAGAACATTGAAGCAAGTGTGCGACGTGGGCAATCTATCACTGTCCGGTCCATGGCGTGTGATTAACAATCGTAAACATTTTAATCCTCCAACGGGAACCCGCGCCGATCCCGTGGTGAACTCGAGCAGCTTTCGCTTAGACTCGTGTGGCATGGCATGGACAATACTCCAGAAATCTTGCACGATTTGCGTTTCCTCCGTATAGCCACCCTCGTACTCCGTCGAATGCTCTAATTCCACAAAATCAAACTCCTGTAAGATACAACAGAATTAGTGAAAGTCCAAACGCAAGTTGAGAAACTCTTCTCTAAACATACGCGACTGCCGCAGACTAGCTTTTCAATTTCCTCTGGCCTGAAGAGCAGCTTCAGTGGTGACTCATCGGTAACCATTTCGAAGCCTTTGCGAAACGCTTTAAACTGCTGTTCTATGTTCGAATTCAGCAAGAAATCGCTGTATAGATTGACAAATAAACGCTTGTTGTGCTGGCCGACTAGCACCTCGCCGCCATGTGGGACCAGTTCGTGCTCCACTAGCTCGCCAAACACATTGCTGTAGCTAATCTTGAACGTCTGCTCGAACACCTCTTCCATGTCATGGCCCTGATAGTCCAACATGGCCTTTAAGCTCTTGTACAGCGTCGGACTCCAGTCGCACAGGTCGTAGAAGGTACCTCGATAGCCCATCAGCTTGCGGTAGACAACCATGGGAAAGTTCACAGCCAGGATGACATTGTTGTAAATGGCCAAGCCAATGATTATACCAATCAGCGTGAATTGCGCGCCGTTCTCAAAGGGCGTGGGATTGAACCTATTAAAGGGAACGATTGAAAGGGTTACCAAGTTCAGGATGTTATCGAGACCTCACACTTACCACATGTTATTGGTCTCCTCCTGCTGCACAAACATTCCAAAAGCTGGATTGAATATTTCCTCCACGATTAGTTGAAAGAACTCTTTGGATACGCCGCCCTCATCGATTCCCTGTTCACCCACAAACTCCACCACAAGCTGTTTCTTCAGATCCTTCGGATTGCTCATTGCAACAAGTTCGAGCTATAAGTTAATTCAGTTATTAATTGCAAAATTTCTTACAAGAGTTTATGCGTCCATTCCGACTTACTCCAATGAGCGCATCGTTAATTAGTTGATCGCGTCGCACCGTCAGCTTGAGATCGGGTCGCGCACCTTCTTGGCCATCCTGGCCATAGTTTTGTAATATGGAATACAACGAGGAGTACCGTTCGCTGTACATGCGCATGCGGCAGTCGTAGTAGAGGGCATCGACCTTGGTGGCCGGTGTTAGGATGAATGCATAGAGCATAAAGCAAAAATAGTTCGTGTTTCTGGAGCCCAAGTCGCTCTCCATGGCCAGCGTCTTATAGGACAGATAGTCTTGATGCATTTGTATGTGCTCGCTGAGCGCCTCATTATAGAACTCTTCGAGCGGCACTAAGGGACTGCGACAGTCAATGTACGAGACCTGCAAGCACTTCTCTAGCGGATCTTCAGCAAATTTTGGCATATGCGGTTGCTGCATCGAATTGTAGACGAACAGATCTTCGCCATCCTCCACGGCAGAGGCGGCAGATTCAGTCTCAACTACCTCCTGTAAGGGCAGTCGACAAGAGGGACGCTCCAGCACGCTGGCCAATATGTTGGCATAAAACACGATCTATATGAAGGGAAAAAGTGTCTAGGTACAGAGATAAACTAGAGGATATTGATCAACTCACCTTCAGCACTTTGGTCACGCTTATAATATGCTCGTTCTCGCGCACCGAGTCCTCGTCGAGCAGCACCTGGAGCGTTATCTGCTGTTGGCATGAGGACAACAGAGTCTGCAGCTGATCGGCACAATACTCGCTCCAGATAATCGCGAGCCGTGCCTGCGCTTGCACAGTCATTGCAGCTGCTGCATGACAAAGCTTGGGCAGCACGCGGTCCAGATACTCCATGTCAGTGACGCTGTTGTTGGCCGTAGCTGAAAAGGCATAGAGTTAGAGGTTAAAGAGAAATTTGCTCCTGTTTAGCCACGTCTTTATCTAGCTAAGCAATACTTACTGTTGGTGGCCATGTCAAAGCATATGACTAAGCAATGCAGCACCTGCTCCCACAAGTCCTGCCAGGACAATCGAATGTTCCGTATAGAGTCCGCCAGTTTGATTACGCTATTCGTGATCTGCTCCGCAATAGATTGACAAGGCGCACCGAAGAGCATGCGTTTTATGTGCCGCAATCCACGGAAATCCACCTTGGTACCCCTACGTAGAAACTCGTCGTTTTGCTCCTGTTGAGTCATCGGTTCGTCCTCGTCGTTGTCATCTGCATCGGCTCCAGAAGTATTAGCAGTTGCATGACCGGCATCGTCTGCACTAGCAGCTGGACATTGTTCGGTTGGCGTCGTCGATCGCTGTGTGCTATCCTCATCCTTGTCGGCCTCGCCTTCCAGTTGCCTCAGTTGCTCCTTATTCAGGGCACTGTTCGATTTACTTTCCAAATGCAGTCGCTCTTGTCCCGGGCGGCAGACGAAGCTCTTGCTGAGTCGATCGACGCTGGAGAACACATGGTCAATGATTTGGCACAGCCTTTCGTAGTTGCCAGCCTCATGGCATTGCGTGTAGAGTCCCTCCAGCAACTCAGCGTCCACATACTCTACAGACGGCAGCGTCGGTGTGCAGGGGCCCGAGTCACCAGCTGTTGTCGTCGTCGTCGTTGTTCCTGTTTCTGATTCTGTTGCCGTCTCCGATCCAAGGGTGGACAATTTACCAAAATCCATTATCATTGGCGGTCGTTCCGACTGCTCGATGGAGCTTTGTGGTTGCGTATTCGACTGGGACTGCGATTGAGATTGGGATTGCGACTGGGATTGGGTGCTTGTGGTGGTTGTGGTGCTAGCGGATGTAATGGTGCTAGTGGAGCTGTTGCTGCTACTGCTACTGCTGTCATTTGGCGAAAGCATGTCCACGTCCTGCTGTGGACTGTCCGGAGGCAAGAGACGTTAGTAAGAGTAAATTACTGATATGCAAGCGTGATCCACTCACCTATTCACTGTGGGCACACTATCGCACAGCTGTGCGTCCTGTGAGAAGAGATGAAGGGCTCGTGCGGCTACCTCATTGGGCGTCATGGGTGGCACTTTGCCGCTGGAAGCGCAGTTGGCATTCTTGCAATGGACATTGCCACAGCCGGACTGCAGCTGATGAAAGTAGCGCTGGATGAGGCTGCGCACAGCCGAACGTTTCATCTCAGGTGTGGCTCGACCATTGCCCCCGCTGGTAGCCACCGTGCCGGCCGCAGCTGCCGCAGCTGATGAAGTCGATGCGCTGTAACCGACAAAAAGTGCAAATGCGTTTAGCATTAAATATATATTCACTCATGTATACGTATATACATACAATATATATATATATATATATGTAATTGTATATATGTATGCATTTACTCACCTTGAGACGCCTGGCAACGGCGACGTTGACGTTGGCCGCGCCTTCTGTTTCAGCTGCTCGTGTTCCTCGCCGCCGCCGCTCATTGAGCGTCCCTTTCGCACTGGGAGACACTGAGATTCAATAAACTAATAGATGTTTACTTGGGTCGTTGCTTTGCGTGCTTCCTTGCCAGGCCAGGGCAACACTTGTCGCTTGTCGCCTGTCTCTCTTTGTGTGCTAATTTGCCTACGCAAAATATATATATGTGTGTGTGCGCAACAAAAAGGGTGCAAAAAAATCGATGTCGATGTCCCTTTTCTGCCTTTCCGCGAGTGTGTGAGCGCTTTGTTGTTGTTGCTCCGAGTTGTTAATGCCAATGCAGGTGCATGTCAACAACTAACAGTATAGCACTTGTAATTCACACAAAGTTGTGCTCAATTTTACATCTATGCCTAACAAAAATTTATACGTTTTGATATTTAGATCAGTTTTTTGTTTAGAAAAACGCAGCCAAGGCAAAGCAGAGTGCCTTTAATATTGAAAATCATCAACAAACAGTGCTGCTAACGTTCGCAAATGCTCACTCTAAGTGCTGCATAACGATGTATCGCGTTGGCGCAATATATTTCATGGGCCAACTAATTCAAAAGATTTTTTCTTCTTGGAGAGAATGCTGTTGGTAAATTATGATATATAATTGTAATACTTTTAAAAGTAATACTAATTATTGCATTGATATATAAATTTCTCATTCACATATATATTCATTATTTGGTACTTATTTCAAATGTAATTAAAGTATTTAAATATATGGTATTGTATAATACTTAATACAAATTCTCAGTTTTCAAGTTATGGTTATTTATTTATTTTCATTCAAATGTAATTTACGAAATTGTCCAACATACTTGCATGTTTTCAAACAAACCCATGTGTCTGTGTGGCCTTTTCGAGAAAGGGTGTTGTATTTTTCCACTCAGAGTGCAGTATTTTTTAAAATCCAGTGTTGCTTGACGCGCGCGTACGAGTGTGAGCTGCCAGTCAGACGATTGTTTTTATCAGCTGTGTCTCATTTGCCTGCCTGCCAAAATAGAATAAGAACGACAAAACGTAACAAGCGAAAAGCAAACGTAAAAAAGAAAGTAAACACATCAGCAAATACATTCCATACTGTTTAAAATACAACATGTAATGGCCAAAACAATCAAGAGGCAGCCACAACAACTAAACTGAGTACTGCGACAGGTAAACAAACCAGCGAAAAAGCGTTCGCAGGTGGAGAGAGAGGATGACGTCGATGGCTATGTCAACGTCAACGACAAAGACGACGGCGACAGAGGGTGGCAACTGCCAGTTGCAGTTGCAGCAGTGCGTGCGTGGAAATGTGCCTTGGCAGGAGCTGCCAGTGCATCTGCGCTCCGTGCTGCATAACAACCAGCGCGACTATGAGAAATACGTATTCAATTACAGCTTGAAGAATCAGCTTCGCTTCCGAGGCAATCTCGTCTCGAAGGTTTTTCGGCAGGAGCAGCGCTACTACGAGCTGCTCATCCAAAAGAATATCAATAGCCTGGGCGTCTTTCCCTATCATCTCGCCGATATTGTGACTAAGGGTCTCCGCGTGACGCCCTTCAATTATTACCTAGACGTGCTCAGCCAGCTTCTGCGCAGCGACAAGAGCTACGACACTCTGCCCAATTTCACAGCTGCGGACTGTCTGCGAGTCCTGGGCATTGGACGCAATGAGTATCTGGCGCTAATTAGCGAACTGAAAACCCACACGCCGCGCACGCTGCTCTTCAGTGCCAAACCGAACCCGTTGGACTTTCTGCCACGTCTACCCGTGCACATTCACATGGAGCCCTGGTGGCGCCTAGACATTGGCTACGTCCTGGAGTCGGACATACACCTCGTGACACCTGGCGAGCGCAGCCTGCTGGACGATCTCATCGACTTTGGCGCCCAGCCAGCGGGCAAATGCGACTATCAGGTAGTGCAGAGCCTCTATCGCAAGGGACTCATCTATCTGGATGTGCCGATTAGCGGTGAGGATCGCATTTGCATTCCACCGCTGCGCAACTTTGTCATGAATCGCGTCAGCGGCGATTACTTTGAAAATCTGCTCTACAAGATCTTCGTGAGCGCCGACGAGCACATGAGCATTGCCGAGCTGGCGCAGATGCTGCAACTGGAGTTGGATAGCGTGAAGCAGGCGATCAGCTTCATCTGCCGGCTCGGCTTTGCTCAGCGCAAGCAGACGGAGCACGACTCGGCCCAGCATCACGCCAGCTGGGCGGCCTACAACGAGCAGCAGCCGCCACAGACGCCTCAAATAACGCCGCTCAATTACAACATGTACGCTCAAAGCTTCGAGTTCGAGCAGCAGCAGCAACAGTCGAGTCCCAAGACGCCCAAGCAGGAGAAGGACAAAGATAGCGAGAAGGAGAAGGATAAGGACAAGGAGAAGGACAAAGACAAAGACAGCAGCTCAATTGGCTATCTCTCGTCCGATGGCAACACTAGCGACTTTAGCTTTGCCAACCTGACCACGCCCACAGCGCCCGCACACAACAATGGCAACAACAGCGACGACCACGAGCTTAGCTCCGAACTGGAAGAGGTCAGCGAGCGCACGACCACAACAAAACCAGGAGTTGGAACAGCAGCAGCTGCAGCAGCAGTAGCACCAGCAGTTGGTGCTTCACCAAAGAGCGGCAAGCGCGTGGGCTTCTTGTTCGACTCCACGTTGACTGCATTCTTGATGATGGGCAATCTATCGCCTGGCCTGAAGAATCACGCCGTCACCATGTTCGAGGTAGGCAAGCTGTGCGAGGAGAGCCTGGACAGCTTTCTGGCCGAGCTGGAGCAGGTTTCTCTGCTGGACGCTGAGGGCGAGGGCGATGTGTCCCGCTACTTCGCGCACGCCGTTATCTTACGCTCCACCATCTGCTCGTTGCGTCCACTGCTGCCGGGTGGACTCGACCTGCTGCGACTGGAGTGCTTGGAGGGCCTTGATTGGCAGACGCGCGACCGCGTGCTCGAAAAGAAGTACAAGTTCATTGTATCGGCGACGCCGCTGACGGCCACGCTGAGTCACATGTTTAGCATTCCGTTTTTCGGACAGTTCGTGCGCAGCTCCGACGCAATGCCCATGTGGAGCAAGCTGTTCTACAACCATATCACGGGTGAGTAGCGAGTTGCCCACTTGAGTCGGAGTCTAACTTGATTTCACTGCGCTCTCCGCAGGCTACGGACCGCCCAGCTTGTTGCTGTGTCGCGGCACGGTGCTCAAGACATTGCCACGCCTCTTCCTGGGCTATGGCAAGCTGTTGGTGAACATACTCCATTCGGACGCCTATGTGCTCAACTCGGAGAACTTTCGCAATCTGAACGATCAGCTAAAGAACGGCTGCATCCTGCTGCAGGGCTATGGCATACGTACGACTGGCGAGCTGCATTACGAATCGTTTCCATTCCAGGCCACCGATGCGGGTCAGGCCAAGTGGGCCACACATCGAGCTGTGCAAAAGCTGGCCAGCCTTTTGGATTTGCGTCACCAATGCGGCTACATAACATTTCTGAATACGGGCGTGCCCGATCTGGGCTGCGAGGAGTACGAGCTGCCGGTGAAGCTGAAGCTGCCGCAGCGCAAGCGTCAGACGCAGGGCGCCGCCGTCGCCCCCGCCAGCAAGTCAAACAGTGTGCCAAATGATCAGCTGACAAGCTTTCAGCTGAAGAGTCCCGACGAGAACCACTTCGCCACGACGCCCGAGCATGGGCCAGCAAACGAATACACCTCGGCGGACTGCACCCAGCTGCTGGCCAGCGAGCTGGCGAAATGCAGCAGCAGTCGTGGCGATCTGCTCTCGCAGAGCTCTGTGGAAATGCCCATTGGGGATGCGGCTGCCGAGCCGGAGCCAAACACCGAGGAGTGGACGCTGTTGGATGTGAACTTCGGTGTGCCGCTCTTCGATGTGGACACGAACACGCGCATCTGCGAACAGCTCGTACGCCAGCTGAGCAGCGATGCCAATCTGCAAGCGCTGCCCGCAGCGGTGCAGCAGGCGCAGCAGCTGTTCCTGGAGTTTGTGCGTCAGTGCCTGCTGTTCGAGGACGATCCGTCTACGCCCGCCCAGCTGCGAGAGCCACTGCAGCCGGGCAAGGCGCTGCCCCATCCGCGCATCAATTTGGCCTTTGAGAACGGACGCGTTGGCTACTGGAACGGTCGCTAAAGGGCGACCAAACTTAATCTTCATGCATTCCTGCGGCCCGACCCAAAATCTTTTGCCCAGTGCAGCGTACAAGTATTTTTGTTTGTATGTTTCTGTCCCATTCTGTATGTTTTAGCCTGTGTTTGCTTAACACACGTTTATCAGCTTTGCCCCGGGCCTTGTACAGTTAGAGCTATATAGATATTTATATAGAAATACCTTATCAGTCCGCTAAACGCTAAAAGTTAGACCCAGTTCCATTCCCCCATTCCCCGCCTGCCTGCATGTTTTCCGTTGTTTATTAGTTCTGTAAGTTAGACCGAGGGGCAATCTGCAATCAGAGGCACTGCAAACTCTTAACATACCATATACACACACATACACAAGCGTATATATATACATATATATTTAACATAAAATATGTATGTCTGAATAAATGCAATTTTAAAAAATTCTGTAAAATGTGGATGTATAACTGTATATATTATATATTTGCTCAATCAGGTAAAACTATGGGGAAGATAAGGAAAGTCTTATGAGTTATTATATTGGTTTGCGAGGGGTTTATAGCATATAGCTATAATGAAAAACTGTTAATAAGAAATCAATTGCAATCTATTTTTTAAATTAATTTTAGAGTGAGTCATTGGGGTAGTTCCATTACTGTATATAAATATTATATAGCCCAGTTGAAATGCCACGAATTCAGAGTGTAAAAAATAACTGCAAGGTGAATATACGGGAATATAATATAATTGAAAGACATAATAGGGCAATAAATATTAATTTAATTCAATATATTTTTAGGCCAAGACCAATACGAGTCATTTAATATTTATATTATGTATATGATATATATTATTGCCATTTTTTTTCTTTTTACATAAAAACTTATATACGAGCTTGAATAGAAGCTCTACTAACTGAAGCGAATTATAGTTATTAACAAAATTTACTTAAATTTCAGCCATTTTTATAGCTCATGCATATATTTTGTCTCCCTTCAATGTTATCCCTAAACCCTATTGAGTGAAGAACTACAAATATATTATACATATATCTCATATGAGGATAGGGTATAGGCATTATTTTCGAATTTTACTTCTCAAAAATTTCAAATATAAAGAAACAAATCTTGAAAAACTTAAGCATTTAAAAAAATTAATTTGATTCAAATTTAAAATTATGTTCTCTTTGCTTTAAACAATTTGTATAGAATTATACATAGTTTTGTACATATATATATATATATATATATATATATATATATATATATATATGAATAGATTATATTTTAGCCAATATAAGCCTAGTATAAAGTTGAGTAATAGAAGTTCTAGTGTATGTACAGCTATTAATTGTAGTAATTAAACACAGACTAGTCCAACGCGAATGATACAAACTCAATCACTTAACGTACGGTACACTATTGAGCTTTATTCTTCAATCTATGCCTAAAAGCCATTAAGAACTGTATAATTAGACGTCAATTTAATACTTACAAAAGAAAAAGCAAATCAATTAGTAAAATCACTTTAAACGTATTGCTCACCTATATAAGGAGGCAACTAAGCCGGTAGCAGAGATTTGTCTGCGATTCGTCGAAAATGTGGTTACGAAAACTGTTGAAATTCTTGTGGCAAGGCTTCGAGCGGAGGTCGAAGGAATTTCTGCGGAACACATCCTTGCAGGGCTTGAAATATGTGTGGAACAAAGAGCTGCCCGGCTGGGTGCAGCTCTACTTTGTCAAGGTGTTCATAGTGGCTGTCTATGTGGCCATCAACCTGGCCGTGAACGTGTTCCACAAGTGGCAGAGCACACCAGTGATCATTGGCATTAGCCCAACGGTCACGGCGATACAGAGCATACCCTTCCCAGCGATAACTGTGTGCAGCATGAACAAGGCCAAGAGCTCCATAGTGTCCACATTTGAAAGGTGCGTAGCTCCCATAGATATCTGGAAATTGAATACTCACGTTCCCTTAGTGGTTCGCTGGAGCACGCGATGCTGCAGAAGGCGTGCAACCAGGAATTCAACTACACTCGCTTCAGGTCGTTCAGGCCGCGCCTCAAGCGCAACTCGTTTGCCAACTTCATTTTCAATATCTCGCACAAGTGCGATGAGATGATGGTCTCCTGCAAATTTGGCGAGCAGAGTCTGCCCTGCTCGGATCTATTCCGGGAGATCTACGTGGACGAAGGCCTCTGCTGCGTCTTCAATTTTCTACATCCGTATTATATATACAAGCACAGGTGGGAAATGACGTGAACCAAACATTTTGGAATAAGCACAGAATAATTAATTTTGTGAATATTTATATTAAATCAAAATGATTTTTACTTAAGTTTTTATTTTTGACTATAAGTATATTTATATTTATAAATAAATACTTTTTAAATAATGCTTTAATTTATTATTTGAATTTAATTATTATTTTCTATTATTATTTTAATTTAATTATTTATTTATTTATATTTTAAATGTTTATAATAAATACTTTTCATATTATGTTTAACTTTATTATCTGAATTTGAAGTACTTTGTATATATGTGTGCATATATTTATTGTTTTAATTTTATTCATTATTTTTATTTTGTGCATTTTTTTTTTTTTTCATAAATTTGTTTGTTCAATAAATGTTGTTGATATTTATAAATTATTAATATTCTGTTAATAATAATAATTTATTTTTACTAATATATTATTTATTACATTTTATATTGTAAAACAAGTCATTTTAAAGTCAAATAATTTATTTGAAATGTTCTTTAAATTGAGATAATAATAATTTAGCTTTATTCAGTGACTCTACACTCCGCGATTACACATCCTCTAAGGGTCTTTCGGATATTGCTGTAGATTGGAGTCCCATCACGGGCTATCCTAAATATTTACCTGCTGGGTATTATCCACGTCCAGGTCTTGGCGTGGGCGTTTATAATGGTTTACAAATCGTGTTAAATGGGCTTACAGACGAGTATTATTGCTCCTCAACCAATGGACAAGGATTTAAGGTTTGGATTTTTATTATAATCAATACTACATAAGAACATCGTATATCTTAACAGAATTGAGATGAGCGTATTAGTTAAATATTAGTCATGATCAGGGTAATCAGACTTATTTGATCCTTTAAAATTTTAATGCTCCATTATAAAACTTATATTTTTATAAACTAATTGCTTAATTCTAAGGAACTCTCTCATTCCCTAGGTACTCCTATACAACTCCATCGACCAGCCGCGCTTGAAGGAATCTGGTCTACCCATCATGATAGGTCACGAAACCAACTATCGCATCGTGCCGAATAGCTATGAAGCTGTCCCATCCATACGCCAAATCGATCCCACGACCCGACAATGCATTTTCAGTGATGAGCAGAAGCTCCTCTTCTACAAGTACTACACACGGCGCAACTGCGAGGCAGAGTGTGATGCGACCTATTTCTTGAGGCTCTGCGACTGCATACCCTATTACCTGCCCCTGATCTATCGCAATGCCACCGTTTGCCATGTCGCCCACTTCGATTGCGTGAATCGGGCGGAGCTCGGGAGTGCGGACGGCGAGAGCATGGAGTGCAAGGAGCTCTGTCTGACTGGCTGTCACGATGTCACGTACTTTCCCAATGCGTTCAGCATACCCATCATTCCTTTCCGGCAAGAGAGCGTTAGTTCTCAGGGCGATTTCTTGAAAAACTTCTCAACGGATTACATTGTTGAGAACTTGGCGATCGTTAACTTCTATCACGCCGACAATTACTTTCGCAGCCATGTGAGATCCTCCTACACGGGCCTCACGGAATACATGTGTGAGTAGAGCTGGATCTTAAGAATCTGTTATACTATAAATTAATATTGCGATATATTTTCTGTCTTAGCTTTAACTGGAGGCATTATGAGCCTGATGTTTGGGTTCAGTGTAGTTTTCCTGGCGGAACTATTCTATTTTATCTTTCTGCGCTCACTCTTCCAGTACATACAGCATTGTTCGCTAAATCGTCGAGATCGGGTTCATATGCAATACTCGGACGAACATTAAAATGAAAATTGCAAACTCTTGAAATTAAAGAGAAACAGAAGAGAATTAATAGAAATTAAATATATAATATTTTATAATTTATATAAATATATTAAATGAAATGTCTATAGATATTTTATATATTTCTAGTTTTAATATTTATTATATTTTGTTTTCATTCCTCTTTCAAGTTTTAGTTCTCTTCACTTAGCTTCATTTAATTTGATCTAATTTACATATTGCATTTGGATTTGTATGGCTTCTGTAGCTTTTGCAGAGCCCCTGGCCTAGGGATATGCCTCGACGTCCAGTGCGGAGCTGGAGCCTGCGGCACCCTCCGCCAGCTGCTTGGCGGCCTGGCCCAGTGTCCGGTGGCGGTGCGAGGCGAGCTGAGCGCGCGAGAGGACGCTGCAATCGCAGGTGGTGCAGTGGTAGTGCGTGTGCCGCAGCGCATAGGTGCAGCCAGGTGAGTCGCAGGGCTCGTTGCTGGCGATCTTCCGGAAGCCGGCCGAGCGCACGTACTCCAGTCGCAGGTGCAGCCGTCGATGGGCCACCACCTTGTTGGAGTCGGTGCAGACGTAGTCGCACTTACGGCAATGGAAGTGCGAGGACTTCTTGGGCGCACCCAAGCCCAGGCTGTCGTCTGTGAACGAAGAGATTCTCGGATTAGCAGGAGAAGTGAGAGTGCGCGGAGGATTCGCCTGCCCACCTACCTGTCGCACCTGCTGCCGCCGCCTGCGTCGCATAGCAACAGTCCGGCACGCCGCACCGCATGTTCGCGCGGTACTGGCGAAAGTCCTCGCCCATGAGGCTGTCCATGCGCTCGTGCCGCGCCGTGTGCTGCACGAAGCGCGTCTTGTCGCAGAAGCTGTAGTGGCAGTCGCGCCGGTTGCAGTGGAAGTGCGACTGGTGATTGCGATAGCCGCAGCGCTCGAAGCCGCAGTCCTCGTTGAAGCGGAACTTGAGGTAGCCCGTGGGTATGTCCTGATCCCTGACCCGCTTACCAGCAGCGCGAGCGGACGTTGGTGCGATTGGTGCAGCTGCAGCTGTTGGCGACGTCTCCTCTGCCGCTGCGCCCGTTGGGGCTGTGGCTGTGGCTGCTGCGGCGGCCGCTGCTGCTGCTACGGCGCCCGCTGCCGCCGCATTGATCAGCAGCATCTTCTGCTGCGCCGCATTCTCCAGCAGCATGCGCATGTCCAGCGCTGCGGGTTGGCTGGCCGCAGCCAGGAAACTGGGCAGCAGCACCTGGCGCTGGTACAGGTCGAGCAGCTGCTTGAACTGCAGCAGCTTCGTCTCCGGCTCGCCACGCCCATTCGCTGTTACCGCCGCGCCGGTGCGCATGCTCAGATCTTCCGGCTGATCGGCACTGCAATCTGTGCTGGGCAGCGACCCATATCTGCCGGAGTTGTCCGAGAGCTCCGCTGCCTGAGCTGAGCTGGCGTTCTCTGGATAGAAGGTGCCCGCTGCACGAACCACTAAAAGAAGAAATATTTCTAGAAAATCTATATCATTTATAGTATATAGGGCCTACTTACCAGAAACTCTTTCCACGGACTTGCTGACTGCAGCTTGCTGTGTGCTAGGCGTACTAAACATCAGCTGTAATGACGGAAAAATAAATTATTGTAGGAATATTATATATGTACATACGTTAATAATGTTATATTAATATAGGATATATTTTTCAGATTTAATCATCTAATCAGATAATTACTAAAAACGCAAACATAGATATGATCTATATTCACAGTCAAGCTGTCAAGGTCTATTAAAATTCCTAGTATTATTCTTATAGATATATGAATATGCTTACCTATACATACATATGTAAAATATACTTTAGTATAGGCTAATTTAGAAAAATACTTTTAAAACACTATTTCTGCAAAAATAAAAGTTTTCTAAATAAAAATGTCACTGGGAAAGTTGCGTCCTATCGAAATAAAATATAATAATAATATATAAATAAATCTGAAAAATGATAGAGCTGCCACAGGAATTGTCTTGGAAGCGTTACAAAACTTTTAAAATATTTTTAAAAATATATAAATGATTCTCTATTTATATATGTATATAAACTCTGAAATAAAGTCTAACATAATTCTATATATTATTTAAGAGAATAACGAAATTCTGTTTCACTCACCGGAACTGGCGATCCATCCCTATTAGGTAACTCCCTCGTCGAAGCGTACTTCGTTCTTTCAGTAGGACTTGCGCTGCGCACATTTGCGGAGCTTCTGTGTAGATCCACAGTCCAAACGCGGGCTCTCTTTCTGCTACGACTAGGTGTGAGATCTGTTGCAGTCGATTCCTCGGCGCCAGCGCCAGCCCCAAGCCTCAAGGCAGTGGGCCGCTCATCGGCTGCATCTGCGGAACTTGCCAAGCCGCAGCCAGAGGATGGATCATTTTTTTCCAATTTGAAACTGGTGAAGATGGCCTGAGGTGACTGCTGAGTCTGATAAGATAGACAGATAATAGATGAATAGATGATAGACAATAAATGCCATTACTTTTATGATAAAGTAGTTACATAAGAAATCTTTTCATATAGCGGAAATAACTCAGATCTGGTTAAACTTTGAGTGCAATGAGATCATTTGAAGTATTTATTTTTATAGGGATTATATTGTAAGTCTCGACTATTGCTAAATTATTGGTAATCTCTTCTTGCAGACCCCTCGAAAGTTGTGGGCGGTGTTTTATTGAATTTCTTTGGCATTGCTGTACTTGAGGTTGTCTTTGTTGTTGTTATAATTGTTGCCACTGTTGTTGTTGTTGTTGTATTTGTTGCTTTTGTCATAGTTTCGGATTTATGACAAACAGTCGCAACCAGTTTATTATTTCCGAAATTACTGTTAATGTTTATTGTTGGCCCAAAATGTCACTATTTAAATTTTGTTCACGCATCAAAATCAATAATAAAAAAATAAAAAAAAAAATAAGCGCATAAACAAAATAAAAACCAAATAAAAAAAAAGAGAAACCACTCAGAAACAAAAAGGAAATCCAACTTTTGAATACCCTTACCACAAATGGTCAACGAAAGTCTTGAAGAAAATGTCGAAATATTTTACAATTTATCAAAAATACTTTAAATGAATCGCATAGATCAAACATATATATTGTATATTGTATATATGTATATATTTAAAAATTATGTCACATAAAATCAACTAAACCTTTATAGAGCATATGAAAATAGTTACGACTCGAGGGCATCTATAATTAATAATTACTCCAAAAGATTGAAAAAAAAAAAGACAATGAAACGTGTTTGGCTTTACCTGATCAGTTGTCGCACTCACACAATAAAACACACACACATGCACACACAGAGAGAGATAAGCGTATGAGCACACGCATACACACCCGCATATATAGAGCCATTCATATAAGTACACACACCTTATATGATTAAATACAATATATAGAAGTTATTGTAGTTGTTTCGTTCCTTTTAATCGTCGCATTCGACGGGCGGCTGATGGCGGTCAGAGAGGGTCGCCACGAAACTAATGCAACAGCCTATCCATTGAATGAAAATTATGCCATTATGATCGATCTCTTTTACTGTGTAGGCACGAGCAGAGTATCAGAAATGTATACTGCAGATTGGTTTATTGATTTCCAAGAAATTATAGGCTTTACTTTTGGAGCTAACAGTTTCATTTCATATCCAGGTGTTCTTATTTCTGGGTACTCTTTCTTTTACAACTCTTTTCGTTGCTATCTGACTTGTTGTCGCTTTTTCTATGAAAGGCTTTTTGTATGCATCTCGTTCTATATGAGATAGAGAAAAGATAGAGAGAGACTCTCAATATATATTTTTTGGAATGTCTCTCTCTCTCTCTCTCTATATATATATATATATCTATTTCCATTTCTTTGTCTCTGTCTCTTTCACCCCTTCTCTCTCTCTCTCTCTCTATTTCTTTCTCTTTCTCTCACTATTTCCCTTTTTCTTCTATTAACCGTCTTTATCTCTCTCTCTCTCTCTCTGTCCCGCTCCCATTATTTGTCTATATAACGGTCACTGTTTCTCGCTCTCCCTTACTTTTCGTACCCTCTCCTTCGTCTTTACTTCTATATACTTAGCATTCAGATTCTCCTAATATTCTATATTCATTTGTACTATTAAGCGACTTTACTAAAATGAGATCTATAAATTATGATGAGTTTTTCCTTTATATATAATAATCTGAAGATTCCAACAGCGCTCATCCTCAGACTCAGATACTTTTATAACAATATATGCAACTACTTATATTACCATATCCGAAATATCAATAACCTTATTCATGTTTATATTCAAGTTCCTCTCATAGTTCTTCTCCTTAGCCCTATCCAAGAAGCCCTCAAGTGTAGGTCTCTAGTAGCACTCAGTTCCCAATCGCGTCGTCAGCTAACATATTTCCCGAAAAACAATCAAAATAATAAGAAAGAAAAAAAGTAAGTAAAAAAGAGAATACCGCAAAAGGCAATGGACAAAATATTTATTCAAATTATTCGATTCACACCGACAAAATAAACGGCTCTCACAGAGAGCCCCAAGTACAATTGTGTGTACTTGGCCAACACCTGCCCCTGTTGCCCCTCGACTCCCTCTGCACTCAAACACTGCCTGGGCCCGCGTCACTAGAGGCTGACGCGTGGGCTGTGTAATCGTAGTAATGTATGTGTGTCTGTGTGTGCGTGTGCGTGTGTGTGTGTGTGTGTGTGTGTGCCGACAAACTGGGCTCAAAAATGTAGAAATTATGAAAATGACAGTTAAAAGCACAAAACGTTCGACGAGCTCCACTGTCTCGCTAGTGGGCGGTGTGGCGGGGGAGGCGTGGCCGCAGACACAGACACAGGCAAGTGAAATAAATGCGGAAACACTCGTTGTCAATATTAATATGACGAATATGGCAAAAACCAAATCCGAAAAACTCAATTCAACACACGGCACATAAAATGCCGCATTAGGAGCCCCATCGATGCCTGATGGCACCCTCGACAGCACCCCACCACCCCGCTCCCCCTGCCAATCTGATAACCCATTGCGACGCGACGCGACACGACGCAGCACGCAAATAGGCGCAAATTCCTAATTACAATGAGTGTGCAAGTGTGCGTGTGTGTGTGAGTGTGTGTGTGTGTGTGAGAGAGTGTTAATATGCATTGGCATTAGCTAGGGCGCGTCGCGAACTAGACAAACCGAAAAGGAACATCGAGACGAAGAGAAAGACAAAGTAGAAACCCTATTTATAGAACGATGAACTAAAATAGAAGCTATACAAATTATTGATATAAGTTAAATGTATAATAGATATACCAAGATATTTATGTATATATGTATATGAACTAAAACACTTTCTGCCTTATCAGATGGAATGCAGCGTTGCAGATTGCCTATTATATCAAATTATATTAATAGCATGCCATTTTCAAGGAGATTAGGCTCATAAAACAAAAAAATAAATAAAAAAAAAAAAAAACAAATTTTAAAATATAAATATGTAGTAATCTTAAATCAATCTGTTATATAGAATTCATGACAGATAATAATAGCAAATTCTTATTACGCAAAAACAGAAAAAGAATAGCTTAAAATCTTATTTTAGTTATAAAAACTATAAAAAGAAACTGCAAATGCATTGAATAATATTAATCGATTTTTTTACAATATCTACAATACAATTAATATTAATATAACTGTTTTTAATCAGTAATTCATTTGAATGTCAATTATGTACTTATAAAATTAATAAATTAAATGTGTTTAGATATTGAAAATCCTAATAAATAATTTTATGATTTTAAATAATAGAAAAATAAAAGACTAAAAGATAAGGTAGAGACAGCCACCTAGCCATAAACAATGAAGAGTATAAATAAAATAAATATTAATAAATAATATAAGGTGAAAATAAATAGTCTAATATAAATGATACAAAGCAATTCCGATATACATATGTATGTATCATACTCTAAATAAGTGGAAAAGGCTTATGAGCAAAAATCAAACAAACATAAATTAAATACAAAATAATTGTAATTTAAATGTTAACATAAAATATTATAAATATTAATAAAATTTTAATATAAAATATCTTCATTTAAATATTGAATATCAAAAAATTATAAATAATTGTATAAAATTTTAATATAAAATATATTCTCTTAAATATACAATTAAAATTTAATATATAGTCCTCATCACTTACGCGTAAATTAAATTTAAAAATTAAACTACTAAAACATGCAATATTAAATTTAATTTATAGTAAATTTTACTTAAATATATCATCCCATATATAAATAAAATTAAAATAATTCAAATGTAAGTCTAAATTTAATAATTTGAATACATAAAATCTCATCACTTAAATATAAATTAAACAATTCATAATTTAAATATAAAATATATCTCACTTACGCTCTTATAGACTTCCACGAATCGATTTTTGGGCGGTCTGCCGCGTTTGCGGTTGAAGAATCCGTCGATTGAGGTGATTTGCGTGGCCAGAGTTGGAGGCGGCGGCGGCGGCTCATCGCAGCTGGCCGTGGGTGTGGGCGTGGCACTTGACTCCGCTGGCTCGAGCGCTGGGGGCTCGTTGCTGTTGTTGTTGCTGCTGCTGCTGTGCTCCATGCCGCACCCGCTGGAGCTGGAGCTGGAGCTGGAGCTGAGGCTGTCTAGGGTTAAGGGCACGTGCTAAAAAACAAGTAAAAGAAAACAAGGCAAAGTGGGGCCAAACAGGTGTTAATTTCAATTGCAAATTGATATGTTGGGAATGCAATTGGCAATTGAGCAGGCAATGCCAACAAAAAAGTTGCCAAGAAACATGCAGAAAGTGAGTCATGGCCCCAAGAGGGGGCCAACGGTACCTGCGCCAGGCGCCGCCAGTCAGCAAAATGAGCATAAAATGAAATGAAGTTAAATTGGAAAAAAAAACGAAAACAAACAACATGGGGACCCGCTTCTAGGTAGAGCCCTGGCCAACGCTTGGCTAATCGAACGGTTCAAATTGCACAAGCTCAAAACTCAAGCTCAACTCTCGACCCGGTTGAAAGACCTGCCCCTTGCAGTTGGCCAAGTTATTCGCCAGAACAGCCTCTCTCTCTCTCTCTCTCTTTCTTTCTCTTCTTCTCTATCGCTGCACTGCATCTGGAGGCCACCAGCACTCAGGAAGGCAGCTTCTGCTCGGCCTGGGCTTACGCTTCCACGAACTGTTTGCATATGGATCTCCTTCAGCCTTCAGATTGCATAAATGTTATGAATGCAGTTTTCTGCTTTTTTTTCTTTTAAGAATAACTATGCTATAATTCTGATAGAGTTTTTTGTGGAAAAATATTTGAATCGGAGAATGCCATTATTAATCAAAAATATAATTTTGAAGATTTATATGAAATATAATTATATTATAAATATATTACTTCGCACATACAGAATTCAAAGTAAAGTATAAGCAAATAAACTAATAGATCACAGACAAATAAAATAAATGTTTCATCAACTTTTGTGTTTAAATCGTATATAAATAATATTTGCTTAAATAAGTATTAAAAAATAAAGCTAAAACACTTTTATTATTAATGAATAAATAAACAATAAACATAATACATACATATATTACTAAAGTATATAGCAAAATAGTCTACAAAATAGTATACAAAAAATTTAGAAGTAAATAAAATGAATATTAGAAGAAACCATAAGATAAATAAATAATAAACATAAATTTATAAAAAGAATTTAAGATAAACACATTAGTTTTTTTCTTGCTACTCCTGCATATCTTTTTACAACCTTTAATAATATACAAAAATTTATACACGCATATATGTATGTATATATATTTAAAATATTTCCTACACTTTACACAAAATCACTTTTTCATTACAATATTAAATTTTGCAACAGAATATTCAGAAAATGTAATAGTAATCTATTTAATAAATATAGATAATATCTATAATATCTATTACATATGTATATATTCGATATTTTGTTTTAGAAAAGCTTATGCACCTTTAAAACTTAATTGCTTATGGAGAGCTATATCTCATTATTGTTATTAATTAATAATCATTATAATTAAGAATCTCTTCGATAGTAATACTAAGGATATTAAATTAATAGCTTACCAATTGATAATCTAAAAGCTCACAAAATGTTTATTTTTTCGTCAAGAACTTTGATTGCAATCACATGGAATTTCCATTTTTTATGTAATTAGTGGAGCTGAAGCTGAGCTCCATTGTTTATGAGCTGGGCAAATGTGAAACTTATCTAGTGGGCGATATTGTCAATTACTTGAAGTTGACTAATTGGATTTGAGCCGAGTCCTGCATGGAGTTAAGCCTGGCTGATTGCCTGGCATCGATTAGCTAATTTTAGCCAACTTCTGGCTGGGGCTGGGGCTGCGGCTGGAGCTGGGCGCGTGCAGATAGACGATCTCAGCAGGCGACTATTCCGACTCATTTATTGGTATCCATATGAATTACTTATGCGCACACATATACACAGAAAGCAAGAGAGAGAGAGCGAGAGAGGGGGAGGGAGAGGCACTCATTAGTCTTGGCTCAAAGAAATGCCGCAACATGAAACCGAATGTGAATGCACAAGACTTAACAAAAGACTAGATTTCTGAGATTACGTTGACATTTTGGAAGGACAAGAGCAGCTCAGCTTATCTGCCATACATATCACACACTAATACACACACACACACATACACATGGCATGATATAGAGCCTGATTGCACCTACCTATCATAGAACTAGCATTATTTTCGCTTGAAAAGCTCAGTCTGTTACAATCGTTCGGAAATCCAATAAGAAAGAGCAATGATTACGACGACGACGACAACAACAACAGAGGCACACGCGAGTCACGGCGAATTGAGCAACGGTGCAGCGAGAACGCGTCTTCTGCGGCCAAGCAACATTGAACGAATGACGAAGCCTGCGCGGCGCGCACAAGCAGTTGGCTCAAGCCGAGCTGCAACACGAGCTTGCTTGCTCTCAGCTGATTGGCTCATTGAAAAGCTTCAAGAGGATCTAAAAGTTGTGCAAGTGTGCGTTAGAGCGAGAGCTGCTATTGGTTGCAGCGTGCCTGACTGAGTGTGTGACACTGCTTAGGGAACTTAGCTGAGACAGCAACCAAAAGCTTTTATCATGCCGTTCAAATAAGAAACCGTTTGATTTTCACATTTAAAAAATTTATTTTTTTTTTGCATTTTTTATTTTTTTTACTCAACTTTTACACAGAGAAAAATGAAATTGCAGTTTGTTTGCATTTGTTTCGTTTTGTTTATATATATATATGTATATATATTTTTGTCATATTTTGATTAATTAAAATTTGTTAAATTGCTAGAATTTGTTAAGCGCTACTAAAGTTTAAATTTGTTGTTGTTTTACATACACACTTGTATATATATAATATATATTGTTTTTTGTTTTGTTTGCATTTGCTTTGTTTTTTCGTCTTCCTTCCTTTTTCTTCTTCATCTTATTTAGGCCTTAACGCATTTCACTTGATTTTTGTAGATATAATATATGGAAATTGTTAAACATTACTTAGCCATGTATATATATATACATATATATATATATATATATATACATGCATAGCTACTTGATTTACAACATTGAGTTCTTATCAACTTTTGTTAACTTAAGTTTAGATTTTCTTCTTCTTCGTCGTGTTTTCTTGGTCTGATGAGAAAGAAATGACAATACACTGAGAGAAACTCGCATAGTGTTTAGATTTAGCCATGGCATCTTTAACTTTTTGTGATTGTATCCGAGTCTTTGCAACAAAATGTTCGTTTTCTTTTCTTTTTCGTTTCCCAAAACAAATTTCAACATCAAAAATTTTGAATATATATTTTTATAATATTAATTATTTTTGTTTTTGTTTTTTGAAATTAAGGTTTTTCAGTATTTAAATCACATGGTGGGATAATCGCTTAAATACATAAGATTATTAAATTTTGTAGTTTTTAGTTTTAATACAATGAGTGTGTGGAATGTGTGAAGTGATTTGAGGGGCTTCGAGTTGGGTTTCTCTTTTAAGTATTTGATGTGCTCTGCTCTAAAAATATTTTGAAGAAGATTTTTCTAGTATTTTTATTTACGTGTTCTTTGCTTTAGATATATATGTATATATATATATATCGATTTTTACTTGAGGCGTTTTCTAATTGATTGATTATTGTTTAAATTTCTTTTGTTTTTCATTGAATGCATTAATTGGTTCCCTTTTAACACACACACATACGTATTATCATATATATCTATATATATATACGTGTATATATATAGGAGTATGTAAAAATTCTACACACATACATATACATATATATAACTCTATCCATAGTTTGGTATTTAGTTTTATTCCTTTTTTTTTTAACCATATATCATTATTGTTTACAAATACTTTGAGGAGCACTGGACGTGTCTAAGATTCTTCATCTTCTTCTTCTGCTTTTCCTATACATCCATCCATTGAAGAACGTAGAAATCAAAAAACAAAAAGAAAAAACATTTAAAGCGTTGCGTACTACTTTTTTTTTAAGTATTATTTTTAAGCCTGGCGTTAAGTTAACAAAAAAAGAAAAGACATTTATTTTGTTTTTGTTTTGTTTCTTTTAGCTCTACAAATTAAAAGTTGTTACATTTATTAATACTCTATTTAAAAAAAAAAAAAAACAAAGGAAATTAAATTTGTCAACTGTTTTTTTTTTTTTTTTTTTTTTGCATTAGTTTTCTATTTGTTGTTTGTTAATTATTAAATAGATCACATTCATGGTTCTATTTCTTTCACTTGCTTGCATAGTTTTTATGTTCACATTTGTTTTAAACTTGTTTCATTTACTTTAAATACATTAAATACGCTTCGAAATTGCGTTTTGTGTTTTTGTTGTTTTATATTTACATGTGTATTTTATATTTATTAGTTTTAATTTGCTCGTAATGTTAAACAAAGTGTAAAGAAAATGCGTATTTTTTATTTTTTTTTTATTTTTCATTTGTGTGTTTTTTCTACTTTAATATGAGTTTTTAGTTTAATTTTTAAATTAAATATCCTTGCAGTATTTTTTGTATATTTTTGCGGAATAAGAATTCTATTTTTTGAGGAAATATTTTTAACTATGGTCTTAGTTGTTTGCTTGTTGGGTTTTAAAAATGTTTAATTTAACTTTTTTATATTTCTAAGTATTTTTTTGTTTTAGGCTGCAAGCTGCAAGGATTTTTGTATGTAGCGAGATCTTTTTTGGGTGTTTTTTTTGTGTTTATTATTGATTAAAGTATAAATAAATTCTATTTGTTGCACATGCGTGTTTGTGTGTGTGTGTGTGTGTATTCTATGTAAATTATTTAAATGTATTTTAGCTTAAATTTGTCAAATACTTGATTTACGGCTTGAAATGTTTTTCTTCCTTTTTTTTTTGTTGTTTTGCAGCTATAAAAGTTTTGAAATCGGCTTTTAGAATTGGTTTTAGTTATAAATTTTTTAATTTGTAATTTGTATTTTACGCTACGCTATAAATTATTTTAAAATTTATTAACACAGATGACTTTATAGATTTCTTTTCCCAAACATTTTGCTTTTACAAATTTCTTCCATTCTTTAGCTTAACATTCAAATTGGTTTTTCCTTCTCTTACGTTTCTTTAAATTTTACTCACAAATACACTTAGCTGCCCCACTGTATATTAAGCATATATATTATTGTTTAATGCAATGCCATTTGTTTTCTTGTTTGTTTTCGTTCTATGTAATTGTTTAAACTAAACTACGAATTAAATACACAGCTACACACATTGAATTCTCTGCCTTGTTTATGTTTTTCTTTTTAATATTAAAATCTTAAGCTAGAAACACATCAAATATTATAAATATTTTATATATATATTTATGTATCTGTATTTTGTATATATCAATGTAGAGCAAGAGTTTGAAACTCTGCACAAGAAAAGAAAACGCGGAGTTTAAATTTGTGAAGAAATCAAAAAAGAAAAAAATTGTTTTTAAGACAAATTGAAGAAAAAACAGACATGAGAATATTTTAAACAAATTTTCAAATGTTCAAATTTTGCATGTTTTAAGTATGTGTGTGTGTGTGTGTGTGTGTGTGTTTGTGTTTCAATATTCATAATTATTATATAATATCACATCAACTTTGTTTTTTATTATTATTATTTTTTATATATATTTTGTTGTTTTGCATCAACTCTTTTCTTTTTACTTATTGTTTGCTCTGTTTTCCCCCCCATATATTTATTATATATATTGGTTTTATATATAGAGATTTTATAGCCTAATAAGATCCTGAAGAAAAACATACATACATATCCATAAGTATATCAGCGTTGCTCTTCATGTACATATATATATGTACATATTTCGATTTTCGTATTCATCCTTTCTCTGATACACTCATTTATATACTTATACGATTAATACTCTCTTTTTGCTCTTATACATTTCTGGGAGATTTTCCTTTTTTATGTTTTTTGTTTTCCCATTTTTTTGTTTTTGTTTTTAAAAACGGATAACCGGCAACCGTTTTCACTGAGTGACAATTTTCCTTTTTTTGTTTACAATATTTTCAATATTTGATTTTTTTTTTTTTTTTTTTTTTTTTTTGGTTTTTTTTTTAAAAAATTTTTTTTTTTTTTTTTAAGCCAAAAAGTCAGTCCAATAAGAGTTTTGAGTTGCCTGCAACTGCAGTTGATTTGTTTTTGTGTTTGTTTGTTTTTAGGATTTTGTAGGTCTCAAAATACATAATTGTTTTTGTTGTTGGGTTTCTGTTTTAATTATTATTAGTATTATTATTTCTCCTAGTGTTGCGTTGATTTGTTGTTTTTGTTTTGCAGGATTTGTTGAATTGTGGTCCAAAGTTTGCCTCTTTATGGGTTTTGTTGTTTCTTTTAAATTATTAATTTTTGTTTTGTATGTTTTTGTTTCTTTTGGATGGGTTTTGTTAAGGACGCCGACGTGAGTTTGCGTTTTAAGTTTTGGAGCTGTTGCATTCGCTGTTCTTCGTCTTATACATTCATTTACTTATTCGGAGGGATTTGTGTAATGATTTAAGTGCAGCATCCAAAGTACACCATCGAAACACGCCCACATCGACATCTACGCCTTCCATATGCCTCATATGATGCTGCCTCTACTGGGAGAGTAGAGTTTGTTCTTGGTCAAAGTAAAATCGGGACTGATCATAATCGTATTGCTGCGTGTTATATATCTACACATGGGAAAGCGTGAGAGAGAAAGAGAAAGAGAGAGTGAGTAAAGTGTTTATAAGATATTAAAGGCAAAAAAGTCTCACTTGAGCAGCTTAGGCAGCAGGCTGGACCAGCCGCGCTTGTCCTGCTTCAACGTTAGGTAAAGCTCAAATATGGAGACCGTATCCGGATCCACCTTAAACGAAGCAATACGTCTGTGGAATGAAAGAGAAGGAGAGTTAGCTTACTGCTGTTGCCACCGACTATCAATTGCTTACCTAACGTTGTTCGGCTCGCTCTCGAATTCGATGAATATGGTGCAGGCCCTCTCGCCGCACGGCTCCCGCTCCGACATGCGAATGATTTCGGCTGCAATGCGCTGCATCAGGTTGTTGGGCAGCGTCACCTCGGTGCAGGCCAGATGCTGGCTCTTGGCGTCGCGCAGCTTGGCCTGTAGCTGCTGCGACAGCTCCTGCACCGCAACCGCGTTGACATCGTCCAGATTGTCGATGGCGCCGAGGCGTGAGGTTGGCGTCGACTGCAGCGGAGAGGCGGGCAGCGCTGTTGTCTGCGGTGCTGCCTGCAACACGTTCGACATGTAGCCGGCGGTTGCACTGCCTCCGTTTAGCATATCGAAGCTGGCCGCTATGGGGCAGACGGGGGCCTTGACGCCGACGCCTGTCGAGGAGGCGGACGACGAGGAGGAAAGGCGCGGGCGGGTGTAGAGCGCCTGATGCTGACGCATGTGCAGCACTGAAGCGGGGTGGCCATCCACAACATCAACGTCGACGTCCACGTCCACGTCCACGGTCGCAACGTCCGCGTTCGCAACGTCCACGTCAGCCACGTTCGCCTCCGCGGCTGTTGCAGTTGCTGGTGCCGTTAGCGGACTCGTCCAGTCTGCAATGCAAGGATAAAGAGCATAAGAAGAGGTAAGACTTTAGTCACCTTATTTCGACCGGCAGACCACAAGAAAGAATAAAGCATAAAGCAGACACACAAAAAAAAACAGCTGATGTCTGCGCTGCCACCGGCAAAAGCCTTGCATGCGCACTCATTCTCCTTCTCTCTTCCTGTCTGTCTCACACACACTCACACAATCGAAGAGCTTGCGCAAGCTCAAATTTGCACTCACACTTTATGCGCAGGCTCGACAAACACACTCAATGCTTCCACGGCGCGGGGGCAGACGGGGGAGTGGCTTGAAATCACCTGGCAACAACAGCTGGAAAATCAGCCGTTCGCTTAAGCAGCAAACCCATGCCCCTCTCCTCTCCTCCCCTATCTGCTTAGAGCAGTCAACCAGCCATTAGGTAATGTGTTTTTTTTGGGTTTTTTTGCTTGTCTTCCCCTCTTTTGCTCAGCTTGTTTCGCTTTATGAGCCAGAGGCCTCATCGTTTCCAGCTGACGATTGCGCGTCCGTCCCCCATCCGTTTTGTTCGCTCGTTCGTTAGTCAGCAGTTTCTTTTGCGTTTGCTTTTGCTTGTGCTATGCAATTGCTATTGCTGTCCCACATCTCCCTCTACCCCTCCCTCAACAACACCCGCTCCTGCTCCACCTCACTCCTTCTCATTTCAATGACCGCCAGGCCTTGCTTTATGTGTCTTCTCTGTCGTTTGCCTTTGGCTGCACGCTTTTTATTTCTTTTGCTGTTATTTTAATACTCAAGTATACAAATACAAAAGCCAAAGCTGAGCACAGCAGCCGCACGCACAGTGGCTCGAAATGTCGACATTATGTTTTGATAAATGTTCTACCTAATTATTTGAAGGTAAACACATTCTCTATGATAACAAATGTGGAAATGTCAACATTATTATTTCTTTTCGTTTAATTAACATTTTCTTCTTCAGTAGCTTTTCATTTGAATTCATAATTTACATTTTCTCCCACTGTCTTTTGCTGTCTTTTCTGTTTATCTTTTACATTAAGGAATACATACATACATATATGGAATATGTGTACATATGCATGTGTGCGTGTTTATGTTGGATTGTGTTTATTTAAGGTGCCTGTAGTATGCAAATAAAAAACAGTTAAATATCTTACTGTTGTCCCGTGCTTTGTAATATGCACAAATTAACCACTTGGCTTGCCTCGCTCTACGATGTCATGTAATTAGCGCTGAAACTCTTTCAGCTCACCCATCGCCTTCCCCGTCTCGCACCCTGGGCCAATCCATTGCAACGGCTGAATGGATATTGCTATCTCGCTCGAGCGCACTAGGCGCACCCGCGTAATTAAGAAATTAACGGCACATGTTTGCGGCTCTCCTTCTGTGTTTATGTCTTTCGCTGCGTTTGTCACAAATGAATATCTGTATACATATGTATGTATATACTATGCATATAAATATATACATATATGTACACACATATAGACTTACAAACACATGCACACGAACGTGTTTTGTCAAGTGTTGCATGAAAAGGGTTTGTGTAAACTTTACATTGTAAAAGTCAAAAGCGAAAGCGAAAAGGAAACAGACAAGCGACCGCATACACATTTAATTACACACACACAAACATACGTACATATGTATACACGCATGTAAATTCTGTTGAGAGCGTCTCCCCCGCCTTGTCATGTCTTATTCATCACTGCGGGCACATCACGCGACATTTGCGGCTGTCTCTTTTATGCATTCAAAATCGCCAATAAACAACACAACCACAGCAGAAGCAGCAGTAGCAAGAAACACAGTAACAACAGCCTAGCAACAGCATCAGCATACACGCACTCACACACTACATACATACATATGTAAATACATTTTATACTTGTCTCTTGCTGCCCCACACAAACATGTCTGCAGCTACCTGCGGCTAGCGCGAGGGCTTTGCATTTACTTTACAGAACATTCTAATTTATCTCTCAAAGTGCAGTAGCTAAGGGAAGCTCTTTTAGCTTCTGCTTACATTACTGCGTGCGTGCATATACAAATGTGTGTATGTGTGCATGCGTGATTATGCGTGCGTGTGTGCATATAGCGTTTGGCCTTGAGTCCAGCGATTGAAGTAAATGGAGTGTGATTGATACCTTGGAATGGATACTTTGACCACGCGATAAATCTTCATCGAAATCTCAATCAAAGCAGTTGTAAAACACTCGAGATTTATGCTTTGCATCCATACACAACTTATGTGTAAATACATATGCATGCATGTATTTGTGTACGTACGTACGGCTCGCGCTTTAATCAAAAACTGAGCAACATGCATATCAGTGTGACCATATGCTGAATGCACAATAGTCTAGAATTTAACCAAAAATACCAAAAGCCTTTGAGGTTCTCAGCAATATTGATGAGCGGATGAAATTAAAGCTGACTTAAAGCATATTATAAATGCATACACACATACATATGTATGTATGTATACATACAGTGCATATGTATTTATGTAAATTTATAGTGTTTGGAACCGTCCTACAATAAAGATCACAATTAAGTTGCTTAAGTCAGCGCACAGGCATGCTCACTCAAAGGAAATTAAGTAATTTATTTTACAACATTATTTGGTTCCTAGATTTCCCAGATTGAATAGCATATGAATATGCATGACTAATTACGTGCCTACGTGTGTGTGTGTGTGTTGGTGTCCTTCGAAAATAAAATTGCATGCGCCCAGTCAGTCATGAAATTAAATTGACTGCAAACACACACACAGTCGCACACACATGCAGCACATACAACTGCCAAAGAACCGTTGCGAGGAGTGAGATGGCATGCTCTGTCTTTGCCGCTTCTGCAAGGTGTGCATGTGCATGTATTTGCATTTGCATTTGTGTTTATTTGTGTGCGAGTGTGTGTAGACATGTCGTTGCATGTTGTCGTCAACATAAGGCTGCTGCTGCTCCCTGCTTCCCCTCTCCACAACGTCTGTGTCTCCCTCTCTCTCTTTCTCTCTCTCTACAAATCCCTCTGCTGGAATTTTGGGCTGGTTTTCATGTTCCCAGTTGGGTTCGTGTTCGGTTCTAATTTGCAGGACTTGCCGTGTGTTTCTCTCTCTCTCCCCCTCTATATATATATGTGTGTGTGTGTATTTTAGCCAAGTTTAAAGTGACAGGGATTAACAGGATGTTGCATAATCCGCACGTCAGACACAGGAACAGGATATGTCTGCTCCCCAGGCGCAAAAACAAGCAAAAAACCGAAAAACACGTTGCACAAAAATGCATAAAACAAATTTCGCTTCATTTCAACCCCTTGAAAACTTGCATGTCAAAGCCACTTTATTTGTCATGCCATTTACTTAAGCTGGCGAACAGAAGCCGGAAGAAAATTCCCTTGGATTCAATTTATAATACTGCTAATTCTATTAACTGCCAAACCTTGAAAGTAAAGAGCCTTTCGTAATATTACAAATTCCTACATACAAATTTGTATAAATATATGTATGTATGTGCATACATAAAAAAAGTTCTCAATAAACATTTCTCAGTTTATTATGGAATATTTTACATTTGTATGCCCAAAAAGATCAGATAAAAGTTTCTCAAGCGCTATCAAATTAATTGAATCAAAAAATAGGCCATAAAAAACAGGCAAACACAAAACGGAATGAGTATAAAAATATGTTCGAGGCACATTAAAAATTTGTAGTGCAAATGTTTCCTAATGTGTTTCAATAAATAAAAAATACATCATTTATAATGAATGTATATACCATTGGGGAATAAAAACCCATTTACGTCAGAAGTGCGATTCCAGCATTAATCTTGAGTATGTGCTTCAAATTAAGACTTGGAATTTCGTATTTCGAATATTTTATGAAGCTTTAAATCACTTTTTTTGTGTTCGAAAACGTTTGCCAATTTTTCGTAAATTTTTTGAAAAATGTTAAGGGGCGCTATAATTAATTCATACTTGTTTAAAATATAATAGAATTTTGTTCAAGTGTACAATTTGGTTTTTCATTTTATGTTGTTGTTTTTTCCCATTTTTTTTTTTTTTTTTTTTTTTTTTTTTTTTTTTTTTTTTTTTTTTTTTTTTTT
>NW_022045880.1:928837-941060 GCF_001654015.2 Drosophila navojoa
TTTTTTTTTTTTTTTTTTTTTTTTTTTTTTTTTTTTTTTTTTTTTTTTTTGTATACACAAGTCGAAATTATATTATATTATTTGTTTATGCAATATTTTGTGTTAGTTGTTGTCTTATTTAAAAATATGTATGTTTTTAAATATTTTATATATTTTTATTATTATTTTTTTTTTTACATATTAGATATGTAAATATTTTTAGGCGTTATAAAGATTATAAAAAAAGCTATCATTTAATTTGTTGCTGAATTAATTCAATAACGTTTTAATTTCATTTTAAAAACTCTTGTTTTTTTTTTTTTGTTAAAGAAAGTTTCATTGATTTTAAAATATTTCATTTCATTTTAAGCAAATTTTTACGAAATTAAAAAATCTAAACTAATAAATTCATTAATAAAAATTAAAATTTTAAAATAATAGCATGAGAAAACTGACTTAGTTTTATTTAAAATAAATTAATCATTGGATTTGTTGCTTTTATTTGCATTTCTAAAGACAAAATTTCGCAAGTTTCTTATTTTCTTTTTAAATTAAATTATTTCAAAGCAAAAGAAGTTTTATTGAAATTTTCTCCCAGCACAAAAGCGCTTAGAACAGCAAAAAAATATAAAGAACAATCTTCGATAATCAAATTCAACAACTGAATTTAATTAAATTCTTTGAGCGTAGTTTCCACTCTCTTTAATTCTTCTGTTCTGCCAGCAATGGGCAGCGAAAACTTTAAAACTTCCACACACTTTACAGGAGGCACACACACACACACACTTACATGCTGTCACGCACGAAAAAAAAAAAGAAAGAATAGTACTCTACTTATAGCTACTAGATTTATAACACTTACCTTTAACTTTTGTTGTGCCAATGCCGCCGAATTGTCCCTGAATGTGGTTTTGTACTGAGAGCACTTCCATCTTCATTGCCCAGTTGGAAAAATATCTCACTCGTTGCGCTTGCTGTGTTGCCTCCAATTGGATTTATATTTGTGCAGCATTCAAAGTCTTTTTGGTTGACTGGGATTTTCGATGCGATTTGTTTTGTTGGTTTTTTTTTTGTGAGTAGTTGCATACATAAATCAGTATGTATGTATGTGTGTATTTGTGTGTGTGAAGGTGTATATATGTATATCTATGTATATATGTATTAGAAATGCACTTTAATCACAAGAATTTGATTTGATTTTCATGTGTGTTTTATGTGTGTATGTCTGTGTATGTGTGTATGTATTGTGTTTAACTTTTATTAATTTATTAATTTCCGATTTTGCTTGTATTTAATTTTATTTCACGTTTTTCATTTACGGCACACAATTTTCTGACTGAAGCTTTGTCTCTCTATCATACTCTCTGTAGCTCTCTCTCTCTCTCTCTCTTTATGATGCTCGTTTAACAAATAATTGCAAAAAGTATCAACAACTAAATTTGTTATTCTAGTTAAACATTTAAATTTTTTAATACATTCTAAAAAAGCCGAATTTGCCGCCTCGCATCGCTCTCGCTCTCTGTCGCTCTCTTTTATTTTTTAATTTACGCACAGCACTCGAAATTTGAGTTGTTGTTGGAAAGGAATTGCGAATTAGTTAAAGTTCTACACATATACACTGACATGTGTCTATGCATGTGGTTGTTGCTGTTGCTATTGCTGCTTGCTGTGTTGCGGTTGGCTGGCGTCGTTCCGTCTCCGTGCGTGTCGATTGGAGCTGATGCGTTGCGTGCGGCGGCCGCTGCTTGACTGGACGTTCGCTTACACAGCGACAACGGACGAGGGCGCCCTCTGCTAGTGGCAGCAAATTTGAGTTGCTCTGCCGCTGCTGCTGCTGCTGCTGCTGCTGCTGCTGCTGCTGCTGCTGCAGCTGCTCTTCCAACTCAACACGGCCCAAAAGTTAACTCGGCTCAACTCAACTCAATTCAACTCAGCTCAACTCAACTCAACTCAACTGCTCACAGCTGTTTGTTGCGTGTGTGCGTTGGTGTGTGTACGTGTGGGTGAGCGAGCGCCGTGCTGCCAGCTGAAAAAAACTTGCAACAGCAGCTAAGAATACGATGTGGAAGAGATGGACGACACACGGCTGACGGTTGACGGTTGATGGTCGACGGTCGACGGTAGAGAGGAGCTTGGGCGGCAACTTCTGTGGCGGAGCAGTTTTCCAAAGCTACTATCCGGCCGGCGGTATGTGCCTCTGCTTTTATAGCAATTTTCCGGCCAGGCTGCGCTGCCGGCTGCCGGCCGCAGCAGCGCTGCCGCTAACATGAGTGAGTGACTTTTCCCCTTGGCCGTGAATTGTGTCATTCGCTGTAAACGGCGCAAGCGTAAGAGCAAACGCACCCTCAGCTCACCTCTCGCCGCTCTCTGCTCTTCATCGTTCTCTTTCTTGCTCTAGCCGTCCTCTGCTCTGCTCTATCATTTGAGCTGCTCGCCACCAGCTGCGCTCGCTTGACTCCGGCAAACATATGTTGCCAAGCGGCACCATCAGCTGTTGTTGTGCGCTGCTCGCACTCACACACTCACCCAGCTCTCACAGTCACTCAGCTGCTCGGGCTGTCTTTGAGTGTGCTCTTAAATTCGAATTGCTCTTGAGTTAAAGAGTATTTAATGAACTTGTACTCAAGAGCGCTGTGTATACTCGAATTGAGTGTATTTTTATTTCATTTTGGCACTGAGCGCATTCTCTTTGATTCTTGATTTGAGTTATATTTTTGCAAATTTGTTATGTTGATTGGAAAAAAGTTTCTTATGTGTGTGAAATTGTTTAGATTTTGATTGAATACACATAATTGAATAGAAATCGAATAGACTTTTTATTAATACGTTTACTCAAAAAGGGCTTCCAATTGGAAATGTTAGATTAGTTAAGTTAGTTAGACTGGAAGTACCTTATAGGAATAGCTGAAATATCGTATAGGAATATCTCTCTTATCAATATTTTAAATTTAAACAAATACTATGTAACTTGAAATTGAAATATAAATTGGGTTTCCAATTGGAAATGTCAATTTACTTAGCTTAACCTCAAAAGTATCTTATAGGAATATCTTAATATATAGCTGCTTTCTCATGTTATCCTGTTGACAGGACACACACTTCCTATATCTCTCGCTCTCTCGCACTTTCTCGCTCTTTGCTATTTAGGTTAAGTCCGTAGAATATATAAATCATGTATTTGATTAATTGTATGCGAGCGACTTTTATCCTCTTCGACATTTGCTGCAGTGTACTGCAAAGGGATCAGCAGAGGGGCGGCGGAGGGGATGCTGGGTCTTGGATGCTGGCCTTTAAAACTTTGGCAGCCGTGTGGCCACACGCTGGGCCGCCGTTGCCCCCTCCCCCCGCAGCAGCAGAGCGACAGAGCGCCTCCCTCGTGGCAATTGTGTTGTGTAAACATTTTTTCAGCATTAACTGACATGTGTAAGTCCCACACACACATAGAGAAAGAGAGAGAGAGAGAGAGAGAGAGAGAGAGAGAGATAGAGAGAGGTAGAAAAAAATGGCAAGTTTTTGTGGCAGAAGTTTTTGTGGCACATAGAACTGGCTGCAACAGCCGCCCGCAGCTTCAACGTCTTTGCCAACGAAACTGTGACAAATAGGCAAGCGGCAAGGCGACAGGGGCGGGAGTGGGTGTGGGGGTGGTGTCTGTGAGTAGGGGCAGCGGCTGAGGCTGCGGTGTGGACAGCAACTGTGGTTGGGGCTGGGGCCGGGGTTGGAGCTGGGGCAAGGTGGCGCTTGGCATGACTGGCCATTGGCGCCATTTTTTATTTTTTTGTATTAAGATGAATTGTTAAAACAGTGACAGCTTCAGAGCTCCTCACAGAGAGCATTTGCCGTTTCTTTTTTTTTTTATTCACATACATACATATATACATTTTTATTTTATTTATTTTGTTGCTGTTGCTGTTGCTGTTGCTTCAGCTGAAGGAAAAACTATGGAAACTCCTGACAGCAAAAGGAGGCAAAGATTAAAATCCCATTTAATGGTTTGGCAGAGAGCATCGAGAGTTTAGCTAGTCTATATAGGCGTGAGTACAGTGAGCACTCGGCTAAAGTGAATCAACAATAATGGATGAAGCAAGAAACATCGCCATTATTTATATTTCTTACTTTAAATGAAATAGATTTATATTTATTTTAAATTGATCATTTTCACTGTACACTCATATTATTTGAAAATCTATCATCTTTGTGCTGCTTATTTTTTTTTTTTTTTTATAATAAATAAATTATATAAATTTGTGTTTCGTCTAAATTGAATGAGTTATTTATATATTATTAATTTAAATTTATTCAAATTGTATAATAAATTTAAAAAGTTTTTATCATTAATTTAATGCTTAATCTTATAACTATAAATTTATTATTACAGGTTTGTTTAGGATATATGAATATTCATTTTTGTTAATTTAATATGATAATATAATTTGCATATAATCCATAATTTGAATTTTTGGTTAAAAGTAAATACATATTTACTAATATTATATAATTATAATAAAAGTTCAAAATTCAAAGGCTTCGTTTCTTATTTTTATTTTATTTACTTATTTATTTTTTTACTTTTCTTTTTAATTTAAAACAATTTAAATAAAATAAAAAATGAAATAAAAATAAGTTCAATTATTTCAGAATTTCAGAACTTTGAGTATTATTTGAAGCCATATATTATATTTTTTAAATAAACAAATAATTAAATTACTACTACTATATGATTTTCATGATTTTAAAATAAACAACTAATATATGTAAATTTATCAAATTCTATAAAAATTTTAAGCATATAAGACTTTTTTTTTTTATTTCTAATTGGATAGTTACTAGTTCAGAGCATTATTTCAGCCGAGTCTGAAGAACAAAAAAATTTTATTCATATATTTTTAATATTAAAGTCAGCTAATTATTATTATGAATACAATTTTAAAATTATTATATAGAATTTCTATACAAAGTTTAAAAAGAAACTGATTCCTGTTCAAGTTGTGCTCTTACTATCGATATATATGTATAGTATAAATATATATATCTGAAAAATCCTCTCGATATATTCTTTGGCCAGTTGAAAGCTCTTTGTGTTGTGCGCTGGCTTTTATTGTTAAACCGCAAAGAAAAGTCGCCAAAAAAAAAAAAAAAAAAATGAACTGAAAGAAAATTGTGGAAAAATTGTGAAATTTTGAACACGTTTCGTGCATTCACACACTACTGAAAGCTAAACGATGGGCGCTGTGCGGCGAGAGAACAGCACTTGGAAAATGTGAAAAGTGGGCGAAAAGTGCGAAACATCAAAGGGCAAAATATAAGAAGTAAATTCCACTAAAAGCTCCGATTGTTGTTCTGTGTGCGAAAGGCACTTAAGCTTTACAGGCCAATCCTTTCCAATCCAAACGAATCCAAACGAATCGAATCGAATCGAAGCAAAACTACTCAAAGGTGTCTAGATATAGCTATGTATGTGTATGTACACGTACATGTCTATGCATGTATGCATGTATACAGCTCTGGCTAACTCATAGCCATAATCAACAAGCGCTTGGCCTGGGATACGATTGAACGAGCCCAGCGAATGGACCACTTAATGCGCTTTTGTGTAATGCCCCAAACGCGAATATACAAATATATATGTATATGTAACATATATACATATGTAACAACAAAAGCAGCAGCAACATCAACAGCAAGACGCAATCCTTTAAGTTTCGGTTACAACGCAATCGTAGTTGCCACGCCCCCAACCAGCATACAGCTGCCCCCCCGCTTTGCCGATTCACATCGATTTTCATGTGATTTGTGTAGACGTGTTTGGTTTTTATTGATTTTCACTTGATTCTCTCCATATGCTTAAATATACTTAAGCCAGTACGTGAGCATTTCCATCTCTTGGGCAACCGCAGCAGCAGCAGCTGAAGCAGAGGCAGAAGCAGAAGCAGAGGCAGAAGCAGAAGGAGCTAGAGCAGCTCTAATGTCAGGATCATGTGAGGTTATCAACATAATTTCCACTCGTGCCGCCAGCTTCCACAGCCACAGCCGCAGCCCGACACAGCACCACAGCACCGCATCCATAGCCATGCCATTGCCACACCCACAGCTCCAGTTGCCCACATGTTTCTAGTTTATGATGTAGTAAGTTTTTTTTTCTTCATCTACTTTTCTGCTGAGCTGTAGCAGGAGGAGGGGGTGGCAGAGGAGGAGGAGTAGGAGAAATGGAGGCTGTTGATGGGAGCGTGTGCGGTTTGATAAGACCCAACCACTCGGCTCAATTATGTGTTGGGGGCTCGCTCTCAGCTCTTTGACAACTTAAAAAAAAGTTGAAACTATTCAAAAAGAGCCAAGAAAATTTAAAGAAAAACTGAAAAAAAAATAATAATAATAAAAACTTTAATTAACAATTATATTGTTTATGTTTTCAAGAAGTTTTAAAGTTCGACATTTGGGATTGGCATGTTAAGGAGTTTATATATTGTATTAATGATGAGTTATTTTGTAATGAAAACTTTTATGAACTATATTAAACATATAAAGTGTAAATTTAAATCTGAATAGTCGGGGGAAACTTGGAAAACCGAAACAGAAACACTTAATATATAAATTACGAATTGTATCAATGGAAATTGTTGAAAGTATAGTAAATATTGTGATATAATATGAGTAGATGTATAATAATATTACACAACAATAAAAGTAAATAGAAGTAAGAGTATTTTGTAAATTTCATAGAGAGAGAGAGAGAGAGAGAGAGAGAGAGAGAGAGAGAGAGAGAGAGAGAGAGAAAGAGAGAGAGAGAGGGGGATTTCTTCCGTTATATTAAATATACAATTTTATAATAAACATGATAATTATCGATTTCTTTGTAACAGGTTATCTTAAATATAAAATCTAAATTGTATATAAATCACATGAATCTATACATAAAATTTGAAGACTCTAGCTAAGAAGATGTATGAGATATAATTTTGTTTTTGATAAATATTATAATCGATAAAAACGCTAATTATCGATTTTTTTGTAACCGGTTCGATTTAGAAGTCTTTAACTCTATATATATAATATGTACTGTTTACATATATACTTTATGGAAACTGCCACGCCTCCATCTGCACACCCATTATGCCCGGATTTCACATTTTCAATGGGCTCAGCGCATAGAAATGAGTCAAAGAGTTAACCAACTTTGGTAAGCCTCTATCAAGGCAATTACAGTTACAGTTCAAAGGATCCTCCAGAGCAGCACATTAAATGCGCTTGATATGAAAATCCCTGGTCGAAGCAATAAGTATGGTCAATAAGACGATAGGTAATGCCCGACAAAATATCCTTGAACGACTTGATACGCTTGCAATTACAGAGGCGATTACAGCTAAAACCCTGCCAAAAGGATCAGCGTGGCCCAAGGACGAGCAAATGGCCAGAGTGGATGTAAAACCTTCAAAGCACTATGAGAGACAGACAGACAAAGAGAGAGGGTGAGCAAGAGAGAGATAGAGAGAGAGAAATGCCATGTAATCCGCCTATTGGCTTTGTGCCACGCCTTCATTGTCCAGCAGCAACAAAGCTCGAATCGCCCTTTTAGCCACGTTTTGCTGATTTTCCATTTCCATTTGTTTATTTTCAAATTGTTTAGCGACAGCACAGAGGCAAGGCAAGGGCAAGGGACACAAGGGGAGAGGGGGGTGGTAAAGGCAAAGACATCGCGAATCAATCACTTTATGGGCAAGGATATCGTTTACAGCATTTAAAGCTATCCATGAGCATGGGTGATACAATGGAAAATTCTGATATCGGGCTGAAAATCATATAATACCAAATAAAGAAGAGGAAATACATACATATATGTAAATATGCAGTAGACTTTGGGTATAACGACTTCGTTTATAGCGTCTATGGGAATAAAATTGTGGATCTCCAGACAAGTTCGCATATATGAGTATAACGACGGTTCCCTAAGCGGATTCTAATGTATATAGACTGGGGATATACATGTACATCAATATCAATATCAATATTATAAAATCAAACTGAAAATTTCCTCTTTGCTATACCCCAGTAAAAATTTAGTTGAAGTGAAACATTCATCTGATATATTTTCAATTCCAAAAGCTGTGAGAAAATGATTTTTAATTTAATACCCCAGCCTTCGTCGCCTTGTCCCCTGTTCGAATGAACTGCTACTGCTACACCGGAATGGAACACTGGCCATATATGCAATAGTTGCAGTCATAGGAAATTCAATGCAAACATAATTGCATTTCTTGTATGCCAAATGCTTTTCTAATTAAGAAACCAACATTTCAAGTCACTTTTGACCGCAGCCAATGCGAAACACATCAAACTTTGTCCTTCGACCGCAAAAGGACCAGCAAATGTGTGTGTGTGGGTGGGTGGTTGGGTGTGGCTGCGGTCGGCGTGGGCGTCATATTCCTGCGGGATAGATGAATTCCGGATTGAAAGACAAAGTGCTTGATATTTGAGCTGTTGATTTATGCGAACAGAAGGCCTCGAGCCGAGACGCTGCGAGTCCTTCAAGTGTGCCGCACGGACCGAATTAGATATGCAATTGTCAATATTTGATGGTCTCATCAATTTTACCGCAATTTCGATTCGCAGAGAGCCAATTGAAATGCCAGCTGCCGCTGTCACGAGCAGCAGCAACAGCAGCAGCAGCAGCAGCAGCGGCAGCGGCAGCAACGCCTGGGCAGGACTTTGACTTGGACTTGGAGCCATCAGCTACCAGCCTCGCCCCTCACCGCGCTCCCATACTGTGCATTCGTCTCAGCTGACATTTGACATGATTATGTACATTTGTTGTGGGAGCCGCAATTTGCATGCCAAGGGCGCGAAAGTGGGGGGCGTGGTCGCGGCTGTGTGGGCGCTGTGTTGAGTGGGTGTACAAGTAAACCAAGCAAAAAAGCAAAAAAAGAAATCAAGTGAGGACATTCCAGTCGGGCATTAACGGCTGCAGAGTACTCATTCGCGACATCCATTTGCCACGCCCTGAATTTGTATATAAAGTTCGGTTTTTGTTGAAATATAAATTATAGCTTTAAATTTGTCGAAGATACAGAATTATCCGATTTGCCACAGCCCCGATGGGCATTAACGACTGCAGAATACTCATTCGCGACATTCATTTTCGATTATATATTATTTCAATTTGCCACGCCCCTAGTGAGCGGATCGAGAAAGCCTTGACACTTTACAAGTCAAGAGGTACGAGTATATGTTCCCGAATGCATGTTCCTAGCTTGCATTCAGACAGACATTGCACAAAACCAATATACTCATTTCCGTTGGGCGAATGAGTATGAAAACTCTAATCTATCAGCGGTTTGTTGCCTGCTCTCGGTTTGTGTGCTTTTTGCTTGACTCTGTGTCGCACTTTGCTTTCCACCAGGCTTTCCTTCACACTTCCTTATTCGTGTTTTCCCTACTGCCACACACACACACAAGCAGAGAGGGAGGGAGAGTCATTGAGTGTGTGTGTGTGTGTGGCTGGTTCGGGTTTTCGAGTGTCGAGCTAGGCTAGAAGTGTCCTTACAACATTTTTTACTTTGTAACGCAAATTCTGAAGTAAGCATGAATAATGCATGCATTGTGTGTAATTCTTCAAGTACTTTTGGCCCTGCCAGCGACAAGCACACATCAAGTCACAGGCAGCCCTCTACCCCAAAACGGCAGGCTCAACCCCTAGCTAACCTTTCCTTTACAACTATCCGAAAAAGAAAAGAATAAGTACAGAAATAACAACAAGAACCGCACACAGCGTCAACCTATTTATATTTTCCTCATGCCGGCTCCGAGCGGGTGTTGAAATTTATTGCGCGCTTTTTTGCATTACAAATTTATTTTAATTTTTTTGATATTTTCGTTAGGCCAAAGCAGCTTAAATATTATATAAATTTATATATCTATGTATGAAAGCATATTTGCATTTATTTGAAATATTTTCTAAACTATTTAAGCTCTAAATATGTTTCATATCCGACGGCTGGAAGGCGCCCGCTAGCATATGATGTGTGCTGCCTCAGGATGCGGATGCGGGTGCGGATGTAGCGGATCTCTGGATTTGAATACAGATTTGGCCATTATTTTCGGAGGTGAAATTTTATATGCAAATCAAAGAATTATGTTTAATCTATGTGAAGAGATCAAGTAGAGTGAGTGTATATGTAAGTATGAGTATGTATTTGCTCAAATATAAAAAGAAATATGAATTCTAGGCACTTTTATTTTTATTTTTTTTTTCAATTCTTGGATAAATTGTGTTAGTTTTTTGACACACAAATATTTGATAAATTAAAATTTAAAAAAAAATATTGAAAAAAATACACTAATAAAAATATAAATATATCACTAGCAAAACATATATAAACAATAAATACATATGTGTAAACATATAAAAAATATAAATTCAAGGACAAAATGTTTTTTACTTACAAAAATAAGAAAAATATACTATAAATTCAAAAATAAATAACAAAAAAAAAAAAAAAAAAGAATTATAATAAAAATGATTAAATTAAAAATATATAAATGTATATAACAAAAAAAAATTTTTTTATTTTAAAGTATACATTTGCTATTGTAATTTTTAAATTTTATATCATTGCATTATAATTTTTTAATATTATAGTTTTTTCCAATATTTTTCAAATTTGTACTTATATTAGTTAATACAATTTTTATATTTTAATTTTGTCATATGCACTTTTGATTAAATTTTTAAAATATATTTTTGTATTATAAAAGTTTTAAAGTATTTTCTATAAATATATATGTATATTTATATGTTTTCTATATATATCTAAACTTGTAATTTAATATAAACTCCGATCATATGTCAATCCTCTCTTTTGTTCATATGTTTCTCTGTCCTTATGAACGTTTCTATTAATTATTATTCTATATATTTTGATTTTATTTTAGAACATTTATTTCTATGAAATTCATTCAAATTAATATCGATATTGACCTTAAACTAGTTAAGAATTTTTCGATTATTTATGATTGAATATATTTTATGCATGCTTCCAAGATATTTCCAAGATATGTGTGCGTATTTGTAAAGGCAAGACCTGTAATATGTATATAATTCAATCTTCCGCCTATTTTCTAGTCGGGTAAATACGACTACAGCACTCTCATTCGCAGTGATTAATTCTTTTAATCATCTTGCTAACTACTCCCATGAGATGGTTCACAATGCCTGGATCTGTAGTTCCGCGTATTTTCCAGTCGAGCACTTCCGATCGCAGTTCTCGTATTTGTCATGCTTATAGACTAATTGTTGGGCAATATTTAATCATCAATCGATGGGAACTCAGCAAGCTGCTGCAAATACCAAATTATATGTCATGGAAATGCAAACCCCTTTGCATTTGCCTAATGACTTGCACTTAACTTATCAATTGTCGTCAGTCAACAAATATATGGAACATGAGCAAGGCAATGTGATTCTCTTCTCCAGCAATCAGCACGTCTAAATTATTGATAGCTCACTGGCTGCCATGTCTCCATTCGTAGCCACGTTGCGTGGCATTGTTTACATTGCTGTCATTGTTTGTGGAAATCCATAATTTTATTGTCATTTCACATTTTACATTTTACATTTTGCGCTAATAATATGCGACTGTCCACTGTCCACTGTCCACTGTCCACTGTCCACTGTCCGCTGTCCGCAGTCCACTATGTCGCCTGTGCAGTTGACAACTGTGGGAACTCTGACAAAGTGGACTCCTACTTAAGCTCTAACCCACAATTACTTGTGGCCGTCCGATAGCGAATGGGCTTATAACTCTGTTAGTCGACTGTGGCAACTGTGGATGGAACATTTCGTTTCTGCATTATTTACGTCTGCCACTGGGCCATTGTGGAATGGATGGCTCCTCAGCTGCATTAGGTATCGATTGTGGCTATTACGTTTGCTCGTTTGCCCGTGCGTTAATCATCGCCTGCAATTGTCTGGAAATTATTGTAATGATGCACTCAATGGCTGACTACTGCAGCAGCGGTAATGCAGTATGATATTTCTTTGCTATTAAAGAGAATTATACGTATATATGTATATACATACTATATTTGCATAATGTTGCTTACTTTAGAATTCAGCAAACATTACGCTCTCATTTTATTTTTTATTTTATTTTCATATTTTATAAATGGAGACAAAGGCAAAGGCAAAGGCAAAGGCAAAGGCAAAGGCAAAGGCAAAGGCAAAGGCAAAGGCAAAGGCAAAGGCAAAGGCAAA
>NW_022045880.1:941070-951551 GCF_001654015.2 Drosophila navojoa
AGGCAAAGGCAAAGGCAAAGGCAAAGGCAAAGGCAAAGGCAAAGGCAAAGGCAAATGCAAAGGCAAAGGCAAAGGCAAAGGCAAAGGCAAAGGCAAAAGCTAACTAAAACGGTCAGAAGTTAAAAGCAGCCGCTGACATCACAAAGTGAGGGAGGGAGGACATCACGGCATAGCTTCTCTATGTCTCACTCTCTATGTCTCTCTCACTCTCTATGTCTCTCTCTCTCTCTCTCTCTCTCTCTATGTAGCCGCAAAATGAGCTTGCAATATATTTTAGAAATTAAATTAAAAAACTAAATGACGCTCGTCCTTATTCATGCCCACATTATTCCACATATTTATCTCAATTTAGGTGTTTTGTAGGCATTCACTCATGCATGCAAGGTGCTTGTCGTTGAAAAGTCCTCAGCTCTTGGTCTATTTTTGGTCCTCGAGAAACTTTTTCCATTCATCCGATGCCATTTAGCTAATGTATGTTAATGTATCCTTGCCATACTGTTATATGTCCAATTATTTCGTTGCTTTAATTTAATGCAGGCAGTCAGTTCGTGCTCGGCCTTAGGTATATAATGCTATTAGTGACCTCCTCACCCGGGCGCTAAGCTTAAAAAATAAAATGTATATATACATATATATACATACATATATATATTTAAGTTTGCGCTGCTGCCTGCCACTGAAAATTCACTTTGTCATTTACGCAGCCATTAGCCGGAGCGACAAAACGTATTTCTTGCTTGGTCCGTGTCAAGTCAAGTAGTGGGGAAGCTATCTAAAAAAGCTACCAAGTCAGCGAGGCAGCCTCCTGGCCTCCCGGCCTCTCGGCCTCCCGTCCATTCGACTAGCAGCCAGACCCAAGCAACTTGGCCAACTAAGCTGACCAAATGAGCACCGGCCTTCAGTTGTGTTCAGCTGCTGGCCCCCAAAGTGGCCAACTTTGGGGGTAGCTGGGGGCCGCTGGGGGCGTGCCACCGACAAAGATTGAAACTTTTAAAAGTTTACAGCTTTTCACTTTTTTCTTTTCAATTTAAGAAGCTGCAAAACCCAACTGCCTGGGCCCAAAAACGTAGCCACGGTGCGTCGTTAATGGTTTTTGCAAAACTTACGAAACAAACTACAGCATTCCCTGACATAGACGTCCCACCCTGTCCACCGGCCAAACAACCAACGACAACAACAACCTAACAGCGACCAGCCTTCAGTAGCAGGTCCACGTCGACATCCAGGTCCAGGTCCAGCTCCAGGTTCGGCTACAGCTTCAGCTTCAGCGAGCGAATGAAATGTCGAGCACGTCAAACTTGTCGCCGACTTGAACGGCAGGCGCTGTGCGGGGGGCAGAGGTAATGGACTCCTGGCAGGAGGTTAGATTGTTAAGTAAGCAGAACTACAGTGGACATCATATATAGAGACTAATTAGAGCAGCTCTTGAAACTGGACAGCCAAGTGGAGGAGTTGTCACTGAACTGTCTCAGCTGAGACATTAATTACGCAAACGTTTTGAATAAGGGCTAACTTGAAGGTCACAGGTCAGCGATAACATAATAGATATTATATGCCAAGGTACTTATCATCAGATTTCATATGGAGACCAAGCAAATGGAACATGATATATTGCATTAAGTTTTTACCCTAAGCTTGATACTTCCTTATTTGTGTGTGCTTTGATTTTATTTTGATAATATAAATAATTTGTGATTATATAAAATAAGCAATAAAAATTAATAAATTTAGAATTATACATGATTACTAAATAATATGAAGATATGCATAATAAATAATATGAATACATTGTATATGAAACTATTGAAATAGTTATTTACACTTAAATTGTATGCAAAATTCATTTTTAAAATAATATGAAATAAGTATGATAGAAATAAGATTCACACGATTATCGTGTAAATAAATAACTAATTTATTTTGGTATAGAAGAATATAGAAATTTTGTACATAAAAAATTACTAAATATGAATATGTTATATTTTTTTATTTATGAATTTTATGTTTTTACACTTCCACCGAAAGTTTTACAATCTCACTAAAAATTTAAGCAAAGAATTCTTAAGCAATATTTATAGAATATTATTTTTCATAAATTTTGACTGAGTTGACTATATCATATATTATTTATTTATTATTTCATTGATTATTGCCTTAACTAAAATTTATTTATTATTTTGCTATAGAAATATGCATGTATATTTTTATAAAATTGTAAAAGAAATTTTATAGGATTTAGTAATAAATGTTAATTGTATATTTTTTATATATAATGTGAATTTTCGAAACTGGTTGAGAAATAATAGAAATGAAACAAGAATTGATCGAAATATATAAGAATAAAATATTTCCTGGTTTATTTTAATCATATTATATGAATAAGCTCAAAATATTGAAACATCACTTAGTTATTAATGACCAAATAGAGCTAAGATAAATACTTAATAGATATTTTTTTTTAACTTTTTTTTTTTGAATGTATAAAACTAATCTAAATAAAATGCACAAAATATATAAATACTTACATTGTTGAATTATTTTATTTAAATAATTTTTACAATGATTCACCAAGTAAAATTCGTAGTAATTTATTGAAATAGTTCCTAATGAAATGGATTGCAAATGCTCCCTAATATATCAAAGAATTTGATGTATGTAAACGGTTCTTGAAAATCTTGGGCAAATCGCTTGGAATAATTTGAATTCACATAGCAACCCTCGCAGTTAGGCACGCACAATGCAGCGTAATGTCACGTACTTTCACTTTTCTGTTTTCGCCCGGGCCCCAGTCCCAGCTCCAGCTCCAGCTCCGGCCTCAGCCCCAGGGCCTGCTTGCTGGATGGCGCTGTAGTTGGAGACGTTGCCTCCTGCTCCAGCATAGCAGCAAATGGGCATTGCTTGACTTGAATGCGTCGCCTTTCGACAACGAACCTATTCAGAGGCTTCATGCGTTTGAATTCTATTAGCCGGAGAAAGGATTTGGCTCTGCTTTCAATGGATGGCAAGTAATGGTGGGAGGGTGGGAGGATGGGAGGGTGCAAGGGAGGGCGGGCTTGGCTGTTGCTGTCATAAGCACTTTTGCAGTGTGGCCATATCTTTGGCAATGCCTCCAGCCCAAGTCCGGCCGTTACGTTTGGCCATTTACCCTGGGGTGTATTTTCATCATGGTTGCCCTGACGGCCCAGCTCGCTGCTCCCAGTTCCATGCATCCAATTGACATTTCAGCTTAAGTCATTGTATGAAGCGCACACACACACAAACACACACATATACCCAGGACAAAGCTGGTCTAAAGCTGTCCGCCATTCAAGCCAACATCTAACCGACCCTTCGACACAGCCCCGACCCAAGCTCGACATGCCGACCGACCGACCGCCCGAGAGACCGACCAAGTCGTCAGTCGGGCATTCAGACAGCTCCGTTCACCCTGTTCCGGAGACGGTGTCGCTGTACCGTTATTCTCGCCAGCTAGGCGAAAAAACAAAGCGCTAGGAAGGAAGTGCAAAAGTAAAGTGCAAAAGCTGCAACGCTAACAAAGGCGCAAAGTGCGAGCAAGAATGAGTGGCTGCCACAGTAGCCAGGGGGCGGAGCAGGAGCGGAAGGGGGAGGGGGTCCAGCAATGAGCTGGACTGAGAACTTCGTGTTTACATAAAAACATTTAGACTGATCCAGAGATAGGCGTTGAGCGAGGCGAAAAGGAGAGACAGCAGGAGACGGAGACAGAGAAGGAGAAGTAGTTGGAGGCGGAGCGGGGTGAGCCGGGTTGCTGCTGTAACGGCGTTTCGCTAAATCCAACAAAATGTGGGTTAAGCAGAGTGTTAAGGAATCAGATGAAGAAAGCGCAGCAAAAACAGAAAGAACAAAAAGAAAAAACCCGAGCACAGTAAATGAAAGAATAAAGAAAGAAAATGAGAGACAGACAGAGAGAGAGAGAGAGAGAGAGAGTTACAGAATAGCTGTTGTGCAATATATCAAATGAAAATTCTCAGTAATGAAGGTCCAAGCGAATTTTTAATCAGCTCTGCTTAAAGCTAGCACAAGAACGAGTTATAATATTTAAGCGATGTACATAGAAATTAAGCGTTTCTCTTTTCTTTCTTTTTTACTGGCTTCAAATGAAGTTTAGAGTTTTGGTAGACGTATTTAATTTATAAATCATTTGGGTACGTTATATAAACTATTTAATAAACCATTTTCTTTAATATATTCAATACAATATATTTCATATTCATTTTATAGGTCCAAATATAGTATTCTGGTTTGAGAAGAAGTACATAGTTAAAAGAGTATATAATAAATATGGCTCTTTATAGCTTTCAATAAAGTATTACAATATGGAACGATATTTATTCAAAGTACATATGAAAACTGTTCTAAAGACCAAGCCCAAACGGAGTAGATGCTTTCAATAGAAACTAAGAAGAGTTTTTAAATACTACAGGTCTTTAAGGGCGCATGATGATAAAAATCTATTTATTGAACTTGAAGAGAGAAGCTGAGAAATGTTTTCCACATGATCTGCTTGAGGTCCGGACTCCAGAGCTCTCGAGGTCTGTAGCTTCGGTCGGGCAGCAACTGTCGCCGCTAACAACGCTCGAAATGAAGGCAATATCTCAAATGCGTACCACATAAACGAAATAATAAATACCAAATGATTTCATTATGAATGTCGGCCAGACATTTATTGCCAAACAGCCAGCCGTCGTCTATGCCCGGCGAGGACGAGCATATTCGGCAGGGCGATGTAGAGAGGGGGATGGGAAGGGGGAATATTCTCGGTTGGTGCTGTATATTTGGTGGCATTTCTTTCATTACGAGAAATTGCGACGGGCAAAATAAAAAAATTTCTTAATTTCGTTTCATTTCATCAGGAACAGCAGCAGGAGCAGCAGCAGCAGGAGCAGCAGGAGCAACAGCAGCTACAAGATTTACAACATACTGAGAGCATAAAATAAAAATCTCTTCTCTTTCTCTTATTTTCTACACATTTCTTTTTTTGTTGTTTTGCTAAAATGCCAGCGGGAGCTACGAGAGGAGGGGAGCGGGCACTGGGACGAGATAAATAAATAAAATAAAAACCTTAGAAATAGAATGAATAAAAATACTCGAACGTACAAAAGGCAGCGCCCAACTGACAATGCTTCGACTTTCCTATTGCTCTCCATCGAGTCCACTGACTGACTGACTGTGTCGCCCCCTTTCGGCCACGCCCCGTTCAAAGTGAAGGCGTTGACAACATTAATAGTTATGGGTGTGGTGCTCCGAGTGGGTGTGCACGTGGGTGTGAGTGGGTGGCTGCCCAAGCCACCCTAGTTCCAATTGGAACGCATATTTCTGCGAATGCAATAAAACGCACATGTGTTTCCAATCGTCCTGGACCTCCTGTGCGTCCTGCGAACTTCTCGTCATAATTTCTATGTGGTTGGCAAATAAATTTGATTTTGAGCGAATTTTCTGAAGATTGACTGACTGTCTATCTGTCTATCTGCCCAATGGACTGACTGACAGTCAGACTGAAGGACTGAAACTTGCTTGGCATGGACGGCATGGGCGGCATGGGCGGCATGCGGCAAGTGGCATGTGGCATGTTCCCCTTGGCAACGACTTGTAGTTAACTCCAGGGATTGCAGCTATAGCCCAGGCAACTGGCATTTTGCTGAGTTCGCCGCTTTCCTCTGCCACTGGCACTGTGCATTGACCCAGCTATTGTGCGAAAGAAAAGACCCCTCGGCCCCTCGACCCCTCGCTCCCTTCGGCTAGTGACGCGTCAATCCACACGAAAAGGAAATTGAAACCGTATTCAAGTAATAATAATTCATACAATGTTATTTTCGTAACACAACACAAGACAATCCATTGGCATTCCGAAAAGGAATTCGATAAAAGCGAAATGAATAATTTAGCTCTATATATAGATAGACATAGAGATAGATAGAGACAAAGAAAGAGAGAGCCAAGTTTCGTATAGAAGAATCAATTGCTTCAATTTCTTATTCATTGTCAGCTCCAGGCTTGGGTATATAGAAATTTGGGCCAAACTTCTTAATTGAAGTTCACTATGCGAGGGCTGCCAATTAAGTTATTCGCTGCTCACATTCACTCGAGTGGAAAATGGTGCCAAAAAAAATCAAGGACAGCGAAGAAATATGAGCTTGGAATAATGATTTATGCCGGCCCTATAGTAATTATTCATATATATATATATTATGATACGGTATATATATATATAAGCTCACACCCACACCATTCCACAGAAAAGGCAACTGAGAGGACAAACATGCCAGAGGCAAGGACAAAAGTCAGAGCTGTTGCTGTTGTACGGTCCTCAGAGGTGTTGCCTACAGGAAAAGCTTCAAATCAGCAAAAAAAGTGTGAGAAAGCAAAGCAAGCCGAGGATTTGGTACACTTCTAGGGCTATTACTTGGTGAATAGATAAAATGAACATAAGGAAACTAAAGCAGATCTTGAGATCTGTCGAGTCATCGTAAAAATATTGTATAGCTTTAGTCCATGGGAAAGGATGTGGAATCTTTTATTTATATTCTCATATGTCTAAAAAGACTCCTAACTCAGAAAGAAATTTATAATTTTTATAAATGCCTAAGAGAATAATTGTTTACTTAAAAAATGTCTTGACTCCATATGATGTGAAGAACTTAACTCAAATTTATTCGTTCAACAAAGTTCAACGTCCTAGCAATACCTTACAGATCTCAAGACAAGGGCTGAATACCCAATGTGAGTGTATAGCAACGAAGCAGAAAAAAATGGAATGAAACTGTCGTGGGTGTGAGGAGAGATAGGGAGAGAGAAATGGAGAGTGGGAAGGAGGTGACATTGGACAGTGGAAGGGAAAGCAAAGCAACTACACATTTAGTGTTTATTTCGCATTTATTGAGGACAGTCGAGGACAGTTTGGGTGTGGGCGGACTGTGAGGGGGTGGGCCTTAGCAATAGAATGAAATCAGCAAGAAATAAATATCCTTGTCGCATATACGCGTTGAACAGGCTGTCATAGCTCCCACACACTGGCTGGCACATACACATACACACACACACACTCACACACAAGGGAACAATATAGGAGTATAAATTGTTTCCAGGTCATTGGTTATCCAGCCACAGAAATACGAAAATGAAATTAAGTACAAAATGAACTAAACCCAAAAATCATATGACATTGATGATTATGATGGAAACGGCAAAGTCGAAGCCAAAGAAAATGGAAGAAGAGGAAGAAGAAGACGGTGCAGCAAACGAATACGAAGTATTAGAAAGCAAGAAGCCAGCCAAAAAAAATGTTCGCTTCATTGATTGAGTAAAGGACCCAGACATCGAGTCGCAGGCAATGGGACTGCCAACTTGTCGGACGAATTGGCCACATTAAAATAAAAGTCAAATATTTTGGCCTTTGCGATTGTTGCTTTCATTGATGCGTGCCGTTTTAATGGTCAAAACATTTCGTCAATCGCAAATCGGCCACGTTTTAAACTACGCCACTTTGTCCCACTAAATGGGGTATGGACAAAAATGTGGGAAATTAACAATAAGCTTCAGATGTGTGTGGAAGGAAGTTGGAGATAATTTGAGAAAATGTAATGTATGAAATGATTGATCAAAGTTACAAAAAATAAAAAATTATTTCATTGAAAAATATTTTTTAAAAATCATTCTATTTCTTATTAATGTAAAAACATTATTCAATTTAAAATATAAAAAAAATTCATGAATTAGAAGTATATTATATTAAATGGTATTTTATAATTCTATTATTTTATTTATATTATATTAATCAAAAGATATCTTAGAAATTAAAAATACTTGCCGGTATTGAAAATGTATTTAAAAGTAAACAGTAATGCTTAAAGGTACGGAAATATTTCATTCTTTTAGTTTGTTATAGATCTTAAAATGAATACCTCATACATCACTTTCTGTTTTATATTTCGTTTCATTAAAAATCTATAAACTAGTTCTTGTTAACACAATTTTATGAAATATCATCGCCTTTTGTTAAAAGACAAACTCTAGTAATTAGTCTAAATGTGCTCTACGTTAGGGGGATAATAAATCATAATTAATAAAGTATTTAATTCCCTATCAATTATAGTAATGGCTCAGCTAAATATGAATCATTCTCATTTGACTTGGGAAAATAGAAATTTTATCTTATATCTCCCATTGAGAAACGTAGTTAAGTAGTTCGTTTATTGATATTAAACGATAATTTTTTTTATTTAATTGCTTATAAGGAACGAGAAAAAATAATAATTTTGTAATTATAATATAGGTTAGGCAGCTATGTCCTCATAAATTCCTTTGGCATAATAAATCTCAATCGATAAAGTATTTTATTTCTTATCAATTATAGAAATTGCTTAGAGTTAACTTTTGCTCTTTAGTCACCCGCTGAGAGGTGGCAGGGGGAGTTAAGTAATGCCAGTTAATACATATTTATTTATGTTACTCAACATTTGAATAAAGTGTTTGCTCTTAATAAACCCATTTCGCTAAGCACTTTGTCAGCCTGGCGGAGAAAGTGGACGGTGGGTAGGGCGAAAGGGAGGAGGGGGCGAGGGATGCAGTGGGTGGTTGAGGGTTGCCTGCTGAGTGTGGCGTACATTTTGGATATTCAACTGTTTCCGTTTGTGCTTAACGTCGTACCGCTCACAATACAAAACGCAGGATTCCGTAGAAGTAGCTTCTCCTCCTCCTCCTCCTGCTCTCTCTCTCATCCATTCGGCACCCCTCAGCTCCTATGCCACCCCAGTTCTATGTCTTAGCCGCACGCATTTGCCGTTTTTACTGTTATTTCAGCATTAAAAGTTCAGTCGAGTGGCAAAGGAAGTGAAAACAATTATCTGCAGGAAGGTGAAACATAAATCCTCGAATCCAAAAGTAAATTGCAAATTTCGTTTTATTACACTCGATGGGTGCGGCCGCCCCACAGGAGGCGCTGCGGTTAAATCGAATCGATATTTTATGTTATCGAATTTATTATGCAAACACACTCAACGCTAATGCCAATTGGTGTTGAGTTGCCAAAAAATGACACACGCGCCAGCCTTCGCATATGCTCCAAGAGCTCAGCCACCCTCAACCTTGAGCCTCTCCTCTCTCGCCTCTCGCTCCTTCGCCCATCGAGTGGGAGACCAGCTGCATTGGGCTCGAGCTCAGATCCTTGAGCGGGCTGACAGGCATCATTTTGAGGGATTGTATAAACAAGCAATTTGAGGGCATGGCACAGCACCAGGTAGGTTTGTGGCGTACTCTGTTTAGCATTAAGTGCGATTATGGCCATTCGCATTGATGATGTTTATGGCTTCTGGCTCATTTATCAAGCGAAATGATGACAAAATGCTTTCATCTGCTGCATACAGTCGGCCATTATCACATAGGCTACATAATTGCCAAAGGCAATGCCAAATGCCTAAAATATTAATTAATTTCCCATTTCCAGGTGAAACGCAGTGGAGTCGAGCATAAAAATTGGGTATTTATTTATGCTGAGGCAGTCAGTGTATAGGAAAAGCGAATGAAATGTTAATATGATGCTGAGTGCTAGGGGATTGAAATGGAAAAAGAATACATATGTTTATGTAATACATGCGTGTTAACGGGGAAATTATTCATCTAATTAAATGTTATTTTCCAACTATTATATATAATTATTTTATTTATTTTAAATGGTACTAAATATGAAAGGGAAAGTTTATGTATATAACATTGTAATTCAAGCTCTTATTTTATTTATTATTAAATACCTAGAACTTGGTGTATAGAAAAATGGCCACAATTAGGCCGTATAGGCCGAGCACTTCGGCAAAGATCAGTATGAGCACCATGGCAACAAATAGGCGTGGCTGCCTGGCTGATGCGCGTGAACAGGTATTCCCAACAATGCCAATGGCCATGCCCGCGGAGAGACCAGAAAGTCCGACACAGAGTCCAGCGCCCAGCTGGGCTTGCGCCTTTTGTATGGAGTATGAACCATCTATCGAGCCGGCTATGAGGACAGCTACAACCAAGCCATAGATGGCTATAATGCCAGCCATGACCACCGGTATGATGGCCTTCATAATAAGCTCCGGCTTGATCAGGGCCATTTCGGCAATGCCTCTTCCTGACATCGCTGTGCCATACGAAGCGCCCAGGGATGAGAAAATAATGGCCGTTGCAGATCCCAAAGCCCCAAAAAAAATTGCATAGCTTGGGTTGTCATTGTCAGCCGCGGCGGACATGTTCCTTCTGCTGTTACCTCTTCGATTGTTTCGATTGGATTGCTAAAAAGATGCTTCCTTTTCTGAATCTGAAAGAATTACTAGATTACAGGATTGCAACTAGTTTGGCTATGATGAATTTCGATAAGCCTATTTGGGTTTGAGAGCGAGAGAGAATTCATTTCATATAATAGATCATACTATCATACTATCATACTATCATACTATCATACTATCATACTATCATACTATCATACTATC
>NW_022045880.1:965492-975723 GCF_001654015.2 Drosophila navojoa
ATATATATATATATATATATATATATATATATATATATATATATATATATAAATACATTATATAGACTCCGCTAGGGCGCTCAGAGTTCCAGTTATTGTCGTGGTTCGTGTATTGGGTAACTTCCAGGCCGTTACCTTTTATTCCGTTTGCCCATCAGAAATCTCTCGTGCATAAGAAACATTTTAATTTTGAAAGGAACTGACTCCAATGGAAATTGCCATAATATCGCATCACACAAACACACTCAGACACACACACACACACACACACACACACACACACATTTTCTTTATAGAGTGCCACACAGAGACGAGTGTGCTTTTACATAAATAAAAATAACACAGCACGGCAAAGAAATGAAAAAAGTTAAATTGAATTGTGTTCGCTCAGGATATTTACTTGTATTTTTCCTTTTATTATTATTTTCAAATGAAGGTTCGGTAAATGCAAAAGAGCATATTAGCTTGCACAGTTTGTCTAGCTAAAGAAAGTTTAGGCTTAAGAATTGTGTGAAAACCTGATTAGAATTTTCTCTGCAAACATAGATTTATCTGACTTTGAGCGAGTATTGTGCAGTCAGTTACACTCGACTTCAAATTTTGTACCTGTGTGTGTGTGTGTGTTTTTTTCGTACTTGACTCACCACAATTCCTGCTGTCCTTTCTGCACTTGAAGCACGAGCAAAGGCAACTTTTGCAGTTGTTTCTTTATTTATTCGGTTTCTTTTACTTGTTCCTTGTAGGTGTAACAGAACTGTCAAACTTGCTGAAATTGTCGAATTGACTCGCAAACTGGAGAAAAACTGAAATACAAGTATTTCAATAGTACAAAATATGAAGGGGCTTTGAACGGCTTTAATTGCACATTTCATTAATACGCCTCTATTAATATCTCAGTTTAATATCTTCTATCTATGTATCTCTCTTCATGTGTCACATTCTCCATTTTCTCTTTCCCTTTTTCCTCTGCTATACTTCTCTCTCTTCGTATATTTTCTTCTCTGAGTTTGTCTCTTATCTCTCTTTCTCTTTTATTTATACTTTATATACTTAATATATTATATAGGAAAATTCTCGTTCGAAACTTCTCTTGCTGGATCTGAAACTTCACATGTCTTGAGCATATTCAAGTTGAGAAATGAAGAACTCCTTTATGTGACAAGACACATGTCTACATTGATATATGCATATATATAAAAGAAAAGCAGAAACATATATTTCCATATGATTAGACTTTATGAGATCAGCTGTTTTATAAGCTGACATCCAATTATTATCACAAGCCTGTATGGCCATGACGAAGTGAACCCAACTTTATAATAATGTTTAAGCTGTGTATAAAATATGACCTGAAGCGAGCCCAATTTCCTACGCACCACATAACCCAAATGACCAACCTGTCGCCAGTAAATGGGCTGCTGTCACGTCATTGGTCTGGTCTGGTCTGGTCTGGTTTCCAGTTCCGAGCCCTGGCTGGGTTTTTGTTTGCTCATGTAGCCAACCCATGTCAATGGGCTCTGCAACAATCAATTTCCATATACCGCACATATCCACATATTGCCCGCCCCGGCCCAGCCTACCCTTCGCTTTCGCCCGGGCCAGAACGAAAAATAAAACCAAAAAAAGAACCATTCGCAGTTGCTGTGCTTGTTTATGAGTTGATGTTGATATTCGTGGTCACATTAAGCCATACGTCGCCATATTACAACGCGTCACGTCACGTCACGTCACGTCAGTCAGACATAATGTCGCGGCCATGTACTAACTGGCCGCACTGACGAACTGTCAACTTACTGTCAATATATCGTCGCACTCACTAACCCTGTACGCGTTTCGCATAAGTTGAAGACGGGTATGATGATTGATGGGTCAATAGATGGAGCAGGCTAAGTGGGGAGTCTATATCCCTATCCGTAGCGATGTATCGATAACAATAGCAAAGTTGATTTCAAGACAAAACTCAGTCAATTCACTCATTTAAATGCCGCAAAGCCATAAATATCGTTCCCACAAAGTAAATCAATATTGAATATTAGATATAGACAGTTAACTAATGTTTAAGATTGGCTTATACAGATTACTCGATATCGATTAATATTGATTATACAAATCGATAATTATCAATGCTATAAAATAAACTTATATACGTTTAAATTTGATAGTTATTGATAAAATATGCCTGATGTGCGTTATGTAAAACTCATAATATATTCCTATGAAATATCGATATCTGTGAGATATCGACAACTCAAAAGTATGCCAGAAGTGAATTAACTGAAGTCGGTATTAGTAGCTGTCGACTGAAGATTTATATATTATTTATATATATACATTCATTTATACCGATAGTTGTCAGTTAGATATTTATATTAATGAATCGGTATTTATTGATCTTCATGGAATAATTTATAAATTCAATTTCTTATTATCCTCAATCTAATATAATCTACTATGCTAAGCACTCGCATAGTCGTGCACTCCTCAATGGAGCACCCTTAATCCGGTCTCGCTCACCCATGGCTCGTCTATTTGGCATGTTATTGTTGATTTTTGGTCGTCGAGTGTTGGAGAGTGCATAAATTTATTCTTTACGTTTTGTTTGACTTTCGTACAAAAATTTGTGAGCCTTTGCTTTATTCTTGGTGACACCCCTTGCCCGCCCACGCGACTCGCTGCCTCCCTCCCTCGCCTGATTCACCCGCACACAAGTTGTGCACGTTGTTTGGCCTTCTATTCTGGGCTTTGTTTTTGGTCATGTGTGCGCGGTAATGTTGTTTTCTCGACACTCTGTACTCGTAATAGTCTCGATTTGAAAGTTAATGTAATCAGCTCGAATATTGTGGCACATCAACATGCCAACCCAGTGTCCCGCTGCTCGATGATTGGTTGCGGCGTGGCAGGGGGCGAGCATCATAAATAGGCAAACAGATTTTAATGAATGTTTGTTCGGATCATATCACGATTTGGTAGCACTTCAATCATATTCAATCTCCTGACATTTCGATGATACACTCTTGATATTTGCTGAACCATTAACTTCATACTAACTAACTGAGCTGCCTCTTTGCTTGTTATTTGTGAATAGGTTGGCCTTAATTTTCCACTGCCATATGTTATATGGCTTTCTCTTCTGTAATATGCAGTTGGGAAAACGTTTGCTTGACTTCGATTGGTAGCTCTTCTTAGAGTTTCTTTATTGAAAAGCTAAAAAGTAAAATAAATATTGATATTTGTGGAAAAAAAAAGTATTAAGCGACTGCATTGAAATTATGTGATTTGGTTAAGAGCAACGGAAGAGCTTAAATTTTTTAGTATCTGAAATACTCGATGTATATTTATTTTTATTGTAAATGATACAAAAATATATATATATTATATAATATATAAATAGTATATAATAAATATACAATATAAATAATATATAAACAGTTATTCATAAATTTATTCAAATTTATTATTATATTTCTTTATTTATTTATTTACTTTTTTTGCATTTAATAATATCTGAAAAGCGGGCATAATAAGACCTTAACAAAACTTTTATTTAAACTGGTACATAAATATTATATATACTAATCTCAAATTACTATACTCATATACAATATTGCCGTCCCTTCCTCTATTTTTAAGTATTCCAAAAAATTAGCTGCTCTACAGATTTAAATGTGCAATTTATACTCAGTTAAGCTCTTTTCTTCAACATGTATTTCAAATTTTGTATTGCGATTATTTATAATGTTAATTTGTATATATTTCACATCCTAATTTTGCCTCAATGAAAAATATATATTTTCCGCAGTAAGCCATTAAAATATAATTGCTTCAAATATATATAAATTCATAGCTTATAAATCAATTAGGTCTTATAGCATGGGAAAATAGGTAAGCACATGGTTACATACACATAACACACACAGATGCATACACCTGCATATATATGAATTTAAAGGTAGTTTCAATGTGCTTATGTAACTAATTAATATATTGAGAAAAAAGAAATTTCTGGTGCTCAATAAATAATTCAATTGATTAGTCAATCAATTTAATGACAAAAAAAAAAAGATTTTTTTGTTTGCATTTAATTTATATTATTACATAACAAAAATGATAAAAAAAAATAAGATAAATATAAACTTATTCATAATATATAAAACATAATGCCAGTTTTTTATGCCTTGATTAAAAACATAGGCACTCATTTTTTTGTACTATCTGCGATTACGTACATACATACATATATAATACTATATACAACACGCTTTCTCATGGCCATTCGAAATGCTTTGAATATTGGCATCGTTTGATCGCTGATGGATAACAAGTTGACAGGAACAGCACACAAATGGGCCCCTACGCCAGTTGGATGGTATCAATGCCAGGAGAATTGTTGAGGCGAAAGCGCAGTACCTAATATTGGATGACATGGAGTGGCGGAACGCACGGAGCAGAGACAGAAGCGGGCAATTTGATGCCCGCACAAATGCACTCGGAAGCGGAACAGGAAGAGGAAGAGGCAGCGGCAGCGGCAGCGCTGTGACGCAGGCTGCGATGTTTTCAGAAACGGACTGAAATTCGCTTCCCTCTGCCAGCAGACCAGCAGCAGAAGCAGCAGCAGCCGTCAGCCGACAGCCGACAGCAGGCAGAAGGCAGAAGGCAGCCTGGGATATTGAGTGGTTGATTGCCCTAATGAACGACTCAACGCCGACAAGTTGTTAGTGGTAAGGACATTCTCTCCGGCTGCCAAGGACATTTTGCCCGCCCGCCAGCTGTCGCCGACGCATTTGTCGCATTCCATTCCCAGTCCCACTCCCGCTCGCGCTAGTCCCCCTAGTCCCCCTTTCACCAGCCTTTCGTATTCCTATTCGCAGATGCCGTTGTCCGGAATCGCTGATTTGTGATGGTTTTACGTCTTTATATACACATGAATATATTTCTATGCTTGTATTTAAGAGCCGCGTGATTAATGGTATTTGATAAGCTTGCAAAAAAAAAGGCAGAGCATATTTGATGCTAAGAAAATCGTGAAAATATATAGAAAATATGATCCATTTGGTATGTCGAATATAAAATACCCTTACAGACATAAGTCTATAAGTTTAATATATATCTGTATGTATATATTATATATTAGAGTAGTACAATTTTATATGATTTCACTGCTGGTTTCTGATTACTGCTAATGAATTTTGATAATCTGTAATTAAAAGTAAACGTAATGAGAAAGTAGACGTGGAAGTGGAAATAGAAGATGAAAGACCACTGCTACAACTCTATATACACATAATGCTTTAATAGGATTTCATATTTAACAGAGTAAAGCAGCTTAATTGCTAAAAATCTTGATTAAATCTTGAAAAGCAAGCAAATTATGGGATAAAATATATAATAATAAATTGTACAATAAAGAAATATAATAATAAATATGCATATGTATGTATATATAATAATATATTTAATATAATGTAAATATTTAATATACTTACATGTATGATATAACTATATTTATGATTTATATTTACAATTATGATTATATATTCCAAATATAAAATATAATGAAGATAATTATAAAAATTATATTTTCATAATTCTATCTTTAATTATCGGCAAGGTCTAGCCTCTGTATGCAAGTAAGTCTATTTTGATACAGAAGTTCAAATATCAACCTGTCTACTCATAGCGGTTAGCAAATGCTACATTTATGCATTGCCCAACATTACGATAGTATAATATTCACTAGAAGAGTCTTTAAAAGTAATATGCAAGCCGCAAACCCGTTTTACTTAAATGCTTGACGAAGGGTCATTGAACTTTGCCTTCGGGCAAGACATTGTCTTAAGCCATTAGCTGAAGCAACGCAATTTTATTTGGGACAAGCTCAATTGATACGACTTCTTAGCTCGCGCGCATCTTACGAAATATTTTCTTTAAAAGCGATTAAATGCCATCCTTGTTGTGCAAATTTGCTTAAAAAAAATAAGAAGAAGAAGAAGAAGAAAAAGGATAAGAAGAAGCAGCAGGAAAAACGCACATTGCGTGAAGTTCGAGTTGAGAAGTGAAATTCAATATGTGGATTTAGATGTGTGCCATGGGCTATGCTTAATTAGGTTTCTTGCGTTTCGTTTCGTTTCGCTAAAGGTTGGGCATAATTAGAGCCCGAGGACTTGAGCTGATTTGGTACCCAGGGCGGCATCCAGGCAATAGAACATTCCCAGCCAGAGTCAAAATGTTGGCCCAAGAGGTCGTCCGTGTGCGAGCGCGCTTTTCTTTTCTTCCGTTAGGGTCGAATGCGAGTCGAAATCAAATTATTTTAATGATACACAAATTGATACTTTGAGACAAAATAACAAACCAAATGAAAATTGCTGCCAGCATTTTCGACTACTTTTACTTTTTTATCGTGTTGCAGCGTTGGTAGCCACGGGATACGTAGGGACAGCAGAGATAACAGAGTGAGAGAGAGTGTGAGAGAGAGAGAGGGAGGGAGGGAGGCAGGTAGAGATGCAAATAGATGGAGAGAGATTTCCAAGAAAGCAACGCTGCGATGAAAATTAAGTGAAAATTGGATTCTCTAAATTTTGTTCCATTCTCTTCTCTTTTTTTTCGTTGTTTGTTTTTGTTTTCTTTTTGCTCATTTTCATTTTTGGGCAAATTGAGTTGAGGATGGGTCGAGTGGAGTGTTTAATACCTGAAGCGTGTGCAATTGCTATTATTATGCAAATTTCCCTTTTCCTTTTCTTCATTGCATGCGTGTTTTTCCCGGCGCTCGCCCTGTCAGTCGCAATTTAAATAAGCGCAACAAAAGGTTCGCACAATAATGAGAGACAATTGAAATGTCAATAATATGCAATTGTCTGCACTGATAGGGTCTTAGGGTAGAAATTCATTTACCAGCACGAACAAACAACAGAAGGAAGATTTTACCAAAAGAACTCAAAACAAAAGCTGATGGAGATTTGGAGGATTTTATGACTGGAATTAAGGGTTGTTGCTTAGGGTTGTCTCAACGCCAGAATTAAAAGAATTCGAATTGAAAACGCAGCGTATAGCTTGACAAAGCGGGATTCAATTTGCAATGCATGTTAAATATTTTACTGTGACTTTTTGATGGAACAGCGCCTATCAGTCTGCGGATAAATTTGCCATGCATGTTACCAAGCTGCGTGTCAATTATTTTATGTCTAATGGAACCAACGCTTCCATAATACATATATCTTTATATCATGCGGGTAAAGCTGCAATGCATGCTAAGATTTTATAATGAACTTTTAGTCGGGTATTTACTTCCTGCTATTGCCTGCAGCTGCAGCAACATGTGAGGTACATGAATATATTAGTACATCATGCGGGTAAACTTGCAATGCATGTTAAAATTTGCCTGTTACCTACACCTGATTCTCTTATTTCCTGTGATAACATGTCTATCACATGTTTATGTAAGTTTATCATGTGGGTAAGCCTCCAAGGCATGTTGAGCTGAAAACTAACCTTAACTCCACTCTCATACCTTCGTCTTAAGTTTTGCGTACACATGCAGAAATTTACGCCTCTATAGGTACACGAGAATAATATGTATGTATATCAGGAATTCGTTTTTGCCTCGCAGCTAAACAAATTCCTAATGATAACAGTTTAAAGTTACAAACTTTGCCAAAGCACGCACATACATACATTAACTAAATGTCTTAGATGAATTCGAAAAGTTGTTGTTGTTGCGCTTCAGGTCAGAGTGAGTTGTCTTGGGCAAATGAATGCTAGCCATAGATATGCCAGATCTACAGGTTCTGTAAGCCAACTGCAAACAAACAAACTGGCAAACAAACAGGCAAACAAACTGGCATACAACAATAACATCACAATGGTTCACTGGATGCATAAAATCTTGACCAAAGGCAAGAGTAAAGCAAACATGTTCAGCTGGGAGGTGGTTGGAGATGGCTGGTGGTTGAGAGTGGGTAGGCTGGAGTCGTGTTTATCGTGAGCCACAAGGCATTAATTACGTATACGCAACATTGACCGCAACCGAGCAAACGATTGTAACAGCCGCCAGTTCGTCATGTTGAGGGCTTTGGGGCGGGCTGGGCTCTCGCTCGGTTAACTCTTGGGGCATCACATGCAGGTAAATTACAGGATGAGCACAGGCGGTGACTTTTTGAATGCCCAAGCTTCGCTTTAATTAAGTAAGCGAATCGATATCGGGGTGGCTACGTCCATGCACGCATGTACATGCATACGCATACATGTAAATCAGACATACTCGTACATAAGCAAATAAGAAAATTCCGCATTGAGTTTCCTGCGTTGAGAACAACGTGAATAAAAGGCGATTAAAATATACGTATTTAATTTTAATTTGGAATTTACGCGTGCATTTCCTGTAACATTCAATATGTACTTAAAAGGATATGTAAATTTTATATGGGAATAATAAATGTATATTAAATGTACATTTCATATGTGTATATCAATCATATGTATAAAGTGAAAAATTATGGAAAGAAACTCTCTTAATCAAGGTTTTCTTTCAGTAGAGTTGCTGACTTTATGAGAATCGTATAGCAAGGCAGTGGAAACGAAACAACGTTACTACATGTTTATTAGTATATGGAAATTTAGATACAAGTAATACATACACAAACATACACATGTAAGACCATACAAACATGCATATATATCAATATCTATACACACACAAACATATATCAATACGCACCTACAAAAAAATAATAATATTCATCAATTCCCCTCACTTTACAGATGGAATTCTGATTTATTAGGGAAAGTAATTACATATCTTACAAGTAATTGCTAACAGGCTGTGCAAGGTAAAATCACCTTCGATGACTGTGGGATATGAAAAACTTTCGGTAAATATGAATGAATGCTGTTTATTTTTTTTTTTGCTTTTTCTTGGGCTGAAAGCTCAAGCTGGGTCAAACGGAAGCGGAAGTCAATTTTTGTGTTATAGAAATTGAAATGAAAATGAAATGTCAAGAAAATGAAGCCAGGCCAACAAAATGAGAAAAGTTTGTTGCGAGCATAAAAGAAAACGTTGCAAATACATACATTGAGCCGAAGATATACAATATGTGTCCATATCTCTCCATATAGATGTAGTGTATATGTATGTGTGTGCGTGTGTGTGTGTGTGTAAGCACAGCTAGCTAACTAAATACATAGTTGAGTTTTATGGCTGCCAGAAGCAGAAAACTAAAGGCAGAGCACAAGGTCGCTCTTCAAACTCAAATTGCTGCCTTTTTGTTTGACATTATCGAAGGATGTGGCATGATGTTGTTGTTGTTGTTCTTCAGGTCCTTCGTTTGCTTTGCCAGCAGTAAAAGATACTGAAGGTACATATCGTATTATAAAAGAAATAAAAGCACTTTTGTCCCAGCATCCATGCGGGCTATGTAAACAACAACAATGAGCGACCCAAAACGCGCTTTGATCTGCCGCTGCCTGGACTCATCGGAGCCCCAGAGAGATGAGATGTGCGCTGCGAGGGCGGAGCTGAGAGCTGAGAGACGCTGTTCACTGCCTCCGTGTTGGTGGCGCTGCTGCTGCATAACGCGGACATTGAACTGTCAGTGTATGGCCCATTGTTGCCTCGTGTCTCGTGCCTTCTGCTGGACAGCCAAGTTACTCAATTACCCCAAGTGTCCAGTCGAGCTTATCAGCATTGGCACAGGGACCACCTCGCTACTCGGCTGCTCCCTGCTCCCAGCTCTGTGCTTGGCCATTTTATGGTGCATCCTGTATAGCTGGAGAGAGCACCCGCCAGGATTCGCTTTGTAGCTCGCTTTGATTAAATGTCAAAACAATTGTGCGCTGCAGCATAATCAAAGCGCTGCTTGCGTAATTGCTCAATGAAGCGGAAGTGGCTCGAATACGAAACGCGGGAGCACAAAAAAGATTTGTATATATATAGAAATAAATAAAAAATAAGACAAATGCGCGCCAGTCAAGAGTAAGAGATACCCTGTTTGCACACGTAGCTATAGGAGATAATTTAGCAAAATTTAAAATTTAGAAATATTAGAATTAGAAATATTATATTGAAAAAATCACTCAAATACTTGCATGTAAATTATTGAAAGTCTGAGAAACAATAGACCTTAGCAAAGATATACACATTCAAAAATAAATGCATTGAGAAAAAAAAAAAACACAATAATAATCAAATAAATAACAACAAAAATAAACAAAATATAAATAATTTATTTCAACAAAAAAA
>NW_022045880.1:975733-990001 GCF_001654015.2 Drosophila navojoa
ATATATATATATATATATATATATGTATATATATATATATATATTAAACAAATAAATAAAATATAAAAAAAATATAAAAATAGATGTACATTTTTATGAAAACTTGAGAACAACAACAATGATATGCACATAAACTTTAGTCTAAAAAATTAATAAAAATAAATAAACACATTAAAAATATAATAGTTATTAGTTTTTTATTTTTATTTTATTTTTGTTTAAAATGTATTGACAAAACTAAAGTCAAGTAAAACTGCAATTAAATGCCTACAAAAAGTACAGGAATTTATTAAAATAGTATCACCAACCCGATGGGGGTATTTTATTTGTCAGTCCCATTTCCCACAAATATAAACAAAAATATTAATTTATTTTCTCGTTTATTATGATCATTTACTCATTAAAAATCGATATTTATTTAAATTATTTATTTGAGCAATAACTAAAAGTATATAAATATGATCTGGATATGGAATGAATTTTAATATTATTCATGAAGTATCGGCAAAAAAGAAAAGTTTAGATTCGTTAGAAATATTTTATGGTATATATTTCTCGGAGTTATTTTATGACCGCCCCATATGTCTTTTCTGATATGGATATATAAATCTTTATGAGATATATTAATCTTTTCTAGGAGCAAGCCTTTAGTTAATGCATTATATTCAAACTAAGTAGTTTAAATTAATTTTTGACATCTAAAGTTTTTGACTATGTCTTAAGCTTTATTAATATTTGTTAGCACAGGAATGCCTGCTTTGTCATTTTCCTAAATAGGGTATTAAGCCAGGGTGCATATCGACAACTAAAGGCAACAGCTACTAGTTAAATTTGTGTTTCGCAACTGAGTGGTAATCGACACTGTTCAGAGCGACAGCTCAGATGCCAATGTGCTACTGTTTAAGCAAATTTGGCATAAACTTGACTTAAAGACTGCAGACAGAACATTAAAGGGCCCAAAATTCAAAAGTATATATTTCGAGAGTTTCAAGTCTGAAATGATGAATTCGGCAAATGTTGCCTCAAAGGCATTTGTTTAATTCTATGTGAATAATTACAAGGAAAGGCAACAAATTATTAATCTCCGAAGATAAATAGATAAGAGTAATCTCAAGTAATTACAAAAGCTGAAACAAAAAACTTTTGGTTTGAACACGCAGAGAGAGAGAGAGAGAGAGAGAAGAAGAGAGAGCGAAGGTTGTGTTCAGTTCTTAATTTGATTTCTCAATTTTTGAATTGAAAAATTGTTGAGCGGAAAAATGCAGACAGAAATATTCGGGTAAACAATAAAACAGAAATTGTTAAATATTGCCTCCTCCTCAAAAAAAAAAAAAATTATTCATAAATATTCAAATGAAAAACCTCATGCTGCTACAAACGCAGGCGGAATCTGCGCCAGGACAAGCCAAGTCAAATCAAATTATGGATAATTTATACATACAATTTCCACTGGACTGATGCCGTTACTACTGCTGTGGCTGCTTCTGCTGCTGCTCCGGGTTCAGTCAGCTGCTGCTTCAGCTCCAACGCCAGGTCCTGCAGGATCGCCAAGGCAGGACGAAAGGAGCTGCGGCCGCCGCGACGGAAACTGGCCGACTTTGGCTTCACTTCTGCCGCTTGATTGAAACTCATTTATCATCATAAATTAGTGCGGCAGAGGGGGGCCAAATGGTGGGCGGGGCACAAGGAATGTGCCACGAAATCAGGGAAGAGATTCATCATGCGCCTGACTGTGGGCGTGGCCGTCAGCTGGACAACTGGGCAGCAGGCATGTAATCCAGCTCAGATTGAAAATTAATGAGGTCATCATGCTGCACACACACACACACACATACGCACATATACACACTCCGATTTCTTAGCTGTAAAATCAGCAACTACAAAATTATTCACAATTTTCATTTTTTTTTTTACATCTTTTCTATTGTTGATTTTTTACCATAAACAGTTGAGCAGGAAGCAAAACGCCTATCCACTGTCTTTCATACGCACAGTGGAAGAAGTCAGTGCTAATGACTTGACTGATAGCAGCATAGGGTATATTTGACTAGCAGTTCGCATATGCAACACGGATTATTAAGTGTAGGAAGAAATGCTGAAAAACTTTTTGTATTGTTTCTTATAAGAATTTATGGGCATAAATCATATGATCGAAGAGAAGAGAAAAGAAGAGAAGATTTATATAGACGTAAAGCTGGAATATTCTTCGTAAATTTGTAGAAAAGCACAGCATAAGGAAGGCTTCAATACTTATTATAATATTCTAATTGTTTAATTTTAATAACTTTAATTAATTTTAATAATATTCTATTGATTCTATTTCCATGTCCATGTCTATGGCGAAGTTGCCTCGTTAAAAAACGGAAAGAAATCATGATTTCATACATATATCAATACAACATATATCGAAAATCCCTCACTCATACTCATCCAACATTCATAACAGGTAGTCAAATCAGACAGCCTACTTTTAAGCAGGGTATGGCATAGTCGATCATGCTGTAGGCTCAACTTGGGATTTATCTTTAGCTCTTGCTTGGAGGTGTGTTTATTGTGGCACACTTGTCTTCAGCAGCGTGACGGGAACCACCCTCTGAACCACCCCCTGGACTTGCCACTAAAATGAACTGCGTTGGAAATAAAAATTAATTGCGGACACTTGAGGGTGAGGTGAGGTTGAGGTGGTTGGAGGCTGGCAACTAGGGGATTGGGGCTGTAGGTTGGCTGCCGCTGGAGTAGGGGTGGGGGCATGTGGCACTTACATAAATCAAAATTCTGCACATTTAGGGCGTTTAGGCATTTGAAATTTTTTTCACATCCAGCCAAATGCAAATAAGATGATAAGGAATGTTCTTCATTTGGGGTCTGCATTGTCCACTCTGTTCAACTCACCCCATCACCCCCATTCCCTTGCCCTCATCATATAGAAAATTATGTGAGCCATTCACGGAGAATGCAAATAAATGAAGCGGGCCTCTTAATCTCTACGCCAAATATTTAATTTTATTTATGCGTGAGTATATGTAATTCGGAGAGTAAGAGTATTATAATGAATATATATGTATATAGAAATATTTATATTGTAGGAAATCTTTAGTTCACTTTTTTTTTTTTTTTTTTTTTTTAAATCAACCTAAACTTTCTTTTAGCATCTACTTAGCTCTGCCGATATTTCTCTTCTTCCCTCATTACTCATTGTGACACGCCTAGTATCCACCTCCTCGATATGGTTAATTATCAATTGATGTATGTCTATCTTGTACTGACCTGCTACAATATAAAAATATATATATTTTTTCATTATTATTGATTTATTTATTTGTTTCATTATTATCTATTATTATCTACTTATGAATATAATTACTTTTGAGGCAAGTTCAAAGTTGTATTTTCGATATGTATGTGTAAATTTACATATGTATGTATATATGAATGAAATTTATGCCTAAAGATATATACTCTTGCATATATAAATATAAATCTCTTGACTATTTACTTTCGTTAAGCGTTCTGTTGATACTATATAAATTGTGTGACTGCAGGAATATTAAGTCCTTAATCTGTTCGAGCTTCATCAGCTGGCCTGCAGCGATTGGGTGTCCGTAATCTCTACGCTGATATTGCAATTTATTTAAATAATCTAGCCATAATTCAAATAGCCCAAAAGCCCATGAAAAAGGCATTCCAAAAAGAAATGCTCCAAATGTTAACCCTTTTCAACACGAATATAAAACGGTGATGCAGCCATCTGCAATCAATTGAATTTGTATGTATATATGTATATCTCTCTCTCTATATATATATATATATATATATAGCTGATAATTTATTACCTTGACAGCAGTTGGGGCTGGACGGCAAGGTAATTATTATCGCTGACCAACGTGGCGCATACGTAATGAATGGCCGGTTTAAACGGTTTAAGGTTATGTGACATTTTTTTTTATTTCGCTCAGCATCGCTAGCCGAGACAACAATTTTCCATTTTCCGTTTTCCATTTTCATTTGCCATTTTTGCGACTTTTTACACCAATTTATGGCTTTGACCTTTGGGCGTCGTTGCAAGGGACAACATTTTTATTACGTATTATTTATTATTTTTCTTAAGCTCTTTAAAATACTGCCGAAGAAAATTAATTTGGAATTCAATTAGTAATTTATTAGCTGATTTCAAAAGGGTTGAAAAAAGGTATGGAATTAATAACCGGAAGATACGTTTTTTTCTGCATAAGGGTTCGGGTATGACCTAGTCAGACACACCGTTTGGAGCAATATAACTGATATATTCTAGTATTGAATTGCAGAATATAATCACATTTATCTCTTCTATAAATGTACACACATATCTATCTCTTAAAGGATTTGAAATCTGATTTTGCTCAGTATGGATTTTCTTAAGCTGGTAGGCGTTTGTTTTATATTTCTTTCATTATAGTTTAGGCTTTAAAAAGTTTTTTTTTTTCAGCTTGCCAAGCATGTCCTTTCCTCATGTTTTCTTTGACGTTACCGCGGATGGAGAGAAGCTGGGTCGCATTTCAATGGAACTGCGTACGGACGTAGTTCCAAAGACCGCCGAGAACTTTCGAGCTTTGTGCACCGGAGAGAAGGGCTACGGCTACAAGGGTTGTCCGTTCCATCGGGTTATACCAAATTTCATGTGTCAAGGCGGCGACTTTACCAATCAGAATGGCACTGGAGGACGCTCCATCTATGGCCACAAGTTCCCGGATGAAAACTTTGAGCTGAAGCACTCGGGTGCCGGCACCTTGTCGATGGCCAATGCCGGTCCCAATACAAATGGCTCGCAGTTCTTTATATGCATGGGCAAGACCTCGTGGCTGGACAATAAGCACGTTGTGTTTGGCAAGGTAATTGATGGTATGGAAGTAATACGAAAGATAGAATCGATGGGCTCGAACTCTGGCAAGACATCCAAGAGAATTATTATTGAGGACTGTGGCGACTTGGAAAGCTAAATTTTAGATCCATATTCAAATACAGACTGAATTATTTTTATTTCCCAATTATAGTTTTTTTCATAGTTTATTTTGATTGACTAACACTCCTCTTAGTTAGGGACACCCTTAATGCAACACTTTTTCTACGCCCGTGTGAAGTTCGACGTTTCGACAAACGCCGTGTAGTTTGCTGGCCCATCATCGACGCAGTTAGATCCTCAGGTTGGATTTCTAGTTCACTGTTCGCGTTCGAAACATTCTCCTCAGGCTCAATCACTTCGAATCTGTTCATTAATTTCGTAGATAGTATGCCATCGCTCGTCTCGAATTGGCGATTCCTGTACTTTCTGCAAATGTATTGCTCCGACTCATCCTCTGAATAACGTTCCGACTTCTTATCGTCATTATCTATGGTCACCGGATAGATCTGGAACTTGGCTATGTGATTGTAGCCCATTCGAGTTGTCTTAAACACCGCCACACGATTGCCATAGGCCACAGCCGCAGGCAGAGGCATCTTCCTCAAGTACAGCGCATAGATGACGCCAGCTGTGAAGCACTCGCCGACTCCGTAAGTATCGATCGGCTTCCTGCCAGCAGGGAGTGGCAGGTCGTAGTACTGGCCGTTAGTGTCCAGGCAGCCAGCACCGTACGGTCCCCAGGAGCAAAGGATATTTGGCCTGCGTACCTGAATGGAGTGTGGCAAGGGCAGAGTCTTATCCAATCCCAAGCAGGTCTCCTTCACTGTGCGCCAGCCCAGATCCAGGGCCAGCTGCCTCGAGAATATCAAGTAGTGACACATGTCGAAGAGATCCTTGTTCTCGTTGTAGCAGCCATCCACCTTGAGTGATATTTTGATGCGCTCTGTGCGTCCGCTGTTGTAGTTATGTATGGCCCGCATCATCGGAATGATGTCCAGCTTGTTGCGCGCCTCGAAGTGCACCCAGCCGTAGCGATCGAGGTCCAGCTTTTTGAACTCCTCGATGCCGATGTATGGAAACTTTCTGCTGCATTGCAGAATGGAGCGACAGCCAGTCTGGCGATCTATCACCACCGTGGTGAAAGCCGGGCTTTTGTCTGTTCTCGGGCAGTGGCTCAGGTCGATGTTGATGTGCTCCATCTCCGCCAGAATTTCTCGCAGCAGGCTGGACCGACTCAGCACGCCAAGGAACTCTACTTGGGCGCCCAGCAAGCGGAGCACGTAGCTCACATTGCTCGCATGGCCTCCTCGCAGCCAATGCGCCTCGACGGATAAATGATCCGACTTTCCCGCGGGCATTGAGTTGCATTGCTCCACGATGTCAACGCCCATGCCGCCCACACATAGCATGGGTTTGGTTATGCTTAGAGCGCAGTTCATAGTTGAGAAAAGTAAAAAATTTAAAAACTTAAATTTAAATTAAAATTTGAAATAATTTGTACAAAATGTGGGCCGTGAATGGGCTGTCAAGTATTAAATTATTCAGCACCTATTTAAATACAAAATAAGAAAATTTAAAATGCCCTTGTTGAGGGTGTTCCACTAAAAGTTAACCTACTCCGATTTCCGTGCACAGCTTTTATTTAAGCATTAATCCAGATCTACCAGATCTATTTGAAACAAGGGACAGTAATCTCTGTAGTCGACTGTGTTCAACTAAAAGATGACTTCAATACGGTGCAGAGCTGCCATTTGTTTGAGGCCATCTTCATTCTACTGTCCGTCCATCCATCCGTTCGACTGTCCGACAGTCCATTTCAATGCTATTGAAGCTAGACACTTGTCTTTGGAATATATGTATGTAAGCTCGGATATACTCTTTTCCTTTTATACCATAACTACAGCAGGATTAAAGGAAATATTAGCTCTGGTACCTCAGAAACCGTGTTAAGGAATTAAATGTTTGTATATAGACCAACAAAATTCGTATATTGTGGATATATTTGCGACTACAGGGGGCGTGATTAATCTCTAAAATATATCATCCGATACTTTCAGAGATAGACATTTGTAAATTCGATAATTATATTACAGCTGACCTTCGTTATCGATGAACCCGAAATTCAAGCCTTTTTGGGGGTGTGCAGAACTTCAACAGGTTTATACGTATAGTCTTACAGTGACGTTACTACAAACTTTTTGCTTAGGGATAGCCCAAAATTATTTCTTAGCCTACTTTGACCATGCTTCAGAGCAAATGCGATACTACTCATCTTTGTCTGATCTCTGTTGATTAAAAATTAAAGATATTTGCGTGTTGTAGGCGTGGTAAGAGAAAAATATACTAAATCCAATGCTAGTTCTTCCAAACGGAATCGTATAAACCCTTTTTTCCCTTTGCCTAGAAATATTACGGAAAAGTTTTATTTGTATATGCATTTTTGTAATTTATCTGAATTTCGTAATTCCAGAACAAGTAAGATATGTATATTGCGACTCGACTCTGTACATAATTATATAATATGATAATATATACACATTATATATATTAAAATATCTAGCGGGCTTGGCAGGGGGAAAAAGAGAGATCTTTTCCCCACTCCTTTGTCAAAAATTAGCTAGAATTGGTCTTATGACAGTGCTAGCTTTCAGATATTAAATCAAATTAGAGAATAAATGGCAAAGTTTCATCTATGTATTTTTGTATTTTATCTGAATATCGTAGTACCATAACTTATATAACTTAACCTTTAATATACATATGTAGTTCTTCCCATGGATTGCAATGATCGAATCAATCAATTTTACAGCTGCTAATGTCTCAGCTACTTGGGTTAAAGATTAGTTAGCTTAACCTTTACCGGAAATAGCGGAAATATTGACAGCCGTAAAATCAACTAATTGGAAGTTCTGCCATTGAATGTGTTCATTATTTTTGTTAAATAAATTAGCATCGCTCGACTTAGATCGGAAATTCGTGTAATTTGTGCAACTTAGTTGATTGGAGTCATCGTCCTCCGAATGATGTTCCCACATCTTATCGTCATTATCTATGGTCACCGGATAGATCTGGAACTTGGATATGTGATTGTAGCCCATTCGAGTTGTCTTAAACACCGCCACACGATTGCCATAGGCCACAGCCGCAGGCAGAGGCATCTTCCTCAAGTACAGCGCATAGATGACGCCAGCTGTGAAGCACTCGCCGACTCCGTAAGTATCGATCGGCTTCCTGCCAGCAGGGAGTGGCAGGTCGTAGTACTGGCCGTTAGTGTCCAGGCAGCCAGCACCGTACGGTCCCCAGGAGCAAAGGATATTTGGCCTGCGTACCTGAATGGAGTGTGGCAAGGGCAGAGTCTTATCCAATCCCAAGCAGGTCTCCTTCACTGTGCGCCAGCCCAGATCCAGGGCCAGCTGCCTTGAGAATATCAAGTAGTGACACATGTCGAAGAGATCCTTGTTTTCGTTGTAGCAGCCATCCACCTTGAGTGATATTTTGATGCGTTCTGTGCGTCCGCTGTTGTAGTTATGTATGGCCCGCATCATCGGAATGATGTCTAGCTTGTTGCGCGCCTCGAAGTGCACCCAGCCGTAGCGATCGAGGTCCAGCTTTTTGAACTCCTCGATGCCGATGTATGGAAACTTTCTGCTGCATTGCAGAATGGAGCGACAGCCAGTCTGGCGATCTATCACCACCGTGGTGAAAGCCGGGCTTTTGTCTGTTCTCGGGCAGTGGCTCAGGTCGATGTTGATGTGCTCCATCTCCGCCAGAATTTCTCGCAGCAGGCTGGACCGACTCAGCACGCCAAGGAACTCTACTTGGGCGCCCAGCAAGCGGAGCACGTAGCTCACATTGCTCGCATGGCCTCCTCGCAGCCAATGCGCCTCGACGGATAAATGATCCGACTTTCCCGCGGGCATTGAGTTGCATTGCTCCACGATGTCAACGCCTATGCATCCTACGCATAGCATGGGTTTGGTTATGCTGAGAGCGCAATTCGATTTCATTCCCAACAAATTTCCAATAACTAGGAAAGTAGCTCAAACTTTAAAATATATTTGAAAGAATTTTGGCAAAATATCCAACGAAATTGGGTTCCCAATCATTGATTGTGGATAAGTGCGTTCATCAATAAGTAAATGAAATCATTTTATTTTAATAATTATTGTATGTATGCTAGTAGTTAAATTTATTTAGCTCATTAAAGATTTATCTAAACTTATCAGAGAAAAATATTCGAAACATATAATTTTTAATATAACTTTATATACATCACATTTAATACAATAAAAAAAAATTTTACATCATATAAAAAAATCTAATATACACCATTATAATATAATTTACAAATATATACACATTATGTAAATATTTACTTCAAGTAACTGTATAAATACTATAATACAAGGAAATAGTCATATGAATAAGCAGTGGGGTATATTAATATACAAAAAAAAAAATAAATAAATAAATAAAAAACAGTGTTGGTAAATTATATTTTTGTGTAAATGCCTATTAATTTTTGGGGTACTTCAAAATATAAAATTTAATTAAATAAATAAGAATGATTGTATAATTTTAAAAATAAATTAAATATTCCTTAATTATAATGTATTATGCAAACGGTTTAAAAATTCTTAATTTATATAAATAAGATTTTGTTTCCATGATTTAAAATATCTGTTTGACCTCGATTATTGGTTTCACTTCACAAACATATTTCGCATGAAACTACAATTCTGTAACCTCTAGTAGGCTTCGACTTTTGCCTGCTGATATTTTAGATTATATATTCGATTCAGCATTCCTGCTCTGGTCACAGAACAGAACGGATCTGAAATTATTTCACATTTATTAGTTTTAATTTTCAAGTCGGTGAGAAATATATACATATATATTTTTTTTTTTTTGAGAATATTTTCTGGTTATAATTATTTTTATTATAATTTTTCATTTATTTATTTAGTTTTTTATTTTTTTATTTATTTATTTTTTTTTTCTTAGAGCTGGCTTTGTTGCGCACGTTTTGCAAGCAGGCCAAAATGTCGTCGTTGCCTCGTGTTTTCTTCGACATTAATGCAGGCGGGGAGAAGCTGGGTCGTATCGTAATGGAGTTGCGCTCGGACGTCGTTCCAAAGACCGCCGAGAACTTTCGCGCTTTGTGCACCGGAGAGAAGGGCTACGGCTACAAGGGCTCTCCTTTCCATCGGGTTATACCAAATTTCATGTGTCAAGGCGGAGACTTTACCAATCAGAATGGCACTGGAGGACGCTCCATCTATGGCCACAAATTCCCGGATGAAAACTTTCAGCTGAAGCACTCGGGCCCCGGCACCTTGTCGATGGCCAATGCCGGCCCCAATACAAATGGCTCGCAGTTCTTTATTTGCACTGAGAAAACCACCTGGTTGGATAACAAACACGTTGTCTTTGGCAAAGTGGTTGAGGGCATGGATGTCATTCGTAAGGTTGAATCGCTGGGCTCGAACTCTGGCGCCACAACCAAGAAAGTGTTAATTGAAGACTGTGGCAGCTTGTAAAGTCAAAAACTCAAGTGGTTCAATGTTATTTTTTCCAGTACGTAGATTATTAGAGGCAGCTGTAGTTCGATTTCATTGATTTTTAAGGCTATAAATAAACAATATTACTCATGGGTGTTACAAGAAAATTATAAGCGTAATTTTCATTACCACTTGATATTATGTTTCTATCGATGACTATCGCTTTTTTGTATAATTTAAATAATATTTATATACAGATTTGGGGGCACTTTATAGAATTTCGATTTTTGTCAGAATCGCTTTGACTTTCTTCAAGCATTCCCTCCAAGAATTTCTTTCAAGTATTTCCTAGTGTTCCTTGTAAATATTTACTGCTCTCCATGATTGACCTCCAACCAGGTCTGGGCGACTGAATAAATGCTGCAGCTGATGCCTTTATATAGGTGGACATTCTCTCAGGCACTAAATCGTGCTCAAATGCAGAGCCGGATCGTTGTAGTTGAGCTTCAAGTGATCAATCGAAACACTATGCTGCCGTAAGCATTCTAGCTTCCCATTCAACTACCCATTCAACTCAGACAAGTAGAGCAAACTTTTTCTACGCAGAAAAAAAAGAGCATACGCTTCGTAAGGGCTCGGGTTAGTAGTTTTATTTATAATTTCCAAGTTAATTTGTCGATCTCCGAGCCAAAGAGACATTATAATTTGCCTGTATATCTCAATATAATCTAGAAATTTACATTTAGTTTTTTTCAAATCATCGATATCTCTGGCCATTTTATTATATTCGCATATCGAACCTAAGGTATTGAATCATGCATCTTTGTTTTAAGATTTTTCGAATTTTGTATTTAGTTGATGCTTCATTTTCATATTATATATATATTTATTATATACACCACATACCGTCGAATATGGCAATATTGAACATTTTAATTTAAGCCACTTAGAAAATGTTGTAGAATAGCATTTAAAAGTCACTTCATTTTATTTATATATACATTTATTTTTTTCAAAATTATGAGTCTAAAAAAATCAATTCACAGAATTTAGTTTCCAGTTTGGCATTGTAGAATGGACGAAATGAATAGAGTTCTTAGCTTGGCCGCGGCCAAGAAGAGAGTGATGTGTGTGGGTAATGCGACCATGGATTGCATATCGATTGTCAAGCGATTTCCCAAACTCAGCAAGACGGAAAAGAGCGGCGTGGGCTATTGTCAGCGGGGCGGGAATGCAAGCAACATTTGTACAATCCTTCGAAACCTTGGTGTTGATGTGGAGTTCTTTGGAGTGCTGTGCTCGTCGCCCATGTGTGCGAGTATAAAGCGCGACATGACGGCGCGTGGCATCAAGTCGCATCATTGTCCGCAGTGCATGGAGGATCCGCCTTTCTCGTCAGTGGTTGTCAATCAGCGGACGCGCACCACCCATGTTGTCGCCTGCAATAAATCCTTTCCGTATCCCACTATGGAGGATTTCGAGAAGCTTGATCTGAGCACATACGGTTGGATACACTTCCGCGGCTGCCGTCCAGAGATTACCATTCAAATGATGAGAGCCGTCGATGCCTACAATCAAACCCAAAGCGATAAGATCATCATCTCGATGGACTTCGACATGGACTTGACTGCAAACTGGCCCCTGGTTGACTACTGCGACTACGTGTTCTTCTATAAGGCGCTGGCCGAGGAAACGGGCTGGAAGTCGGCGAGAGAAGGTTGCGTCGACATCGATCAGATGTTGCGCTTGCGATTCGGGATCAACATGAAACGTCCCTTTGTGGTATTCATATGGAGTATACAAAAGATCGGACTGATGGATCTCGATGGCAACTACATTCGTACGACCTCTTACAAGCCGACACGATTCGTCGACAATCTGGGCGCAATGGAGGTCGTCGTTTCTGGCTTCATCTATGGACTGTATGTGAGAGGTCGTAGTCCCCGCGTCGCAGCTGATTTCGCCAGCCTCATTGCTAACTACAAATGTACAAAATACGGCTTTGATCATATTCCGAATATACTAGAAGTACCAGACCTATGAATATTCAAAATATACATATATGTATATCTCTATGTACATACTCGTATATTTTATACAAATACATTGATTGGTTAAGTTTTAATAAAATTGATATTTAGATCTTAAATATATTATTATTTATGTAATTATTTTGACTCTGTCATTTTTAGAAGATCTTAAAGTGAACTTTAAAATGCAGCTGAAAGCTGAAGAAGAAACTGAAGCTGAAGCTGAAACTGAAGGCTGATGGCTGAAGCAGAAGCTGCAATAGCTCGTAAATTGCTCACAACTTGTGCAAGGGACTATGTGCTCGGCATAATTGTGGCATGATTAATTCCAGAGTCGGGCAGAAGTTGTTCAGACGCAAAATAAATGCACAAAGTTACAAGCTTGTAGAAAAATTGTACGTATTTATGTATATTTTGTGGATTAAGCGATGCGAGTTGAGAGAGACAAGCAGGCAGTCAGCCAGTCAAGCAGGCAGTCAAGCAGGCTGGCTGGCAGGCAGTTAGTGTAAATGTTATGCATGGCATCAAGCGACAGACACAAAACGAGAATGTTTGCTGGTCATTTATCATGGGCCCAACAACAGTGCCAGGGCCATGGACGAGAATAAGGAGAAGTGAAATTGCGAAAGCAGAAGGAAGCGACAGCAACAATTTCGTCAGGAATTTAAGTGACAATTTTCATACAATTTCCATGGCAAAGGACACGGCACAACGCGGCGTATGAGCGATGATGACGATAATTTCGGCCGGCCAAGAGAAATCGATAAATGTCCAGGCATTTGACATGCGACAAAGACAACCAAAACGGGAAATACTTCCGGTCATGGAACTGCCTGTCTTTTGTAGACGCTTTTTTATTGTTAATATTTCTTCTGTTCATTATTTTTGGGGGGGAGATACCCTGCAAAAAAGTGTGAAAATGGGAGGTAGAGTGAAAGAGAGAGATGATCAGACAACTTTGTTGTGTATAAGAAGCATATTTGATCAGTATATAATATGATGAGTATATAATATTCGTAATAGATATAATAGTGAATGAGAGATCAGAAAAATGAGAAGAAAATCAAGATTGCATATATTAAGCATGCCTTGACTTGTTTATATTACTATTTTATTGGTATTTTTTGGGTATTTTATAGTCATGATGTTAAAAAGAAACGAGAAATACAATAAAAAGACGATTCGGTCAAAGCTGACAAGCATGATCATTTGTCTTAGACATATTCTAGTAACTAATAGGCTTACAGTTTGTATTTATATTTGAATATGCTCACTAATGAGTATCAGTTATTCGTGATATATATAAAATATCAAAGCCATGATAAAAACTCCAAGAGATCTAAGAGATCTACATACTTAAGCATATGTACATACATATATCAGTATCGCTGTCCTCGCTAATGGGTATCTGCTAGTCGTGATAGCTCTATCTGTACTTTTTCGCTGACTATTGCAACGTCGAACAATGCAAAACCCAAAAATTATGCGTCGCAAATGCGACAAAGCCGAGGAAATGTGGAAAGGGAGGCGCCACTCCAGGCCAAGACGCAGACAGTCAGCAACGCTTCAAAGCGGCTTCCGGCTGGCTTGCACGAGCACACACCAACACACACACACATACACATACATGTATATATATACATATATATATATGTAGAGCAGGCCGCCATTTATGTAAATTAAAAATTATTTCGACTGTAAAAATTCAGTGGGAATTGTTTTTGGCAAGCGTCGTCGCTGCTGTCTCTGCAGCCCATTTGCAACAAAAACACCAACACACACACACACACACACACACAGCTGGCACATACACACACACACACACACACACACACACACACACACACACACACACACA
>NW_022045880.1:997471-1015564 GCF_001654015.2 Drosophila navojoa
AAAACCATTATACCCTGATTTCCCATTTTCAATGGGTTCAGGGTATAAAAAGTCAGTCGACGGGGCAGGGACAGAGAGACTGCAATAGAGAGAGAGAGAGAACGTGACAGGGAAAGAGAAGTAAAGCGACTCTGGTGTAAGTAAGTATGTGTAGATAGACAGATTGGTAAATATAGACAGATAAATGATGGATAAGGATGGTTATGGATGGATAAGGATATGAATATTTGCAGATCGATTAAAATATATACATATTTATAGATAGATAGAAAGACAGAGAAATAGAAAGAGTTAAAAAGAGAGAAAACAGATTAATAGCTAGATATGAATAATAAACTGATGACTGACTAGGAATATGAATATAGCTATGTTAACACATGTGCAGAATAGATAAACAAAAGAACATAGAGAAATATGCAAAAATATTTATGATACATAGATATTACTATAATATATTGCCAAAAAAATAAATAATATATATGTATACAGTGAGGGAAAATGTACGGTGAGAGAGGGATATATAGAAAGCAAGCGACAATGAGAAAGACGATAGAAGAGAAGGAAAATAGGATAGGAGATAGGGAGAGAAACAATGAGAAAAGATCTGAGAATGACAATGAGAATGAGAAAGAATATGAATGGAAAGGAAAAATAGAAACAGAACTAGAATATGAATGGGGAGGAAAATGATGAAAAGACAAGTATGACAAATGTAAAATAACAAGATAATGAGAATGAGAACAGAAAGAGATATTAATATGAACCAAAAGAATGATTTTATTAAATATATGAGAATTGCCTAGAAGAGCTCTTTCAACCTATACGCACATATGGGAATACATACCTGCATGCAAATACACACACACCCACCCATAAGAATGTATTACTGTCTTCAGTAAATCATCCACAACAAATTGCCTTAAATATTGCTCAAAGCTTTCAAAAATTTATATGAAACTAAGCAACACTGAAGGTCCAACAGCTGGCGCTACCAGCAGCGTCCATATACAGTCAAGCATCGAGTGGGCGTTTGGCTGGCAAGTGGGCATGGATAGATCGGCGCACATAAGTGTGCTACACTTAATTTGCTTTGAAAGTTTTATGTGCTAGTCGCTTTTAATGTGCACATAAAGTCATCCGTTGGCTCATTTATTGGCCCGCCTTTGTTGTTGACCACACTCCATGGCCATTTCCATCAAAAGTTGATGGCACATTGCTCTCGCCCTCTCACTCTGTTCATCTGCCACCCTCACGCTCTCCATGTCTCTCTCTCCCACTCCCACTCCCACTCCCTCTCGACCATTGGCCATTTTGCCGTGTGCAGCAAACAGTTCGCCTTTATAGTTAAACATTTAGTGCTTTTATGGCTGGTTACTCTTCTGTTTTGATGGCATTAACATAATTTATGTATGTGCACGAAGCAACTAAGCACAGGTTCAAAGCATCTCACACGCTGTCTCTCTCACTCACACACACTATGTGCCTCTCCCTCGCTCAGTCTCTAGCAGCTGTGTGTTCACTCGCTAATCAAGCAATCGAAGGCTCGTAATTGCGCTCGTTTGAGAATGCACTCAATTATTATATTAAAGCCCGAATCTATGTATATTAAATGTAAGTATATAAATATATATACACAAATATAAAGTATATATGTGATGAACATATATTCACCAACTTTCAATATATGTTATTGTATGCACATGCCAAACATTAATGTGATTTACCATGCAGAGTAAAATATATTTATAGCCCAGAATCAAACAAACAAAAACCTAATGAAACACAACAAGAACAAAAATCAAAATAAAAAAAAAATTATAATTAAATAAAAAAAAAAAAAGGAACGTAAACATTTTTCGTTCATTTAATTTTATGATATGCAAAATAATCATAAAAAGCGCAACAGCAATAATGCTCGCAAATATTGTAATAATAAAAACACGAGCACCTAACAAACAGCAACAACAACAACAACAACAATGGGTAGCAACTTCCGCTTCCGCTCTGCGAGCAGCGCCGTCGCGCACAATTACAAAATTCGCACAATGGGCGCCATAAATTTGGAAACTTGTGGAAAAAGTAAAATCTGTGGGGACTCTAAAGGTTCATAGGATCACATTGAATCTGAAAATGGCTAAAAGGATTTCAAGTCCATTGAAAGCGCGCTTAACTGAAGCTAGTTATAAAATAGTTTATTATTTATTTGTATATATTTTCTTGGATATTTTTAAAAATATTTTGGTTAATGCATTTGAGGTAGAAATTGTTGTGAAAATCAAAGTATACAATTTATACTATAATATACCATATATATACAACATATCATAATAGAGGACGTTCAAAAGAATCCCAGGACTTCACAGAAGAGGTTTCTGGACACATTAGTCGCACATAGAAGGGCTTCAGATTTAAGGTTAATGTTCTGGTGTAAGGTGGGGGGTAGTTCAAGTGGAAAGAGGATTTTAGTCAATAAGCGTCGTGAACTGTCTGATATATAAACCTGACTGACCGTACAGAAAATATCTCTACATAAGTCAAGCATAGGAAAATCATATTACTTATTATCTTTACCATTAGCATTATTTTTGTCATAATGAACGCCTTACTGCACGACTTGTTTAAATAAATAAATATTCACATATAATTAAATGGATTACCCTAACCCTTGGTCAGCACGACTAAAGCTTTTTATATTACCCGGACTTTTTATTGCTGCAAGTTCTATATTTTCCCTGATTCAGACATCCATCCACTTCAGTCTATATCTATTTATAATTAAATTTTATCACACCATTCGTAAGTTCGCAAAGAAATTCTTAATAACCAAGTCGAAAGGGGAAAAAAAGGTTTTAGATTGAACTTTATTTTTTGACCACTGTACGCTGTCCACTTGGGTGGAGTGATGTCCATGCTGACATTTTATATACCCGTTCAAATTGGGCGCATGCATGTACCACATGACGTGCCACGCCCACCACGCACACACATCTTCATGCATATGTACATACATACATATAGAGAGACATACACATAACCATAAACATAAACAAGGAACGACAACGACGAGCGCGACATTTTATAGCTGGAGAGGCGGGTCCGGTGTTTGGGTTTTTGGATGCCGGGTCGAAGGGTTTCCGTGTTGACTTGGGCGCGAGGTGGTGGCTGGTGTGGGGGGTGCTCGACAGGGGTCGGCGGGATCGACGGTTTTCGTGCAACGCGCCTGGCGGCCAACTCTTGGGCACTTGGCATAAATTAAAGCGCCGTTAAGCATAAGCTCGTCCAATTACCAAAGTATCCTTTGCTGTTATATTTACGGATTTATTATAGTGTTGACTGTCGCTGGCGTCTTCGGCCTCCGCCATGTCCGTGTCCGTATCCGGACTCTCGTCCTCGACTTTGTCTAACTGCATCGGCTGTGGCCCTCATCTCTCCCTCTCCCCTCTCTGTCTCTCTCTCTCTCCCACTCGGCCACTCTCGCTGACCCGGCACATGCATGCATGTACTTTTATCGGCCCTTTGTCATTTGTCATGTTAATTTAATGATTTTTCCTTGGTTTTTTTATTTATTTCGGTTTATTTTTTGTTGGTCTACCTTTTCGCCTCGTTTGGATTTTATGCCTTAATGGCGACCCAGCTGAACATGTGTGTGGGTGTGCTTGTAATGTAACGGTAAATTTGTTTAGCTGAGTCGCGAGGTTGTCAACAAACGCCAAATTTGGCCCCAGCTCAAAACTGAATGAACAAACGCCCCAGCCATTTGGAGTTATGCGTGAGGCGACCAATTTGTAAAGAAACCTCCATAGACGGACGGAACTGCCCAATAGATCTAGACGAAATGATTGCATTATCAGTCACACAAGCGGGCGAAGTACAATATTCGGAGGCCAGGTTAGATATAATGAAAGACTGTGGAATATGATTAACGAGCTGAAGCTAAGATCTATTTGAATTTGATTTCGATTCGGAAAAATGGTATGGTAAACTCTATTTACTTTGAACAAAACTCGTTAAAATATATTTGATTTGGGCGAGGAGATAATTTGAGGGAAATTGATGAAAGGTATGAGGTATAATTATTAATATGTAGAAACTTTGGTTTATTTTATATTATTATTTTTTAATTTGCTAATATTAATCTAAGAATTTTATTATTCATTTTTCATTTCATGTAATTATATGTTATTTCAATCCAATGTGCCAATTTACAGAACAAAAAAAAAAAAAAAAAAAAAAAAAAAACATTGACAGAAATATTTAATTGCAAATATATATAAAATATAATTATTTTCATATGAAAACAGAATTTTTATTATGATTGATCTCATATATTGGCTATTTAAAACTGATTCATTTATTGCCATACAAATTCAAAAAGAAGCTATGTTTACAAAGAAAGCCGCACATTCAGACACCCTTGCATATTTAGGTATGCATGTATGCGATTGCAACGGCAACTTGAAGATCAAAAAGGAGTATATTTTACTATTCCTTGCACTCGTTCATTAATATACATATTTCGTTAGAAAAAATAACTTTTCGAACAAAATATGTGCATAAGAAGAGAGCAGCAGAATATGTTGTTATGCTTGTCTCTTTCAGGTATGCCTAATTGTAGGAAGGAATTTTTACGTGGAGCAGGGAATTTTTGCATTTTTTTCTTGTTCTGATCCGCAGAAATTCGAAATTGGAATTGAAGTTCGCCTTAGCCAAAGTTGCAAATCAGTTGAGATTTGCTTCCTTTTATAAAACGTCGCTGAAGGAGCCGCAAATCGTTTGATAGCTTCTTTTTTTTACATATTTGCTCAAAAAGAATGTAAATTCTAGTGAAGAATATTATAATTAGGAAAGTGAGTTGAGTAATTAATAAAAAAAATGTGAAAAATTCAATCAAATACAACACAAGGGATCGCGACGCGCCGGTTAAAGGCTAAAATTTGTAGATGCCGTTATTTGAAGCAGTTCTTTCCTTTAATTGTTGAATTTTGTATGTGAATTAGAGGGAAGAAATTTCAATATTGGAGTATTGCGGCATTGCCTTCAGTTATTTACATCTATTTATATGTGGGTTCCAGTATTATTAAAAAAATGCTTTTGGTGTAGTTTACAAAAGCTTTAATTATGAGGTTAATTTAAAGAAATCGTTATTAAATTTAAATCATTTCAACTGTAGTACGTGACGTCGCGACACGTCGGCTTAAGCATATCAACTTATTCCGTTTCGTTTGCTTGCCGTATGTGAGAGTGAGTGTATAAGTGTGTGGGCGTGCAGCTGAAGGAAAGTGCCAGAACGTTTGTCTGCTTCTGCTCTACAAATAATTGTTGCCTATTTATGCATATCCTCATTTTCGTCGATTCTTCGCTGTGAATCGTGAGAGCAATGGAAAAGAGAGCGGCCAGACGGAGAGCGGATAATGGAGCAAAGCTGGAATGCAAGCAATATTCCAGTGAAATTTTTGCTTTGCATATGTGTACATTATATTTGTGCGTGAGTGTGTTTAACGAAATATTGCAATGGAAGCGCGTTCGAAGTTGGAGTGAAGTGTGTGTAGGTAAGTACAGAGGGAGAGAGGGGGACAGAACTTATTTATGTTAATCGGATGAATATCAGAAAGAGAGGAATAGAATTCGAAGAGGAAATTTCTTTTCGGGACTAATGTTCAATATGGCGTATGAGAGGTACAGAACTTATTTAGATCAATTGGTAATTATTATTATCCGAAAAAGAAATTTCCTTTTAGAATATTTTCGAAATGGTGTCATATTAAAATATAAAATGATTACTGTACCAAATTCAATCATTAATATAATAATAATAATAATAATATGTAACTAAACATTACATATATGAACATACCAAAAATAATATTTTATGATATTATGCAATGCCGTCGCATATAAATGTAATTAATTTTCGCATCATTGTCAGACATCGAGTTAAGAAATTCAATATTTCATAACAAGATATATTTGTTATATGTTGAACTGCTTTGGAAACAAGCAACTAATTTCGATTGGACAAACGTCTTTTAATTAATGCGAGATCTAATTGAAAAACCGATACGCACGCCACTGTCTGCTGCAATAAATTCAACTGAGCGAGCGAGCGAGCCCAAGTATCTGCGGTGTTAATTGAAATTTAATCTAGGCAACACGAACGCATCGAATGCGAATGCCAATGGAAAATGTAAGTGAGTGTGTGTGTGTGTGTGTGTGTGTGTGTGTGGGAATGGGCACGGATTGTCCGTCTGTGTGTGTGTGTGTGTTATCGTCCAGTGGCAGTTGGCGGCACAGATTAGAAACATTTGTGCGTCTAAATAGCTAGATGGGACGCTAGTATCTCATGGATACGGATGCGAAAAGCTGGCAATCCAGCTTTCTTTCATACTCTTTTGCCAATCATTTTCCCAGCCATTGCCATCTCATTCTCTGTCTCTCTGTCTTCGTCAGCAGAACGGTTTGCTGTATATACGAGTAATGCGTAGCTATTGCTGATGTTGTTGTTGTTATTGTTGTTGTTTACTGACTATCTGCACTTGAATATCTATCTTGAGGCTTTGCTGAAACGTTGAATTCTGTTTGTCGCTGCTTTAAATCAATTGCCCAGTCGTGCCATTAATTTTTCAAAGTATCTGTTGCCTTTGCTTACAGCATTTTGCTGCCGTCGTTTGTTGCCGCTTTAATTTATTTTGTGTCCTCATGCGAGCTTCACCAAGAGCCGAAAGCCAAACCAAAAGCCAACTCAAAGCCAAACTCAAAGTGGGCTGCTTGCATTTCTTTTAATTTATTTGAGTTGCGATTGATTCGTCGTTGCCAGCGACTTCTGCACTTTCGTGGCTACAAAATGTCTCTTTGTCTGTGTTACATTTCTTCTCCTTTCCCTTCTTCATCTTCTTCTTTTGCTGCTGTTGCCTTGTTTGGCTGCTCATTAATGCCACAACTGTTGTGCAGCAGTTGCACAATTACCAACCTTAGCCGCATCACATAAATATTCCTGTCGAACGTTCTTTGACTTTGACAAACAGAATTTTTCGAGTACTTTAAATTAATTTCATAGAAAAATATCATTCTATGTGCTAAATTTATATGTAGGACTTGCGTACTACATATTGTATACTATATATTTTATACATATATTTTAGTTAGTATAGTCTCAATTTTCTACTCGATTTGAAGTAGTTTAAATTAATTTTGATACACAATATATATATAAAACTTGAATTATGTATTTCATTCATAATATAAAATAATTGTACTGTGAATAAATGGAATGGCTTTCTGTCATTTAGTTTTTTATAGTGTTATACAAGAATAATATGCTTTGTAAGCAAATGAAGGCTAATGGAGTAGAGTTTGTTCAGGACTAGAGATAATCTACTAATTGAATAGCTTTTTATCTCTTTATGTGCATTTTCACCTAGTATTCCCCAGCTGCACTTGCAGCACATTTACGTGTGTATGTGTGTGTGTGTGTGTGTGAAGTCAGCCCTGTGACTTTGTGGCCCTAAGCGAGATATAGTTATGTATGTGACATTTACTGTTTGCCGGGTCGTCGTAGCTGCGTTGCTGCATAGCAACCAATTTATTTCATTCATTTCAAATCATTCGACAAACTATGGCCCGGCCCGGGCAGCTTCCTTTCATTATTTATGGGATTTTGTGGACGCACTCAGCGTGTGATTGTTTATGCTGGCCATCCCCTCCAGTTCCATATGGAGTCTGCAGTTGCAGCAGCATCAGCAACATCAGCAGCAGCAGCAGCAGCAGTTGCAGTACCAGCAATCATAATAATATTTTTGCAAGTGCTTCGAATGGTCGCAATGGCTGGTCGCAATGGCTGTCGAGTAAACTGGAGACTGGCTGACTGGCTGACTGTGGATGGCTCTGTGTTGTCATCGCATTATTATTCCGCTTCGACGTTTTCTGCTCTTTTCCTTTGCTACTTTACTATTATGTGTTTCTTTGATTTCATTTCTTTTCTGCTTCTTTCTATTTTTTTTCTTTCTTTTTTTACTTGCCATAAATGGTTCATAAAATTTTATACGCTCGTCCATAAAGGAAACCGTTTGCTCCACTTTCCACTCGCAGCTAGCGAATGCAGCTTGCATTGAAAATAAGTTCCAAAGATCTGCAGCGACAACTAAGTAGATATTGAAAGGTCTCTGGAGACAAATAAATGGCAAAATCAACAATTGATGAATGCAAAACTTGTGCAACTTTGAGTTACATTTAATAAATTCTCTATTGTTCAATATGGAAAGGAAATGAAGGAACTTTTTATTAAATATTATATATGTATCAATATCAACCTCTACCGGCCATTGCCACTAAATTTATTATTGGTCTCAACCTCCATTAAATTTAATTTAATTATCGATATTATTTAAACGCTTTCATATATTATTTTTATTTTATTTATGTATAATAATATTATTACAAATACATATATTATTTTAAGCTTATTAGGCTTTTTCGTGTAATACTAATTTAGTTTCCCTGTGATAGTTTGGATAATATATTTGCCTCTATACAATTTCTGTGAGTTTCGCTTTAATATTCATATTTCGCCTCTTGAGGTTTATTCACTTGTCTATATTAGTTTCAGTTAATTGACAGCTGATTTGATCTAGGCATCAGTTTCCGCATGCAGCTCGGATTTTCATTTCCCTTTCGATTTTCATTTCCATTTGATGCTCAGAAGTGATCAAACGAGATGCAAGTAGCGATTGCAATTGTTTGACTTCAAAATGGGTTTCGGGCGAAATCGCTTAGATGCTTGGCTTCAGCCACATACGAGCATATCCATCCCTGTGGCTTGGTATCTTCCGCGTTGCCAAAATCAAATTCGTGGGGCTTATGCAACCCGGGGCCAGCAAACGGCGACAGCCCAAAAACAAAGCTGGCCAAATCGCTATTGGAATCGGTGCGGTGCTTACGTGACCAGCCGAACGACTCAATTTCAGCAGGCAGCAAACAAAAACCATACAAAACTAAAAAACTGAAAAACTAAAACAGAAAACACAGAGAAAAGTTACCGGTGCATGGTGCAAGCCGTTGCCATGCCTACAGTCCCCCAGCCGCAGCCGCAGCCCCAGCCCCAGCCACACAGTCCAAGCCCCAGACCCAACCTTAGCCCGCGCCTCTGTCGCTCGCCCACAGCTACAGATATTCGTTTTCGTATTCGTTTTTGTCTACTTTTTGAGTTGTTTTTTTCTCATACATTGTATGTGTATCTTATTATCAAGTCGCGCTGAGTTCGCTGGCCGTTCATGAACTACAAACGCCGCTGGCTGCGTTTTACGCTTTGCATTGCATCGCATTGCAATCCGCAATCGGCAATTGCCAATTGCCAATTGGCAACTGGCAGCCGCGCGGCCACGCGGCCTGTCCTCGATGCGGTTGTTGGCTCTTTACGCTTTGCCGTATCACAGGCGAACGCACTGTCCGCGAATAGCTCAGAGATAATCGACTTTAAGATACTCTCAGCTGTGATGCCTATGAAATGTATCGTAAGATGAAGGCAATAACGACTTTATGATGCTCTCAGCTCTTGATGATTTTACTTAATGTGTTGCAGCAATGTTTGCTTGGGGTTGGGCATATACGAAGCTGGAGCTGCTCTGCTTATTTATTAATAATAATATATATATTTGTGATGTGTGCGACATTGAATTTGAGATTTAAATGTGTTTCGAGTGTGTACTAAAAATAAGTTTAAAAAATTTACTTCAGAGACCGAAATGTTTGTCCTATTTTTTTTGGGGGGGTTTCAATACTGGGGCACCTCTTTTAAAATAAAATAAAATAAAATACATGTAAATAATAAATAGTGTAGGGTATATAACTGAAATGAAGAAGGAATTTAATCGTTAAATAAATACATTTGTGTTGGCCTTCCACTTGCTCTTATATCATAAATATTATGAGCAACTTTATGATCTATATGTAGATCCCTTTATATAGCGATAAATTGTATATAAATATTTGCATAATATATTAAAGAAAATTAAACACCTATTATCATACAATAAATATTTCAATATCTCAAAATTTTGTAGTGGTCAATGCCATTAATAAGAGATAAAATAAACACGTAAATTGCATAGCACTATGGCAAGTATGGTAAAGTTATCTTTATTCACAAAAAAGATTTATAGATATATTTAAATACATAAATATCATAACATTAACTATGATAAAAAAAAATGTTATAAAGTGTTTGTCATTAAAAAGGCGTATACATACATATATTCGTTGATACTCGAATAAATAATTTTATATACTTACATTATTTAGAATAATATAGTTAATTATTATTGTTTAATATTTGGTTTAGATAGAACCTTCAAACAAGCCACATCTGCTTTGATACCCTCACCTGCAATTCGTTTGTCTGAATGAATAGGATCGCTGCTGTCTCTGTCTCTGTCTCTGTCTCTGTCGCTTTCGTTGCTGCTAGCTGCCGCAGCTAGCATATATAAATTTGTATTTAAATTGATTCAATCTCCATCTCATGTTGTATTAATTGCATTAAAATTTAATTTGCTTGCCATTGCGAAAAAAATGCTTAAAATAATTTCAATTTCCTTTGCAAAACTAATTGCAAATCAATTTAATTTAGATTCTGTTGAAAGTTTACTCCTAATATCATATGCAACCTGTTTAGTTGGATTCGATTCAAGTCTCTAAATTAATGAAATGTAAATTTTATTTTCAATGCAGTTCAGTTCAATTTTAAATTAATTTATATACTATATTATGTAAATTCATTTATTTTGTAGTATATTTGAATACAATGCTAATGTATAAAAACAATAATATTAAATAATAATATTAATATTAAATAAAATCTTTTTTGTTTTAGATTGAACCAGCTATATATTGATATATATTAATTATTTGAATTCAATAATAAATAATTATAATTATATATAGAGAAATATATTACAGAAATATTTTAAACTTTTTCCCTTAATTAACTTTTTAATAAGATGCATATAAATAAATGTGTTTAATTAAAATCATGAAAGGGAATTTTGAAGTACTTAAATGCTTAATTCTGTGGGCTTAGCCTACAATTCAAATTAGCTTAATTGCAAACTTTTTCTCTCTCAATTGTCGCACTTAGCGGAAGCTTGTTGCCAAGTTCCTGACAGTGAAAGCCTGTTATAGGTGTTATATACACATAATCTCGTGCGTAGCAGCAGGAGAGGAGTCTCCACGCACACATCTTGTTTATCATGATGTCTTACGATGTCTCACTTTTGGCTGTAGCGCTTCAGAAAATATTCCATTGTAGCGAAACGTTGGCGAAGCCAGAAACAAAATCAAGGCACTTTTCTATACTTGAAGTTATGATGTGCTGACAACGACGACGACGACGACGATAATGATGATGATGATGATGATGAAGCAACCTCCGAATTTCGAGTGATAGACAAATATTTCTAAGCACTCAGTACTTAACGCAGTGCGTAATGTAAGCGCGAGCGCGCTTCTCTCTCTCTCTCTCTCTCTCTCTCTGTCCCCCTCTCACTTACTTTGTCTCTCGCTTTGCAAGCCCTCGTCTCAGAATCTACTCTTGTCGTTTGCATGGGCCGCACTTCAATGCTGGCCACTTGAGTCACCTCTTCGTCGCACTTCACTCAAGATATGCCATGAACGATACCAGAGGCCAGACTGGAATAATAAGAAGCAAGTACAAACTTCATTAGGGCAGAGCATGCATCGTTCACTTTTCTCTAAAGATCTACCACACACAAAACATCTTTCAAGTCTAGTTCATACATTTAATTTTTCTGTGTGAGTTCTTGATTTTAGCATGAGTTAGTTAACTGAATACCAAATCATGTAGAGCTCAGCTGATGTTATATAATTTTTTCTTATGGCATTTTCTGAAAATTATAATACAAGCATGTGAATTTACCTTTTTAGCATTCAATTAAAAATAATATAATTATAATTAAATTTCTATATCGTTTACATACTCTACGCAAAGTTCTGCAAATGGCTTTGCAGCTCTAATGATAATCATATTCAAGAAAACCCTTCAAATTTCTAAACGTTTGCCAGATTTTAAGCTCACTCAAATATGATATTTACAACACGAACAACATATGAAGAATTGTTTTCTTAATAAATTGACCTCGCTAATAGCAATTACGACATTCACTTTTTAGATTTTATTGTATTTTGACTCAAGTGGAAACCAAAGATCTGTCCTCTCGATTCCAAGCTATATATGTTAGATAAATATAAACATCATAGACCCTTAGAGCTAGACAGTTTCTTTATATTTTATTGGCCTCCGGTGAAGTACACTGGGATGATTAATACGGTAAAATTTGAAGAAGTTGACTACGTAAAAATTTTAGACAAATGATGTGGACGAAAACGTGGATCCGAGAGACCGTGCTGTATCAGGAGTGGACGTATGCGCTTGCAGCCCGCGTCGTCGACATCGAGCATCGCCTCCTCAACGATGTGGGAGATTGTTTTCGAGTCCAGCGTACGCTGCTCCAAGCGCAACTCGTTCTCCAGACAGTCCAACACTTCGGCTCGTCCGAACGGCCGATAGTTGATGATGGTCGTGTCCATGGGCAGCTGCTGCAGCAGCTCGTACTGCTGCCAATAGTATTGCATTTCCAGATTGAATATGTAAATCACCAGCACACTTTGATTAGCCGCCTTGCAGGCGTCACCCTCTCGTTCCAGCAGCAGCTTGTTGTAGAGGGGCACAAAGCTGTAGTCGCAGGGCGACAGATTGTCGATTATCAGCAGATTTTGGCCACAGCTGGACAGCTGCTCCACAAAGTTGCGTATCACATTGAACTTGTGGGCGTCGTCCGGGACATAGGTGCTCCACGAGTAGCTGTGCACGTTCTCCGGCCAGGGAAACTGTTGCCGCAACACCATTGCGGTCAGTGTTTTGCCCACGCCCGGTGGACCGAGCAGAGCCACCGATCGCAATGGTCTGTTGCTCTTGGCGGCGCGTTCCAGGCGCGCTAGTGCCTGCTCCTGGTTGATCACCTGTTTGCTGATCTGACGGAATATGCGCATCGTGTCCAGTTTCTGCCTGCAGTGAAAGGCATGTGGCGAATCTGGATCCGGGTACTGGATGCTAGCACTTTTCGCCACGGTGTCCAGACCTAGGATGCCCGATACGCCCAGCCAGAGGGCACTCAGTGAGCTGGATATGCACGAATGCAGGCTAAGTTGGTCGTCCGACGTGCTTTCCATGCTGTGCAGCCAGAGCACCAACACCAATGTGGCCATGGCCGTCAGTATCATCAGGCCCTGCAGCATGTTGGCATGCTGGCTGCTCTGCAGCTGCTGCCGATAGGAGTAGCAGCTTGTATTTCTTAAGATTCCACGTTTACGTGGGTCTTCAAAGTCGCCGGAAAGTCTCGACTCCCCGGACCGTGAGTAAGAACCGTGTGAATGCATTCTATTTAAGGTTATATTTGCTAACCAATTTCCTATACGAATTAAAAAAAGCAGAAAACACTATGGAATAATTTAGAAATATTTTTTTTTTTTTTTTTGAACGGAGTTTCCAGAGGATTAAACTAAATTTAAATTATGAAGATTTGTTAAAAACGAAAATAAAAACACAGTTCTGACAGTTGTTTCTGCTGAAAGGGGTAAAACGATCTAAGAAATGAAATTCAGACAGTGTTTTATAAACATAACTTAAACCAGAAAAAAGTTTTGTTAACAGTTAAAACCTATTTTAACTTTTGAAAGAAAATGCAAACACTCAAGTACTTTTTAATGTGTATTATTTATAGGTTTTTGGATAAAAATAAATGCAAGGAGTTCGGCAAAAAATGTTATAAATTATTATCGAAATATGAAGTGTTGTTAAAAATACATGTTACATTTTTTGTTTCCAATGTATAACCGTCCAACAACTTCAATAAGGTAATTAGCTATTTGATGTGAGTCAGTATTGATGATGATAGCAAGCATCATTAGCATTGATGAGCCTATTAATTAGTCTTGAGAGCAAGTTAGATCAGTTGTATGAGCGGGCTTGATCAGTTTTTAAAAGAAACTTCGATCAGCCATGTGTGCAGCATTGATCAGTCTTGATCAAAATTGATAGTGTTAATAGCAATCTTAAACAGGCTTGATTAGACTTGACAGGAAGTTTAATCAGCTCAGAGAGCAAGTTTGATCAGTATCGGCTATCATTCAGAGCTAGTTTGATCAGCCTAGGGAGTATGAACAGTCTCGGAAGCAAGCTAGATCAGTCTTGGGAATAAGTTTGATCAAGTGTGATCAGTCTTCATATATCGTTTGAGCAGTCACAGAAGCCAGCTTGAAGAGTCTCGATATCAAGTTTGATCAGTCTTTGGAATAAGTTAGATCAGTCTCGACATCAGTCAAGGAAATTTGATCAGTCATAGCAAGTTTGTTCAAAACAAGATTGATCATTCTTCAGAGAACGTTCTCTGAAGCAAGTCTTCATTGAAAACAAATTCAATTAGTTTTGATTAATCTTGGAATCTTGTTTGAAAATTAATTAATAAATTATGTTTAGGAGAAAATAATTCGTATAATTATATGTATAACAGAATATCTAAACAAATGAAGCAAATTACAAATAAGTTAAATTATAGGTAGATATTTTTATTATTGTTTATAATTAATAGTCCGAGATTCATTTCAGTTATATATGTATATGTATGTGCTATGTGTGTATACGTTTATGTGCACAGCTGCTTTTTATTTAAATATAGTTGAACTTGATGGCCGTTCTGCTTACAAATATAATTATACGCTTTGTTAGTGAAACGCCACATGAATCCATGCGGAGTACGGATGCGGTGTTCTAAGCATTTCTTTTTGCATCCAGCCATTAAAAGCGCTTACTCATCATTATCAGGCAACAGTCATCAAGGCAGGCAAACAGCCGCAGCGGCAGATCAGCTGATTCGTGGCTGCGGCAGAGAGACAGACATTACCATTAGGCTGACAATTAAGTTTAGACTCGCGCGGAAAGCCGGCAGCCAGCAACTGGGCCACGACTCTTTGAAAGCTGAGATCTAACGATCGTGATTGCCAAACAACAGAAAACAGGCAGCCAGCCAAAGAGACGACTGGTCTGGCCAGACGTAAAAGCCCAGTTCAGTTTAGTTCAGTTCAGTTCAGGCCAGGTCAGCAGGCCAGGCGAGACGGACACGCGGACGTAGACGTAGACGTAGACGTACACGTAAACGGAGAAGAAGACAGCCACAAACAGAAACAGAAACAGAAACGGAAAACTGAGCCATTTGGGTGCTTGGCAACAAACAACAACAGCTCAGAGACAACAAAACACTTCAATTCGTAATAGACCAAAATTGAGAAAACCTTCAACTAGCTATGCATGAAGCCGCACAGCAAACACTCTGCCTAAATCAAAGTCTTGCCTAGTAAATGGAATACAAATCCGTCGCTTGATCTTTCTACATTTTTAAAAGGTTCATAAATTTAATCCCATGTCCATGACTAAATAACGAAATGGAAAATAGACTAAACAAAAGTGTTTGTTGTCTACAAATTTAAATTTTTTATTAAACTTAATTATGTTCCAGAAATCACATTTGAGGTACCAAAGCATAAATTTTAAAGAAAACTTTCTGATTCGCTTCTTCTATTTGAATTGATAAGAACTAATTTTAATCTACCTTGCTGTCTGTTTGAAATAAAGGGTATTCAGACAAAAGATTCGGTGAATGTGCTGACAAATAGATGGATGGATAGATAGAAAGATTGATAGACACACACACATAAAAATAAAAACATATATTTATATATGTACAGAGACAGAGACAAAGACAGAGACTGTCAGACAGAGAGGTAGATGGTGATGTAGATGGAGAGACAGATTGAGAGACAGACACTTGTTGGAGCACAGAGCCGTAACGGTTTCTCAAAAAAGTAAAAAACTAAAAAATCAAGTTGGGCGACTTGCAAAAGTGTCTTTCATAAATCAGTCAACAGCTCTGGCTAACAGCTACCAGCTACCAGCTAGCAGCTCCGTCAGCTGTCAGACGAGAGATCATTTTTGGTCGCTTGGGTTCGGTTCAGCGCGGTAATTATGTCTCTACTCGCTGGAGTACTCATATGTGTGTCATTATGATCCAAGAGCAGGCAACAACAATAACAATGATTATGATGGCGATGATGATAATGATGATAATGATGATGATGATGACGATGATGACAATAATAACAGCTACAGAGACTTGGCAGACTTGGCGGCTCTGGGGTAAAAGTTTGTTGGCCCTCAAGTGCCGCCTGGCTGAGACATTTGGCTGACTTTCCGTTTTTGGCCATATTTGATTTGCTGCTGTTGCCAACCGTTTTGGAACGGGCCAACTGCGACGGCAGCCGTTGCTGCTGCCGCTGCCGCTGCTGAGTCAGCGCTTTTAATTGTTGCCAAAAGCGGAAAAGTTTTGCAAGTGAAAAGTAGGCAATGAAAAAGTCATTTGGAAAATTGACAATCAGCAAACGAAATTTACAAATTCGTTGCTAGCGGAACGCGTAGCCCAGTAAACATTAGTAATGAGCCTACAGAGTGAAAACTAAAATAATAATAAATAGTAATAAAACACAAATAATAGAAAATAATAAAACAAGAATAGAAACATAAATTGCGGTATATAAAACTCCAAAAATAATATTCAGTTACTTAAAATAAATAATATTTAATTATTAAAATGGAAAAACGATATAAAAGGAGTATTTTCAACATCATAAATTAAATCTTAGCCTTACACTAAATCCAATATTCAGTATTCTTAATATAAGTGCGTCCATGAATACAAAGTCAAACTTTCGTTTGCATTTAACAAATAACAAAAATATTTGCAGCATTCTATCAGAAAATAAACCGCTTTAGCTTTACATTTATTTTCCGGTCGATTTTCTTAAAGTCTTATGCCTGCGAGTAACATAAGCTAATCGATGGGGGAAAAATGAAAAAAGAAAGAGAACGTAGCTAAAGAGTTTGGCGAATTGCAATTTATAGACGCTGCCAGAGCATCGAGAACACGAACGTGTTTACGCCACCAACTTGGCGAGTGAGTACGTGTGTCTGTAAGCTGTAAGCCACAGACACATGCAGCTACGAACTGAGTACGTGTATTTGCAAGACACAGACACATGCAAGCATTCTGCTCATTAGCTCGTTGCGGCTGACGTTGCTGTGGCTGCGGCTGCTGCTGCTGCTGCTGTTGCCGCTGTCAGTTGCAACTTCAATTGAAACGCATTTAATTAGTTTGTGCCTAATTTATGCTGCCATCGACATCGCCATCAACATCAACATCAGCGCTCAACGTAGAAGCTGTCAGCGAGGCGCCTGCCCCAAAGGGGCTTACGCGAATTCTCAACTAAAATGTGCGCAATGTAAACTGAATCAAACGTTCTTATATCCTAAAATCATTGTAAATCTGAATTGAGAGTGAATTTAATCTTTGTAATATATGCCATAGGCAGAAACAATTGCTATCGACCCTATCAAGTATATATAACCCTGAACGCGATGTATTGTATAGCATAGTCAATCTCATCTTCTACATCTGTCAGTCATCCGTCTACACGTCTCGATATTATAGTTTATGAAATACTTTCTACATCACACCTACAAGAAAGAATCGATTAATTAAATCCAATAAATTTTTAAACATCTAAAAATAAAAATAGGCATATAGTTTAATCTCTATTATAAATTTTTATCAATTCGAAAAAATTTGAAAAATATTTTATTAAAACTTTACATATATAGATAAACATATAAAAAATCCTTGTTTATCACACGAATTTTTATTTTTTTTTTAGAATGACAATTTCTTTAAAAATTATCCCATATATAAAGTTTATAGCATATAGTTAAATATATATACATATTATATATCAAATCAAAGGTATTAATGCGTAGATTACATATATATAAAAATTTATGATCTAGCTCCTTTAGTTCAAAAGATATTTCAATTCAATTTTTATTTTCAATTTTTATAATAAAAATCAAATCATAACTCTTATTTTTGACTTTTATAATAAAAATCAAAAATAAGAGTTATGATTTGATTTTTATATAAAAAT
>NW_022045880.1:1030117-1048322 GCF_001654015.2 Drosophila navojoa
AGTATTCCGCAGTCGGTAGCGCCCGACTGCAACGTTCTTACTTGTTTTTTTTTAACTTTTTTTAATTATTTTTATTATTTTTAATTTATATTGGTGTTTTATTCTAGTTTATTACAAGAATGTGTAGCACGTATTTTATTTATTTAATTATATTATTATTATTATTTACTTATTTTTTATTTTTTGCAAGTTTAGTTTTACATGATATTGTTATTATTTATAAAATATATATAAAAAAAAAACTCAAAAAACAATTATAATAATTTTACCAACGCTTTCCGTTTGTCTTAATTTTCAGGAACTACTTTTCTGCCTAATGTCAGTCACGATTATTTATAATAAATGAAAACAATTAGGGATTTGATAAGTATTCCAGAAACGTTTTCATATTCCTTATTTCTGTAAATTAAAATGGACTGTCGGAGAAATCATCTCTCCTCGTTTCGTTTTATGTAAGATTTTCCGTTGACCTCTACTCCGATCTATACGAGCCAGTCCGCTGTGCGCCCTCCCTCCCTATGCGAGCTGCCTCTGGTCGAGTATTGACCGAACACGTAATTTATGCAAATATTCCAATTTGCTGAGCTGAAGCACTTGGAAGGCGAGAAGCGCTGCCGAAATAATTGCGTCGATTTATATGACGAGAGGCGACAGCAAATGGCGCCTGCTGCTGCTGCTGCAGCTGCTCATTACCCCTTCAGTGCGAAGTGTGTCCTGCATCCTGTGAGCCATGTCCCTGGCTTCTTCCATCAACTGGGTATTTTTCGTACACGAATAAACTTTATGGCGCCATTGTAGCAAAGTGTCGCCTTCGCCGTCGCCGTCGCCGTCGCCGTCGCCGTCGCCGTCGCCGTTGGTCCTGCTCCGGGATGACATAATAAACTTGGAGGATATTTGAAATTCGAGTGAATTTGCAGAGCTGTGGCAACACGAAGGAACTACGAAAGCTGCGAGGCTTCATTACTTCAATATAGCGACACCCAGCCCAGCTCTGCCCAGCCCCAGCCTGCCTTGTCCGCTTATTAACATAATGAAACAATGAAATAGGGAGGAGAGCAAATCAGCTCCAGCAGCTGGATGCTTGCTTGGTCATAAGGGACCAACATCATCATCGTTGCACGCGGCCACTTGCTCGAGAAGCTGTCAAATGAACGCCATATCTTTGAGCATTATGCTAATAAATTTACAAAAATGAGAAACTTTCGGCTCTAATGAAAAACGCCCAAAAAAGAACAAAAAACAAGGCAAAGTTGCGCCCAGATTGAGAAATCAAAAGTAAATACACCTGACTACAAAGCTCAAGTCAAGCCGAGGCAAATTTGATAGGTTATCAGGGCATGACCAACGGACTTAAGCGAAATAGTTTTTTTTTATGCAAGAAAACAAAAATTGATTGAACTTTATATACTCTGTAATGTGGAAAGTAAATAGGGTTGGAGCTAATAACTAATGAAATAATAGTTGCATAATTATTTTCATTGGTTCAATTAATGAAAAAGTATATTAAACATTCAGAAGTTTATTTATATACTTGCTTATATATTATATTTTTTAAGAAAACAAATAAGAACATTGCAGTACAGACTTCATTCATTTGGCTTTAAGGTCAGTCGTATGACTTCTATTTGCAGGGTATATTCAAGGCCTGCTTGGCATTTACTAAACTTCTACATACTCCAGGGACGGCGGCCGGGCAGTGGCAATGGCAATTGGTGTTATGCCTGATGGCCAGCTGCTATTTTTGTGTGGAATTACGTAGCACGTGCGAGCTTCCAATCATCGAGCCGTGTGGACGACGATGCCTGGGGAGCTCGTCAACTGGATTTGATTTGCGCCGCCTTTTCGGTTGCCTTGGTTTACGCCAAACGTCCTGTCTTCCTGATTATAAGGCACAAATTGCCAACGTCGAGGCTTAGGCTCGGCCATTCGTCTCTGCCGCTGCCACAGCCGCTGCGTCGCGCTGCTTGTTGGCTGCGCAAAATATTTATTTTATTTATGACAGTTCAGTTTTAGAGGCATTCGGAGAGCCGCACAAATTGCCAAATTCACTTTGAGCCATAACCGTGGCAAACTTTGACTTCCTTCTATTTTGACGCAATCAGTTTAATGCGCAAAATATAATGCGAGCGCCCATCGAACTGGAAATCAATTCTGATTGCCAACTATATATAGTATAGACTCTAGTCGACCCAGCGCCTGTACCAATGCTTCCGGTATTGCGCAACTCGAACTCGAATATCATTTTTTGATTACTCGACTTTCAAGTCCTGTTAAGGCGAGTCGCTGGCAATGAAACTACTTTTGCCGCTTGTCTGGCCTCAACTCAGTTTTGCTAACTGCAAATTGCGAGCACGTTTAAAGGTATTTACAGATACATTGAAGGTTGTTTAGGAAGGAGCAAAGTGTGACAACGATCGATATTTATCGGTATGCATATTGTAAATAGGCCAAGAGATGATTTCCTAAGCAATCTACCCAATTTTATATAATTATTTATTGATTTACTTCCATGGATTTATCAAATAAACATAAATATTGTCTTTACTTGAAATATCTAAATTGTTTCTGAATAGTTTAAAACATCGTCTAGTTAGAATATATTCGAATTTATTATACTCATTTTGATACACAAGCAATAATGAATAATAGAACCTGAATTTATTTTTAATATTCCCTATAAATTAATGTAACCTGACGTAATACTGTATATGTAGAGTGCTTTATTATATAAATTATATTGTATATTATATTATTTAAATTAATTTTTGATATTTCATATATTTGTATTTTTAACTATTTTTAGCTAATGAAGAATGAATTTATTTATTAATTTGAAATACTTGATAATCTTTAATATTGGGGAAACGTCAGCAAAGATTTTAGTCATATCTATGTGATATATATTGTTATTAACCAGTTTATCGAAATTAATATTCCAATTGGACATGAATCGAATTGGAGAATATATAAAATGAATAATTTTATATTTTATTGAGATATATTTGCACTAACCTAAGATTAAAGAGATTAGATATGATTAAATTAGTGTCCTTTGATAAAGGATTTGGTGCAGCGTGTAACTATCTTTTGATATTTCACTTATCCCACTGGTAGCCATGGCAAGGGATCTCTTTAACTTCGTTGTGACTTTCTTATGGAGTCATCTGACGCTCAGCTTCCTTCCCCCTTTTATGCGCTTTGGAGTTTTTGTTAATGCTACCACGCCCCCTTGCCCACCCAAATGCAAACTGTTGACGGGGCGGAGCAGTGAGACGTTGTGACGGCTTGGGCGCGCTTTAGCCGCCAAATGCTTTTCGCTTAATGAGTTTTCTACTTGCGGTTTCGAGGAAAATTTGCGCAAAAATGCGCCACTTTACCTACAACATGAAGTGGAGGAGGCTTTTACCTTGACTCCCCCAGCAGCAGGAGGCGGGCATGGCGCGGCCGACGGCAGCGGTAGCGGCAGCGGTAGCGGCTGTGTTGCTGCTGTGTTCGTTGTAAATGTTTTAGTGGTTACTGCGTTTAAGTCATTAGAGAAAATTCTTAGCTAAAGTGCGGCTCAATGGGTTGCGACGAGAAACGACGCGAGAGGCGGAGGATGGGAGACAGGTGAGAGGCGGGTGAGGGGCGGGTACGGCTAAGTCTTAGAATTTGGCATCTTTTGTAGCTGTTCAAGGAGTATACACAAACACACACACACACACACATGGATGTACATATATATATATATAGAATAGACGTATGTGTGTGTGGAAGAGGGGACTGCAACCGCAAAGGTGGCAAATGCGGCTGCCTCGACTGTAAAATTGCTGGAAGCGTAGCGAATTTTACAGCCTTTCGTGTTGATTATTTTCATCGTAAGAGCCCATTTAAGCTTTTGTATATATACATACATACACACATATATATATGGCAAATTTTAATTTATTTTAGCTCAAGCAATTAAATGCAAAGAACTTATTAAGTATAAATAATTATGTTTAAACACGTGTGCGTGTGTGTGCGTGTGTGGCAGCCACATACACACCCATATATAAGTATAAAATCCATTTGTAAAATAATTTATGGCAGTGAATTTTATAATTCAACATTAATATTTGAACGTGTTGAAGTGAAGCTAATTGAAATTTGATTAACTAGCTAATTTTGAAAAGAAGAAGAAGCCACAGAGCAGATAGCATAATTAAGGCTTAAAGCAATTAAAGGCGGACCAAGACTAAAGTAAGATGAAGTGAATATAAATAATCATATAGATGTAATTGTTTCACATATTCTGTTTTTGATTTATTTATTTATTTATATATTTCTTCGTACATATTTCTTTTTAAACTGCCTAAAGATTTATAAAGAATATTTGAAAAGTCAATTCTGAATTATGCTGAAGCAATAATTCCCCTGCAAACCGTATTATATTTAATATATTCATGTCTAATCTACAGCACATCCAAAACCCCAAATTGATTTAATATCGAAAATATCAAACAGATGTGATTTCACTCAACTTCTGGAGGCAGAAAAAACTTGAAGTTCCAGTTAATTAGCAGCAGCTGATGCGACTCTTGAGTTGCTGCCGCACAGCGTCGAAAATCAAAAGAGAGAGAGAGAGCGAGATTGAGCGAATGAGTGAGTGTTTCGTGCTCTTGAGTAAGTTTTGTTGTATATTCTCTTAAATTGAACTCACTCAATGCTCTTAAGTGAATAATACGCTCAGCGCACGCTCACCTCTCACTCACTCTCTCTCTCTCATTTTGACTGTGACTCTCCATTCTTGTGGCTTTGAGTCAGTCTACACAGCACACCGACTGAGTATGAGTCTCTGCGTTTATGTGCTAAGTGTAAGAAAACTTGGCAATGTTTCCATTTTACCTATCTTCGAATAAGCAGCTGGTAGCCTGACTAACTCACAATGTGCTCAAAGTGTTGTAAATATATAATGATTTATGCACGAATGCAGCCCTATAGATCGTCTCTTATTGCTAGGCAAATAATGAATTCGCACATAAATCTAATATAGGTCTGCATATAGATATATGTATGTATGTATGTATGTGTATTTATCTATATATACATCGACATAATGAAACTAACTAGACAGCGTGTCGTTTATTATTTTGCGTGTTTACTTTTTGTTGTTGTTTCTTTTTGTCACTTTTGCCAGACGACTTAAATTTTATGTGCAAATATTAAATTTAGCACACATTTAACAACAAATGATGCAAATAGCTAGAAAAAAAAAAAACATAATAATAAAGAAAAAGAAAAATCGTTAACAAGCAATTATTATGAGTTTGTGCAGAGTATTCAAATTAAAGTTGAATATCTAGGAAAATTTTAATGTAAATATTTGATTTGATGGTCAACTATTTTTAAGCAATTTATGATTTGCGAATATAGTTCATTGCCTATAGTAACAAACAAAATATGTAAAATATAATTTTCAGCATTAACTTTAAAGCATATAAAATATAAAGAGGAATGCTGAAATTTCGGTTTTATAATAATAAAATGAATAAATTAAAAATAATAAATAGAAATAAATCTATAAAATTATTGAAAAACAAATGCATTTATATACAAAATTATTAAAATATTAATAATTAATGAAAAATATATTTTTTTAAATAATAATAATAATAACTATTAAAATTTAAGTCAATTCTGAAGGGTTAGAAGTTAGGGTACTTTTGACTAGCTGTAGCCTTAAAGTTTATAGATTCGATTAGATGCACAATGCGAAATTTTCGCAGTTTGCGTATTTGCTCAGTGCTTAAGGAACTAATTTGAATCCAGTAATATTTGGTAATCATTTGAGTATTGCTGCAAACTGAACTTAAAAAATTCCACTATCAATTGATTGCATTATTTTGACAAGAGTTAAACTATTTCTTCGTTTACAATGCACAACTATTTGTATTTGATTAAATTCTAGTTTAATTAACTTGAGTAAATTATGTTCAGTTCAGTTAAGCGCTTTAGTAGAAAATACTTAGGGTTAATAAAAGTACATATGCATACTTTATGTATAGATTATCCACGGATATATTTTGCATTTCAGTTTCATTAAGACATCAACATCTTATTACACTCCCAAGAGGGCACTGCATCTTCTCTCTCTTTATCTTTCTCTCTCTGCGTATACTGCTTTTCTGAAATGTCCGTCTTGCTGTCCGTCCGACTGTTCGTTCGAGATTATAGCTGTTATTATAGCAGTCAAGTTTACATATTACCCTCCCAAGCAAGCATCGTCAAACTGTCGATTAATTCTCCGCTATCTCTCTCTCTCTCTCTCTCTCTCTCTCTCTCTCTCTTTGCTTCTTTCTCTCTTTCGTTTTGTCGTGTGGCAATTTTCAATTGACAAATCGTGACCATTTTGTAACGTATTTCAGCAATTACAATCGGTCAACTGTCTTTTCTTGTTCCACTTAAGCTTACGCACACGCACAAACACACACACACACAAACACACACGTACTTATAAATAATCTAACTAAATATGTACACTGCAATTAGTACAAATGTCTATTGTAAATATTTGAATGTGCGCGCGCAGCTTATCAGCCGCAAAAATACGAAGAGTCTCTGCACTGAAATGAAAATGAGTGTGAATGCGACCGGGTGTGCCTTTACCCGTGTGTGCATGTGTGTGTGTACTTAGGTTATATATAAATATGAGCGTATATACTATACATGCATATACATAAATCTATGCATATAGAGTATGACATCTGCGCGACTGTAGCGATAAGATGAGTCTCATGGATTCGGAACTTTGAAGACAGCACGGGGCCGTCGCAGTCAGTCGTGTCGGAAAGCTTTGATAGTTGATGTTTTTGTTTGTACGCCGCTGCGTCTGGCAGCGAAAATTTTTGTTTTTCCTTTTTTCTTTTTTGAAAATTTTAACCGACCCTCCCACCAGAAAGAAAACCCCTTCACCCATGTTAGTTTTTATTTTATTTTGTCTTGGTATGGGTTTATGAAAAGGTGCGATAATTTGTTATTTAGCTAAAGAAAAGGGTTTGCTGGCTGTCAACAAGGGCGCTGCCTTATGTTTGAACTAGTTTTTTAATGTTTTCCGCTGTAACACTAGAACTTACTTCATTTACATAACATTTAAAATAGAATTTGTATATGCCTTCCAGTAGATAGCCAGACAGTAGATAGATAGATAAATATACATATGTATATGCGAAATAGTCTTTACGTTTTTTATCTGTGCAATAAAATGAGTTTGATTGAAATTTCAATCTTGATTATTGAGATATTTCTTTGAGAAAGTGTATAAAATCAAACAAAAAGTGTTTGTATATTTTTTAATTTGTGAATAGTTTTCTTTTTTTTTTTCATTCGTTCTGCAAGATATATTTTTATATTAAATATTATATAAATTAAACTTATAAAATTATATGGTTATCCAGCTATGTAGCTTCTAATATGAGTTTATTGTTAGATCATGCAAATGAACTAGAAAGGAAATATATATACATATATACTATTATTCAAATTCTGTTAATAAAATTCCAAGTTAAATTAAATAAGTCGTATATCTAGCGATAGTTCGGATAATAATAAATTTTATACAAATGCAGTCATAAATGGGAATACATTTATTCATGTTTATAGTGAATATTTGCGGTACATATTTATATTTATATAAAGTTTAGTAAGTCTATAAGATTTTAGTTTATTCTCTTATAGCATTCAATGTGTACAACATATGCTATTCAAGCAGCTTGTATTGATTTTCTACTGACAATTACTTATCGTTGCTCATAGAATACATAAACATACATATGTATATATATGTATGTATGTTATATATATAAATTGCTTTTCATGTCTTCGAGTTGTTCTTATCATGCTCGTAATTAACGTGTTCTATTTTTAGATGTCGTCTTTTAGTTGAGCGCTACGTTTCAGTCCATTATCAATTGAATCATCAATTGACTTTTCAGTTTGATGTGGCTGTTGTTGTTGGCATTGCTGTTGTTGTCGTCGTCGGACTCGTCAACGAGTGAAACGACTGCGAGTGCGCACAAAGAGATTATCAAGCTAAAAAATCAACAGTAGCTGCCTCTGCCTCTCATCTGAGTATTGCGGCAATATAAAGACAACTGCTGCTGATACTGATGTTGCTGTTGCTGCTGTTGCTGCCGTCGCTGTTGCTGTTGCTGTTGCTGTTGCTGCTCTTGTTGTGGCAGCATCTGTTGTTGATTGTTATTTTTGCTGTTGATTTAATAAATTAAAACCCGTAAATTAACTGTGAAGGCAAAACGACGCGCGACAAATCAAATAAATAAATAAATGGCAAGCAAAAGCTAAAGGCTCCAACAACAACAACAACAAAAACTACAGCAGCAGCAGCAACAGAAACAGAAAGGGATAGAGAGAAAGAGAGAAAAAAGAGACAGACAGCGCGACAGAGAGAAGTAGAATTTGCAAATTGATGCTGGCCTGAACATTAATTGAACAATTCTAAAAAAAAACATTGTACGCTCTGAACTCTATCTATTTCGGGCTTGGCCTAGACTTAGTTTAGTTCAGAGTAGATTACGCTGCCTGTATAAGGACGGAACTAGTAGAACATAAAGGGGTCTCATATTTTATTTTATTGTATTCCAAACTGAAGTAAATAAATTATCATCAATTCGAGTTTTCAATTCATCAGTTTATAAATAGAGAACCGCTGAAGCCTTGAATATGTAACCGATACTTTTACTTATACATTTTCATGTATAAAGCTCTACACCGACTTCTATTTATCGTTATATTTACTCTACTATTTATAATTTTGTTCATACTTGTTTTTATACTTAAACATAAACTCTTATATGTATACCCATACTGATACTTATATTTAGACTAATGACTTACTTAGACCTTTAATTATAATGTTTATAAATATTATATTATATATTTATATATTATATTATATTTAAATTACGTACATATAGACATTTACGGTAGAACATACAAGTTTTACTTATATTTATACTATACTATTATGAATAATAACTCATACTTATACATACTCGAACATATACTCTCTAATTTATATTTATAATTTAATTACTTTTAATGCTCATACTAATATATGCATATATATATTTTTATACTGAGGATGGTCTGACTTTTGCTAGTCATACATAACTGTCTTATATCTTTCGTACTTATACTTAGGCTGCTTCTAATACTCCCACTAAGAGCTACATCACATACTATTTCTAATTACATTTTTACTTATGCATACTTTAATGAAAATCCAAATATAAATTTTCTTTATACACATTCCTAATTATGCTTGACTAACACCTCAATTTATTCTGATTCGTATTCATATTTTGGCTATGAGAGCTATGAGAGTTCCCAGTCATCCTTGAGGGCTTTCACATCTATCAGAGTGCTTCTCCGCCCCGTTTATTTGTGTAAAGTCCTCTCACTTTTCAGCTGCTATTTGCATTGTTATTGTTGCTCGCGGCATCCCCATGAATTTCAAAGAGATGGAACATTTGTGCGGCTTCCCATAGTTGCTGTTACACTAACTAATATTTAGGGGCTAAGACCGAAAATTAGCACACGTGTGCAGGCTGCTCGGCTGACTCAATGATAAAGCCACTAAGCCAAAGGTATGCGACCCATGGGCAATTGTACGCACACACACATATGAGCATTTGAATATCTGTGTATATGCCCACATGCATATCGGGTATATATGCCCATCAATATCCCACCCACGGCCCTTTGGCGAGCTGCCTGTTTATTTAGCCACAGCTGGCAGCCCGATGACGACGAAGACTTATCAATGGGTCCCATCTGTGTTAATGATGCCATGGCGCTCTGATAACCGTTAGGTATCAGGCCGTACCGGCACGTGTGCCCTGTCTGCCAATCCATGTGTGTGTGTGTGTGTGCTTGTGTGTGTTCGTGTGTGGGGTGTGGCAGTCATTTCGTATGCCCCCAATTCCTTCTCCACTCCACCACTTGGTGTTTGTATAATATCAGCTGTGATAAAACCTTTGGTAAACTTGAGTCCATCGGGCAGTCAATCGTCAGCTTTGCTACAAAGTCGTTAACCCCTTTTGGTAGGTAATGCAGCATGATTGATTTATCACTAGGGTCGACCAGGGTCCATTCGCGAGCTGCTGCAGTTCACAAGGGGCCCATAACTTAATTGACTAGAGTGCGACTGCGACTCCGACTGCGACGGCAACTGCGAGTGCGAGTGTGACTACGAATGGGGGGCTCTGAACGGTGTTTGCTGAATCAAATCATTTCACTATTTTCATATTGATCGATCGTTTTTACGAGGCCTCAACATACCTTTAATAATGACTCCAGTGCTTATTTGCTGAAGGGGGAGCTTCACCCGGAGCTATTAGATAGAGGTATATGTGCTTTTGTTGTGTGAGCTTCTAGGGGGGTCATGGAAGATAAGAATTATAATCAAATAGCTAAATGGATGCATGAAGTTTATTTACCTACTATACATCCGATAAAAATTGTACTCATACCATATACCTATTGCGTTTTCTTAGCTTTGAACCAATCGATAAATCTCAACTAATATTCAAATAATGGATAGATTTAGCTAATCTATATAAATGTGAAAGCATGCCATATAAATATCACTATAATAACTTTAGTCTAACAACAAACATGCTTCTCTCTCAGCTATCGATTAACGATTTCTAGTTATCGAAAACTGTCACACATATCAACTCATTATCAAATTGCAAATATCGACAAACTATCATCACCTCTGATCACATGATTATAGGTCCATACATCATTTTTTTCGTCTAACAATTGATCGTCTATCGATACATCGATGTTGCAAGTCTCTGCTCTCAGCTCGCAGAGCGTACTCGAACATAAATACTTGAGTGTGTTGCACTGGGACATGTGTTGCCGGGCGCCATAAAGCGCCACTCACAGACGGCATACATACATATGTACATATATTGTATAGCCTATAGCCTTTTCCTTCCCGTCTCCTTCTCCTGCTCCGCCTTCTACTCATCTATCGGCCCCCATTTGTAGGACGCTTGGGGCAATCTGAAGTGCGGCACTTCAATTCCAATTCGACAGCAGCCAATTGCAAATCGCAGATGAGACAAGAACAAGGCTCGGGGGCGCACTCCAAATGGCAGTTTTTGTTTTGAAGACGTCCTGCGTGTTGTTTTTGTTTTCGTTGCTGCTCCTGTTGTCGCCTGTTTCTGTCAGCTTGCCTTATCCACTTGGGACACGAGGCAGCTGCAGCGAGGGGGTCGCTACGGGGCATAAACTGACATACAGTGCAGCTTTTGTTGCTGATGTAGTTGTTGTCATTGTTGTTGCTGTTGTTGCTGTTGTTGCTGGCGGTGCTCCAAGGCCCCTTCACATATCCTGTGCAGAAATTGAAAAACTACTAGAGCTAACTTCAATTGAGACGTGCTGCTGCTCGTCCGAGCCTGGCCTGTCCGAGCCACGGAACGGACACTATGATTGAAATTCCGAGCACTGCTCGAGGCGCCGCATCCCCGCCAGCCCAAGGGAACAATCCGATAAACACTTGAATACAAAACCGTTTGATGAGTGAACGGAACAACGAGCGGGCAGCTCTTGTAGGCCCTAGATGCTCGCATTACAACTAATTACGACGAGGATGAGAGCAGCGACGGGTATGGACACAGAGATGGAGACGGGGACAGGGCGCAACGAAATCAATATCGAAATTGTGCGCGCTACGCCTTTCAGTGAGGCCATTTCGCCATTTCGTTTCGTTGGCCATATGCTCGAGCCGGGTCGAGTCGGGTCGAGCCGTGTTAGTCTTAATTACAGCTGAAGATGCGCTCCGATAAGGCTACAAAGCGAATGGCCTGGAGGCTGGGCGCCGCCAAAGGAAAAACAAATAAATATTTACAGTGCGCACTCGCATTTAATTGCCCTGCGGTTGGGCTGCCACTCGCTGACCACACAGCCCTATGGCATATGGCGCTGAAATGTGAGTAGCGGCTCACTTCGGTGATTGCCACGTGAGTTGCAACGGACAGGCGGTCGATGGCAGACCAGATCAGCTGGCCAAAAAGATGAAACCATTAAGAGATCCCTTACTCAGTGAGACCCTGTCCATTTTACAGCTGATATTTTGCAGTTCCTGAATGTAAGTGAACCACGTATATCGATTTGGGGTTGGCTCTTCGAACATGAAATATGAATTATGGGATTTTCAGCCGATTTGAAGGCGCCATCATCGAATATTTATCATATAAAATAGTCATAGATCACGAAATTTGGCAAATAGATGTTTATTAGCTTTTATTAATGCTTACTTAGCACAAATTGGGTTTCATTTATTATATTTTTTTTATTTAGTTAGTATTTTTCAAATTATTTCTAGCTAGTTTCTACCTATATCTTATGATTACATTGGTATATTATGTGTATGTATATTACTGAGTATGATAATATTTTAGTGAATTAGTTATAGAGTTATACACATGGAAATTGCAAACTCAAATTCAAACATTCCTAGATCTTCCACAATCTTTAATCTCTATCGCGAGAGTAGAGTTATGTTTATGTCGATTCTATCTTAAGATTAACCTGATTATATATTTATTTATGCCAACTGGAGTCTTAAGGAAACGCAACTATATTCCTTTCTTCTTTCTAGGTACTAGAATTTCCCGCTCTTCCAGTTTGCTCGCTGTTAAGACTATCCATAGTTAGAGTCCATCCAATGGAACGATGAATATATCGATGAATAATATAATATAATATCGGTATATAATGCAATAATAATAATAGTCATAATATTATAATATCTTCCAATTAAATTGGAAGTCTATACGTTTTACTATGGTCCTATTCGATATATTCACAATGTCATCATTCAGTCGAGCTAGAAGGTTGTCATCTTTCAGTAGCATGAAAACTGCAATTTGTTTTGCTTACGTTTAGGCTTTGCACATGAAATGTTATAAGAGACAATATTTTCATTTCGAATAATGGCTCAGCACCTTGCTGTGTACTTCGGTTCCATTATCGCACCCACACACACACACACACATAGCCAAAAGGCAAAAGGGAAACGACGAGGCAGAGAATAAAACATGACGCAATAAAGACGTTTACATTCGCCTGAGACATGGGGTTAGGTCTGTGTCCTTTTCGCTAAGGATGCGCCTCACTGTTGCTGATTCTTTTTGTTTGTTTACTTTTTATTTACATGCGGCGCAAGTAATTTTTATATTTGCACAATAAATGTGGCGGCCTAATTGAGTTAGAGGCGTTTCGTGTGTGTGCGTGTGTGTAAATACGGCAAAAGTGACAAGAGTCCTTGAGCAGCACAAAGTTGCCTCCTCCTTTTGTTTGTCTTCGCTCTGTCACAGCAAAAGTCCCAAGCCAAAGAAAAATAATCTGAAAAATGTTTCACTAACAAGACAAGTAAACGCTGAAGTATTCAAGTTAACTTGACAATCTGTTAAGCCGCTTAGGTTTTCTGATGCACATTCAAAAAGCATTTGAAAATTTTCATATTGGAATCAAAAGTAATCCTAATCGCAAAAATACTATTAAAAGTTTTTCATTTAAATTTTGTTTGCTGATGTGCTACATTTGCATTGATGTTTTATGGAACATGTTTAAGATAGAGCTAAAAATATGATTTACTTTTAATTTGAATTTTGATTTTTGTTGTAATAAATTTGCATTAAAAAATTGAGGTTTAGTTTTAAGAAGGAATTCAGCTGCAATTTACTGAGAGCAGATTAAAAATTGAGAGACATAGAGGGAAGGATATAAACAAAGAAAGAAAAAGATAGACAGAGGGAGATAGAAGATAGATTCCTTGTACCATGGAATTGCCAACTTAGAATGTGCATTACCTAAAAGCTATAAAAAGAAGACTAAAATCAAATTCATAATAAAGGTGGGCGGATTAATTACAGCTTACTTAAAAGGAATTGTTAGTCAATTGACATATTGTTTAGTTTAAGACAGATTGTAACTAAAATAAAAAATTTCCTCTATCAAGATGGAAAATATATTTAAATGACATTTGTATTTTAAGCTAAAGCAAAACTTAATCAAAAGATGGGAACTCTGAACAAAAATTATTATTATATTAAACTTTACATTATATTATTATATATATTAAACAAGACCTTCGAAATATTTTGTGTGGAGGCTGGAAAAATTAAACTAAATGCCATTCAGCCAACACAAGGTGCCATGACGATTCTTGGCAAGAGTATTAACAACCTTAGCAAATCAAGTGTGTAACTGCAGTCCATAACGTCACAGCTGTTGCTAGCTTATGCCCTATTTACGCCATTGACAATTCGTAGTCCAAGGGGAGCAACGTTTGTGGTTAGCAAATATGCATAAGAAGAGCCTCGTGCTCCACTTGTTGGCCGGCGTGCATCTTGGATATACGGTCTACTATGAGTACTTTTATGTGCAGATGCCATACCTAGCCACATATTTTGGAGTGCTGCCGTCCGTGGGTGGTAAATTTAAGTACCTGACCTTTCTCAACGGAGTGCTGCAGTGCATTTACTATCTGATCGCCATTCTGCACGATCTGCTGAGGCTGCGCAGACTGCGCCAGCTGCGGGACTATCTACTGGCCAGCCTAGTGCTGCCGCTGGCCCTAACTGTGAGCTTGACCTTCTGGACGCTGTGCGCCATCGATGGCGAGTCGATATTTCCGTCCTTCATTGAGCAAATCTATCCCGAGTGGCTCAATTGGACCATGCACTGCGGTGTCTCGATCTATCCGTTGCTGGATCTGTACACCAGTGCACATCAGTATCCGAAACGTAGACATGGTCTTTTGGGCCTGACGACTGCCCTCCTGCTGTATCTAATCTGGATGTATTACGTGGTTAACTCCACGGGCAAATGGATCTATCCGTTCCTGGGCGCACTGCTGCCAGTGACACGGATTTGCTTCTTCGCTGTGGTCATCGTGTCGGCCTTTGGCTACTACCTGGCTGGCGAGCGTATAAACTGCGCGCTCTGGATGTCCTCCAGGGAGAGTGGGCCCTAAGGAATAGTTCCTAATAAAGCAATTTCCGTTTTTCCAATTCATGTTGACTGCTTTGGGGGGTTGGGGGTATTAAATTTGCATAGAAATGCGCTGAAGCCGACTCGCTGCTCGAGGGCCAACGGAAATTGAAGGCAATAATAATGACAATTGACTTGTCAAAATGTTACGAGTGCCAGAGCGAGTCCGAGTAAAGCAAAAACCAAGCCCAAAAACCAAATGCGAAGCGGACTGTGCTGTCCGTGCCAAGGGTTGGCCTGCACTTTTGTCAAGGTTTGAGGTTTTCTTCTTTTCTTTTGCGGTCGTCGAAGCGTGGAATTAACTCAAATCGATTCGCTGCACTCGAACTCAAGGGACGTGGCAATGCTTAGGGTTATAAACGTAGAATCCACTTTAGGGGCTTTCAGTTTTTCAATTGTTACAGTCGAAAACCTTACCGAAAACCTTGACCATGACAAGTGTATGATAATTGTATAGTGTGTGTGTGTGTAAGTGTGCGCTTGTGTGTGCTCAGAGTGTAAGAAAATTATATAATTTGTTCCCATAGTTTCTGGTAAGACACGATTGAAAGGTAAAATTCAACGGGTTCTGATTTGCGGCTCAGAAAAACAAAATATTCTCAAATGAAATCCTGAGAATAACTTATTCATTAGCGTAGGCAGTTAATACTAACCTTAACTATCTGAATCCTAAAAAAAAAAAATCCATTTGACTAGGACTTTAATTTAATATAAGGGATCTTTTAAGAAAGTATTGATTCACAGTTATTAAATTTATTAAAGTTTAAAATAATCTTATTTGTATTTTATATACGTATCAGAGAATCTCTTTATTCTGATCCACGTACTCAAAGTAAAGAAAGCTCTTACATCAACCGAATAAATTTAAATAATTTTTAATTATTCTTAAATAAAAAATAAAATAAATTAAAGGAAATAAATAAAAAATGAATAAGTAAAAAATAATATCAGAAAAATAAGTCCTCAGTAACTTGAGAGCTTCTTCAACTGATAATCGAAATATGTTTAACGGCAGTTAGAGCCAAACAAATCGATTAACATGAACTGATTGTTGCGAATGCATTTCCCACATTCGATGCGATTAGTCGAACCTTTTTGCTCTGTTGGTGTTGTTGTTGTTGTTGTTGTGAGCGAATGCCAATTCGGATATGCACTTCGATACAGATTTAGATACATAAATCATTGGCCGGCAGCTGTTTTTGGGTCACGTGTAGAGCTCGCTCGGGAGTCGAAATTCAGCTGTGAATGGCTGAGAAACAGCTGAAAAGGTTGGCTAGAGCAAACCCCGAGCATGCGTCCCTCAATCCTTTCAGCTTCAGTACGAGGCTCGTTTGGGTTTCAACGGAAAATGGGAAACAGTAAATGGAAAACATGCGGCGCACCCACACGCGGCACTTGTGCTAAAAATATTTCAATATTGAATGGGAACAGCTGAAATGCATTCGCACACACACATAGAGAGAGTGAGAGAGAGAGAAGGTCGCATGCCTGGGATTTGTTTATGGCAGGCCGGAACCAGTCGAACGTTACCGGAAACGTGTTTCATATGTCAGAGGAAATGCTGTTAGCTGCCTGCGCCTGCGTCTGCGCCTGCGCTCGCTCATGAATGGGCATTGGCAAGGACATGGGCAACGGGACTCGGGACTCGGGACTCGGTACCGAGAACGATGAGAAGAGCAGCACTCAGGTACTCGAGCCCAGCATGCAAATGAACCGACAAAAGAAACACTGGGAACGAGGGCATCAATTGAGTCATATGGCATCGGGCGCATGCCTGCCTCAGGGGCTGCTGAGAGGATGTGCCAGGATCTGTGTCAGCTGTCGATCGTGCAGTCGCTCGACCCCTGGACTGGCTTCGCCTGGCCTCGCATTGTTCACTTCCACGCACGATTGATTCAATTGGCGTGCTACCCCTACCCCCTCCCCACCTCCTGCAGCTACACATCAACGAGTCAGCCATTGCGGTCTGTATGTCGGATAGCTTTTATTTCAGATATGCGAAAGTATATGTATGTGTGTGCATATATTTTTTATTTCGATCTCTCCGCCCCGGCCCGCCTCGCCTCGCCCCGTTCCCAATAATTTGTGCAAATATTTTGTGAGCCGCTGGCAAACAATGGGATGCTCCTTTGTGTCCTCCTGCTCGCCGCACACAAATTGTCAATTTGTCACCCGCGTGAATTGCAGAGCCGTCCGCATGGCATGCAGCAAACAGTTACAACAATTGCCCGATGCGAGTATCTTTCAGCCATCGTGCCGGAAAATTGTTTATTTATTGTTATTCATCGCCAACGTCGACCTCCTCGTCGTCGCCGTCGCCGTCGCCGTCGTCGGCTCTCACAATGCAATTTCACGTTTAATTGCGTGCGTCTGTTCTACCAAACGATTTTATAACTCTGAAACTCGCAGCGGGGCGAGCAAAAAATGCAGGCTGTTTGTTTTACCAATCACACACAAACACTCACTCACTCACACACACAGGTAACATTTTAATGATACGGCCAAACAATTCCCAGACTTGTGCGAGTGAGCCGTACGCATATAAGTAGATAATGATATTTCATACCCTGCCACAAGCTGTGCACAGGAGTGTATCGAATACTTATCTGCATTAAGAGCTTGTTTCGCATAGCCCAAGAATCGAGTCTATATATGTATGTTATATAGAGTGAATGTATACATATATAGTATTAATTGAAAACAAGAGCTTATGCTATCTGCTGTCGGCTTTTATATATTTATTTCACTGTTTCATTATTCTGCTATATATTAAAGCCACTGATTCTACATTTTGCTGGAGAGTTAAAGGAGGTGTGAAGGAGTTTGAAAATGATCAAAGCTCTCCGTTTATATATAGAACCCATATTATAGATATATTTAGCTATTTTTTCAATGCATTTAAGCGGAATTAAGTAGTATATAAAATATATAAATGTCAAGGTATTTGTAAATAGATATGCCTAAAAACATTTTTGTTCATTGCTCATATTTCAGATGTATAAAAATTCTAAAATTAGATGACAAAAATATAATAAATATATTAATAAATAATATTAATTATTATTATTATTATTATTATTATTATTATTATTATTATTATTGTTATTGTTATTATTATTATTATTATTATTATTATTATTATTATTATTATTATTAT
>NW_022045880.1:1048332-1067923 GCF_001654015.2 Drosophila navojoa
TATTATTATTATTATTATTATTATTATTATTATTATTATTATTATTATATTAATAAATAATAATTAAAATTTAGAATAAAAAGTTTAAATAAAAATATGTGTTATATATTATATTTATGTTGGTTATGAATGTAAAGAAAATATATAATAAAATTTTTAAATTGTTATCTTAAATAAATAAGATTAAATGGAAAAAACAATATATTACAAAGAAAATTCAACTACGAACATTTTGCTATGTCAGCTGAGTTTTGACTGCAATATTCTGCTCAGATTTGCAAAAAAATAGTTTAATGAGATGAGTCAATTTGAAGAAAAGTCTTTCAGGCGACTCTTTCATATCTCAATGAGCGGAAGTTTCATTTCAAAGATATTCAATTCCGTTTTGCTTGAGCTGGATTCGTGAACGTTGCCTGTAATCAGTCTTGAAGCGTCTCCTGCTGGTGCTCCTGCTGCTGCTGCTGCTGGTGTTCCTTCAAAGACAACGATTCCCCTAGTGCACCCGTTGCATCATTCATCGGCCCCTTTCCCCTTCATCCGACCATCGCATTGTCTTCTGTCAGCATTGATTAAACTTTCTGTCTGCGCTTGTCTCGCACGACGCGTCGCTGCTCCCCGTTGCATGCGTGAAATTTCGCCCATGTTGCACAAATTGATGTTGCATGCCGCTGACATTGTTGTTGCTGTTGTTGTTGAAGTTGCCTGTGCTTTTGTTGTTTCGCTTGCTGCTGCGCTGGTGGCATGTTCGCGAAAAGTCATGCGATTTCCTCAGACGTGCGCAATTAGGGTGGGGATAGCCGACCCCTGACAAGACGACCCTCCTTGTCGGTCGACCCTACACACAGGGGGAAACTTGTTTTCAATTTTTTTACGCTTTCTTCTTCTTCTTTTTCGCTCTTTTTTCTGTAACTTCAGTTAAGTAAAGGCAAGCAAAGTATTCAACTGCTGGCGCACACTATTAACCCAATTAATTGCAAAAGTTTAGCAGCTCTGATTAGAATCAGCTGCAAACATGATGACTACAAAGCGTTACGACACAACAGCTCCAAACATTGGCGAACTCATGTTTATGCTTAATCGCCTCGATAAGGTAGCGAAACTTACAAAAAGAAACAAAAATTACAAATGACCTGAGCACAGAGATAACAGAAGGCATTTAATTCGCTTGTCAATTAAATATTATTGTTATATTATATAAAAAAGTTAATCTAAGCACTTCATATAATAAATAAAAGCTAAAAAATCAACATATAAGATATTTATATATTTAATATTTTATATGAACGGCTTCGAAAACCAAATACTTTTTAATTAAAAGGATAAATAAAATATCTGCCACTCTACTGCTCCTGCTACATGCAAAATGTCCAATTTGCATAGATTCCTTTCAGCTGCCAGCTGAACGGCAGGATTAAAGATTCTAAACTATATAATATTTAAATGGAAAGCCAGGCAGCGCCATTTGCCCTTGTCGTTGAGCACGTTTGAGAGTGATGCGAATTTTTTCGCATACATTTGTGAGCAGAAGAAAAGAAAAATTTGTAAACATCGTTGAGCGGGGATTCTGTGTGTGTGGGTGTGGGAGAGAGACGGACAGAGAGAGAGAGAGAGAGAGAGAGAGAGAGAGAGAGAGAGAGAGAGATGGAGGAGTAGGCAACATGTGTTGGCCGTGCGAAGGGATTGGAGCGTGGCGTATCACGATTGCGGCAATCAACAAATGGAGCGGCAACCTCATTAGTCAAAAGGACGGAACAAAGCGCCGCAAAGAGGAATCACAACACAACCTACGAAGCCCCCCTCGCACAGCATAGCAGAGCTCAGCTCAGCACAGCTCAGCTCAGCTGCCAACCATTTGTACAGCTCCTCAGCGCGGTTGTCGGCCTGCAAAGAGGATGTGCGGCATATGTGGCCACATTAGTCAGTGGGTCGCTGAGTGGGTGAGCATGAGCATTCACTTACAGATGCAGAGACACACATACACACACACACTCTGGCACACTCGTGTACACACGTGCGTGTTCGCGAAATGGTCTCGTTGGGGTAAACGCAGCGGAAATTGTATATTTTTTACTCGCAAAGCGAAAAAAATAAATCATATGCGTGAAATGTTTGCAATGCCAACGAATATACCTCCGCGATGGCACACAACGGACTAACAGGACAGCATCAGCAGCAGCAGGTGCACAGTGGCACAATGTCTATAGAGAGAAGTCAAAACTATGTAGGGCTTCAACTCAATATTTTGGAGATGTTCTCAATTGTCAGTTTATGACTTGAAAAAGGTTTTTTTTTTTTTTTTTTGTTTGCTACCCTTTAGAAACTTAACTTAAACATACACTCTGGAAGGTGGTAATCACATAATGAAATCCTTAATGAAATTCAAAGAACAGATATTGAGTTTAACTAGAAAATACTTGATAAGTTGTAGGTAAAATATGTTTCGATGACACTTCTCCCAGCTTCAGTGCTTGGTCTAGCAGACCTTTGTGTTGCAATACTTAAGCTGCAATATTTCAGGATATTTATAGCCTAAGAGTATGCAACATAAAATAATAACATACGAATTTTGATTTAAATTACTTGTATTAAGATGTTTCAATAGATGACATGATTGAATATTTTGTCATTGGCTCATCAAATTATTCGGTTGGCTCTTCAGAAAGTGATAAACGTGGTATAAATACAGAACTTATTTACTTAGCAAAATTAATAGATATCTGAAAAAAATGTTTATATAACTATAAATAGTAAATCTGAATCAACAAATAGTTGAGAAAATTTATTAAATTTGTTTATTTACTCAGCTACTAGAAATATCGTGGTGACATCCTGACCACAATTCTTTCGATGCCTTCAATCAGAGATAAGTGATTACATTATCAATCTGTCAGATTATCAAGCTCAGCTCACTGTGCTGACTACCAAATGCACAGAATGACAGCACAGTCCATGCTTTAGGACTGTTGAATAAAAAGAAATGGCAAATAGGAAGAACTAAAAGGCAAAAAAATCTCGTAACACAGTCACAGACACAATTACGCTCTGCTGCTCCTGCTGGCTGTGAGCAGCAAGCGCCAACACACGCCACATTCCCTGCCAGCCAAGGCACACATCACAGGGTATCCTCAGCGAGGAGCGACACATGGCTGCCTTGCGCCCGGTGCTCGGTGCCTGGTGCCTGGCGCCTGGTGCCCTGTGCCAGGGATCGGGCATCGCGCTGAAATATATATTTACATATTCACAAATGCAAACAATCCACGTTTGGTGTGGCGAAAATAAAAACGTCATGTTGTTTGAGCCTCCGCCGCATGATGAAGAAAGATGCGAACGGTAAATTGCTGTGTCGCTTGAGCGAGTGTGAGTGTGTGGAGCGGCGGGCGTGGCAGCGAAAGGGGCCGGGCTCGCTATGGCGTAAGCTGTAGCCAACATTTCCAGTTGCCACTTTGTAAAAGACGAGATGACAAAAAAAGAAAATGTTTAAATTCGGAATAGAAGAAGAAGAAGCAGCAAAAGCAGCAGAAGGTAAAGCAGGAAATTTTCACAGCTATGAAATCCATAAGCAGCAAGTGTTTCCTTCGGGAATAGATAAGGGGGATAAAGGCGATGGAGTAGTGGTTAAAGGTGGTGGAGCAGGAGCAGAAGCAGGAGCAGCAGCTTGTGGTTTGAACAGGATGAGCCGCTGCTTGCCTGTCTGTCAGCTGCTGCCCTCTCACAGCGCGCGCGCACACACACACACACTTACACACATATCTCAACGCTTTGCATAAAGTAATTTCGAGTGACAAGCGCGCATTGTTGGAATTTTTGGTGGCACAAGCAGCGCCGCTTCCAAGTTCCGCTTGTGCTCATGCTTATAAGAAATTCTATTTCTGTGATTGTCACACCCACACACACACACACACAGAGACACAGCCCACACACATATACTCCCACACTCTCATAGGTATATAAATTATGTGCGAAAACTTTTTGGTTAGCCACAGTCGCCGCACAGGTGCGACCAAGTTCGTCGTAGGCCCCGAGGGGCCATCGGGTAAACAAGTGACATTTTTAATTATGTCGCATTTGAAATGATGTAAAATATACTCTACACACACACACACACACACACACACACACACACACCCACATACACACACAGGTATATACATCGTGTTTTCCCGCACTGTTTACGCGGCCGTCGCTTATTTATTTAAATGCATTTCGCGCGCCCTGTCACAGACGCCGCCCACCCACCAGCACCGTCACCACCACCTTGAACGCACCTGTGCACCACCTTCATCATCTGTAGTCGTATTTCAATTTATTGCCTGTCCTAACCTGATGGCAATTTAAATAATGTCCTGCCGGAATTGCCAACTGCCTCAACCTGACCCCCAGCCGTGCTCATTTCGACGCCTCACCTACAGCCACGCCCATTCATTTGGCATTGTCAGTTTTGGTCGCAGCTGGCTAAACGGAAACTGAATTCCAAATACTTATTTATTTAGCCTTGTACTAGAAAGTTTTCAAAGCAAAGCCAACTGCGTACATAACCCGTGTCAATTGAACGATATAGAAATAATTAATGTGTTAATTGTAGTTGACATCAAATATGGGCGATCTATTAACTTGTATACTGTATATTTTCTGCGAAAAGGAAAATGCGCGTTTCAAGCCTTAGAGTTAATTTTAATGACTATTTAATGACTATTGAACATTATTTCAAAACAATATTCAGATTTCAGACAAACCCAAAATATTATTTAAAAATTAAAAATTTTTTTATATGCTAAAGCTGTTAAAATGTATGCAAAGCAAAGAAAATTCCATGATATTTATTGAATTTTCGCACTTACTCAAAACATTATGGATGAAGCGGTAAACTAGTCAACAGAGATCGGAACATTATTTTCTTCACATATATTGCCCATTCTTATTTATTATATATAATGGAGATTTGGTCCTTATAACAGAGAGCCTAGCCGTAAAGCATTCTAAGCTGGACAGTATTTTTTTGCTATATATATAATTATCTGATTGAATTCCACTAGTTTGGCCTAAATTGGGAAATTGGCTTTGGGCGAGACACACAATTGTGGAACAGTGAAAAGGCTATGGACCTATTTCAGTTCTACTCGTACTCGGCTTTTGTTTTTGTATGTTTTGTTTGCTTTGTTTGGTTGCAATGAATGAAACGTGCTGCGATAGGAGAAATAGCTAGGCTAAAGGCAAAGTTTTTTTTTCGTTTTCTGCTGAACTTTTCAACTCGGCGAAACCTGACACTTGAAATGGAGCCAGGGCCCAATGCCAACATTAGCAATTGCTGCGGGCCTACTAAACCCACTGGGCACAGACGCACACACTTACAGTGGTCCAAGGAATGCTCAACTTTAATTATCAAAAAATTGTTTTCATGTGCGACTACTACAAAGTGTGTGGGCTGCCAAGTTGTTGCCTGTTTTAGTTTCAGTTTTAGTTTCGGTTTTGTTTTTAGTGCCAGGCGGCAGCAGCAGCAGCAGCAGCAACAAAAGCAGCAACAAAGTTGGCACAAAGTAATAAGTGCACGCCAAGGGAATTTAAATTAAGTTACAAACTTTGCATATTAAGCGCCTTATATACCCGCCCCGCCCCCGTGGTATCTACCGCCTGCCTAGCAAAACTAAACAAACTCGCTTGCAAATACAAACACAAAGCTCGAATGAAATTTACCAATACTCGCAGTTACCCTTTCATAACCCGCACACAACCACATAATGGGCAACACTGTTGGGTCTGCAAACACCCACACACACACACACACACACAGACGAGTAATGGTCCTACAACAACAACAAGAATGATGTGTAATCATGGTACGACTAATGCATACCCTGTACTAAAGCTCTCTAAAATCCGAATTTTTCACAATCAAATTTCTTCAATTTACAAATTTGTGCAGGAAATATATATATGTATATACTTATATGAATACATACATACTTATATGGATACTCTGTAAAAGTAACTCCCTCGAATCAACTAAATTGTTGCAGAACCCTCAAGACCCTTTTTTTTTTAAACTAGAAGTCCTATCTTTATATTTTATCTACATTTATTTATTTTTTAATACTCTTTAAAAGTTATGTTTAAAATATTGTTTTCTCCTTTTATTATAGGTAGATATTTTATTTATTTATCTATTGTATTTTTGTAATTTTAATACAATTACTTATACATATACATACATGGACACTATGGTTATTGGTTTATGTGTTTCTAAAACACAGTACAAGATACATACACATGAATGTGTGTACTTAAGAGTGATTTCATACCCGTTTTGTACAACTTACAGGGTATTGGAAAACATTATGCTCTTGGTTTTTGGACTGCTCACTTGAAGGCTCTCGTTTGGTGCGGAATGCAGCTTTGGGCATCGTTTGGCATTGGGTCGAGTGAGTTGAGTGGGTCGGTCGACTGTGCTGAGTGGGCCAAGAACTAAATGCGGCAACGAACGGGCTTACATGATTCTCATATTAATGCCAGGTCTGCTAGTTAGTGGGTAACATTCGTTTTCCGTTTGTGTGTGTGTGTGCTCGCTTTTTTTATTTCTTTGAATAGCTCCTGGGTTGAAGCCTATTAAAAATGATGTTTTGACTTGTTTTCAAAGCTGGTAATTGCAAACTTTGCTTTTTATCTGGCCGCTGGGCGAAAATGCCAGAACAGATTTCAAGTTGTTTTCTGACTGAGATTGCGTTTCTTTTTTCCTTTTTCCTTTTTCGGATGGGGTTTAATAGTAACCGCAGCAACACATTTTATTGTCAAATGACATTTAATGGCATTCCGTGGTTATTCTTCAGCGGGCGTGGCCGGTACTCTAGCGGCCAACCCACAGCAGACACGCTCCGAAATTTTATGATGTGTAAATGGCAAATGAAAGGAGACAATCGTCGAGGCTGACCATTCTGTTCCGTTTCGTTCCGTTTCGTTTGATATTGAAATCAGACCATAAAATATAATGTGATATTATATGCACGTAAGCGTTCGGTTTCAACATTTTTGGCAGCCAAAAGCAGAAATACAGCCGGAATGGGGATGTGTTGAAATAGGTCGTAAAAGACAAGCAACAACAACAACAACAACTTGAGAATGTTTCGCACTATCTAAGAGCAGCTGATTTCAGCTGTGTTGTCCTTTACGACTGCGATAGGCCCGCCAAAGCGCTTTCCCAATTCCCAATTGCCGTTCGCAAATGCTGCTTCAATTTTTGCCTTTGATATGGCGCTTGTTGTGGCAGAGTGTGAGGCACATTAAAACCGCACACGTTTCGTTTTTATTATTGCTGCAGAAATATATCGCTGCCATCGAAGTGTTGTGGAGGTGTACGGCAAGACGCCCGACGCCCGACGTCCTGGTCTGCTCCTGGCAGTTGCCATCGATGACGTTGCGTCGTCGACGGACGACGGGCGATAAAAATAATCAAGTGCAATCAACTGTTAACAATTTATGACATTTATTACAGTTTTAATGTCAAGCGCTTAACTTTGTTGCCATCGGAGTGTTTCATCAAAAGGCCCTTCAAGTAAGCTACTTTGATTGCAAAATCTCTCAGGTTCAACTGACAAATATATATTATTTTTACAATATTTATAAAAATCAATGTATTAACATTTGACGTAGTTTCATCATAATTAAAGATACAAGCACTCCTTGAATTATTATCAAGGCAAAAAAAAAATATTATAAATATTTTTTAATATATAAAATAAAATGGTTTTGGGATAACCAAAAATAGTCGTTAAGGTTAAGTCCTTTTCAAGAAAGGATATACATTTTCACAATTATTTATATGTAGACAAAAGAAGAGAAGAAGGAAAATCATTGAACCAAAAATTTAACAAATCGTTAAATAAATATATATTTCATAAATATGTTTAACAAAAATTTTGTTTTTTAATTATGCTTCAAATTTTCACTAATAATTTTTTATAAAAATATATTTCGTACATATGTATAGATTTTTTTGTCATTATTGCTTTAAAAATAAGTTTTAATATAAATATATTTTATATATATGTGTTGATTTTTTTTTTTTTTCAAAAATGCTTCAAATATTTTGAAATAAATGTTTTTATGAAGTAGTGTTTGTGTAGCATTTAATTGCAGTAGTCACAAAATATTTCATTTCATTCAAAAAATAAAATACATTTTTTACATTACTTATACAAGTGTATAAAAACTCCATTAACAAGCAAGTGAAATGAAATTTCGATAAATATTTTGTTTTATTATATGCAGTTCAATATTTCGCTTTTTTTTTTAATAACAGTAAATTTTTGCTAACAAAGACTCAACTAAACATACATATGTATATATGTACATACATACATATTTGTAATTTATTTTGAGTGTTTGAATGATTGGCAAACAAAATTGTTGTAAAATCGACGGAACGTGTGCTGCAAATATAGTCTACGTATAGGTGTGCGTGTGTATGTGTGTAGCCAAGTGTGTCTGTGCTGGTAATTATTGGCATGTGCCATGTCTAACGGTGCACAATTTGAATATTAAATAGAGAACGCTGGGCGAGGCAAAGTCGGTAATGTGGAAAAGTCAAGCAAGCGTTGGCAATATGCATTTGAACACGCTGGGGGATATATAATTTTTTAATTGACGCCCTTCCCGGGTGTTACATGGGCTAAAATTGAACTCCAAGGATAGCTCAAAGCGATGGGAACTCGAACACGCTGCAAAGGATGAGCTGTCTGAGTGAATTGGCATGTTGTGTGGGGCAGGGCAGGAGGGCAATTGGCAGTGGCAATTTAAACATCAATAATTGAAAAAGTTGAGCCAAATTTGCTGCGTAACTTGAAACTAATTGCCAATTAAAAGTTAAATGAATCACATCAAAAATTTAGAAGCCCATGCGCGGTTGGGCAACAGTTACAGCTACAGCTGGATGATCCAAAAACAACGACGACCATATTGCCGGATTCTCAAGAATTTGAATATATGTCTGCCTATACATATATGTATATGGAAATGGCCTATAACATGTAGCTGCTTCTTCTGTCTATATGAAACTGTTTAACATAGAATAAGATAGAACTTTGCATATGATTTATGATTTTCTATCGCGATATTTTGATTATGTTTCTCAAATTATGTCAGATATGTTAGACGAAACTTGGGACTAACTGCTGCTGAATGTAAAAGAAGTTAGAGGAACTTATACATAAGGATGCACTGTTTCATAGCTTCGATATTGGAAACGTTGCGTAAGTGGATGACAAAGTTTTGGCAGTGTTTCACAAATTGAAACTGACAGAGAGCAGTTCATATTTCGATAAGGATTTCGAATGTGCAACAAAAATATTTGTTGCCACCGCTGCTGTCCACGTTTGTTGCTATACAATGCATAGAGGAATAGAAGCCGGCAGAGGCAGAGGCAGAGGCAAAAGAAAAACTGTTTCGGCGTGTACATTTCAAAAGAGAAACGCAGCGGAGTTCTTTGTAAACGTGTTTAAAACTAGAGCTCAATGCGAGCCATACAAACACAATGTCTGGCATTGTGTTGAGAGTCAGGCGCAAAAAAGTGATGGAAGAGGGCGCTGTGGAGTGGGAGTGGGAAGCGGAACCGGGGTAGCATTAGGAGTCGTAGCAGTAGCTGTAGCTCGCTAAGAGAACGACACTGTGCGCACTTTTGTGCGTTTTGCATGAGTGCCAAAGAATCGAGAGGAGTCCCTGACTAGAATACGAACTATGTGAGCTACGTGCACCTCGCCCATGTGAAACAATGCGAGCAAACAATGTAGAGCCGACAAAAACCTCGGGCAAATAGCCATACACCCTAGACACACGCACACACACACACACACACACATACATACACACACAGAATGGCAATAACAATGGACAAGTCCTAGTGCTAGTAAATATGCAGTCCAAGTATGTCTGTGAGTAAACACTGGGAAAGTGAACCTGAACCTCACGTCCTCGTTTTCTCGCTGTGCCCTTTCAAAAGTTTATTCCGTTATCTGCATCAGATGTCAGAGCAAGTGGAGGATGCTTCAAGTTTGATGATGAGCAGCCAGCCGAAAATGCAAGCATCTATTATGTATGCATGTGTGGGGGCTAGGCCATACGAGTTACTGTTAATTGAATTACGGTTTCTGAGAACAAATTGAAAACTGAAAAATGTAAAGAAACATATCCCTTCTTATATATTGATTTACTTATTTTCCTTTGGAAAGTACATATTTCAATATTTATTGGGAAACGCATTTAAAGCAAGCTTGTATTAATTATACTTTAATTGAAAAGAGAAAGAGGGAGAGAATGCTTTCTTATATGAAACTGTTATTAATGATCATTTTATTATAATATACATATTTAGAGACAGTCAAATATTCTGGAAAAAAAAAGAAATTATAATTGAAACATGCAATTACATATAATTTTGTGTTTTATTTCAATCATAATAATAATATAATAATATCTATATGTAGGTATGTACATATGTAGTTATATATACAGTCGCTCTATGTAAAGGCAAGTTTACAATTTGAACATATACCTTTCCCCTTGTTAGATATGCACTAAAGTTAGTTGTTCTGATTTCATGCTTAGCACATTATCGTATATTATCGAGGCTTCTGATATTGTCATCGGTGATCAGGGAAAGCATCAATCAAATTACATGGCCAGTCCGATTAGTCCTATCTGTGCAAGCAAATGTTGGGCCACAATATCGCCTATCAATCCTAATAGCAGCTGTCGCAGCAGCGTTATCATCGAATCATGCCCCCGAGAGTTCGATGTCAATATGTAAGCATTTCTATTAGCCGGCTATCTGAAGTTATCCTAACCATTACGAAAAACCCGCCCCGTCCTCAAGGAACTCAGTTGCCGGTTCATTTGGGCAAAAGCTTTCCATTTCTTTCTTGCTTTTCCCTCTATTATTATTATTTTTTCTTTTGGCTACCCCATATCCTTTTTCCGTTTGACCTAGACATGTGTAAGTAAGCACACGAGCTGGAGTGAGTGTGTGCATGTGCATGTGTTACATAAGTATTTGTGCTCTGTTTGCAAAATACGCACATTTTTACCCAATTGACATTTCAGCTAAAAGTCTTTGCTAACAGCGGCACGGAAGTGCTGGGCGGGTCTGAAACCGAATCGAAGCAGAAACCTTTCCCAGTTTCCTGTTTCTCGATTGTTGGTTGTTGGCCTGCCTTCCCACCGGCAAACGACCAACAAACAAAGGTGGCCCTTCTGCTCTGCTTCTGTATGTGTTTCTATGTTTCCTCTCTCTCTCTCTCGCACCATTTCTTTGCCTCTCTTTCTGTTTCCTGGCATTTCGCTAATGGTGTGTGCGCTATAAAGCCGGCTAATGCCCCTTAGAACCCTTTCACTCTGCCTTCGCTCATTCTCTCTCTCTTCCTCCCTCTGTCACTCTCACTCTCTATGGCTCTCTATGGCCCTATAATTGCTGTCCTTCGTTTGGGCATGCGAAAAAATAAGTTGTAAGTATTGAACACCGCCTACCCTCGGTGCCCTTTATAAAAGGCAACAATGGTTCAGCAAAGCAGAGGCCCTCAAAGGCTTTAGAGAGCACAACAAAAAAGGAAAATAATTGAATGGAAAAGTAACAGTTTGCTGCATTTATATATATGTATATATGTTATATATATACAAAGATGTATGTAGCTCGTCTGATGGATGGATGGCGAGCTAGAGCTGCTTAGGATCCTTCGAACGAAACCCCGGCGAGTGCTGTCATGGCCAATGATGTGTATGCTACAATAATTGTGGGTTTTCCGCAGACAGGCGACAATTGAAACGGTTAATTGTCAACTCTGTTTGGCAAACAGCAGCAATTGAAATTTGACACATTGTTAATCATGGGCGTTTTTTTAGGGAATTTTCAAATATGTCTACTGAGGAGCATTAAATACTTTCAAACAGTCTTTGATTGTAGTGCAAATCGTATGATATTCGTTTATACAAATATGTGTATAACATATATAAATATTATTCTAGACAAACCAATTCTCGGAATAAGGGTGTTGTTTCTAATTTGACTAAAGCCTCTTTAAACATGTTGACCAAGGCCCCAACGGCAATCAGGGAAACTCAATTACGAGTAGCTGCCAAAAAACCGTAGTAGATAAGGGGCCGCAAACCAAGAGGCAAGAAACCGGCACTACGGACAGTACCAAGACGTAACGCAACAGTTAAATGGGTCATTTGGTCTATTTATCATTTTTGACTGGGCCTGTTTTGAGCAGCAGTTGGTCATTCAATTTGTGCGCTGTAACTGGCAGCAATCAATCAAAATGCGCAAATCGCAAAAAACAAAAATAAAGAAAAGGGGGGAAAAAGGGAAAGGCACAAATAGACCGGATCAGGGCATGGCTATCAACCCTTTTGTTTGTTGGGTACTACAATCTAAACACGTGAAATTGGGTAATCGTTTGTGCTTCCAAACAGGACTGACAGGACAGAGTCAATTCAGGAACAGCTCAAACTTGTAAGTCCTTAAATCGATACGGGCAAGACAAATGGACCCATTTGCCGGCAGCTGGCCCCGCAGCCATTAAAATGTATGTATATATTCGCCTGCCAAATAAATAAATTTGCGTCCATTGGATGCTGTAACTCAATTGAAAAATGCCATTCTAATCGAAGCATTGATAAGAATATGAAAATATTAAATAAATTGTATATGCAGATATCTCAGGGTTTACATGAAAAGTGACTCTGATTGGCAATCGTTAACCTGTAATTCCATTGCATCTCTCTTTCACTCTCCCTCACTCTCTATCATGTACATTAAAAATGAGTAACATTGATTCAAATGTATTTTTAGCAATAGAGGATATATATATATACCATTGCGTCTTCATTTAGCTCAAGTGATTTACACTTTTTGTGTGGGTTGCATGAATATTGCATTGCAATTTAAAAGCATTCTGTAAGTTTCAATCGTAACATTTCCATCATAGCCATCATTATTATCATTGCCATTCTTATTCCAATTGTTATTCTCATCATGTTGTTTCAACGTTTTGAATTACAAATTTATGCACCAAGTTCTGTCTAGTTGTAACTTTGCTGCTCCTCGCCTTCATTTATGAAAATACCAAATGCGAAATGCAAACTTCAACAATTTTTGTGGTTTTCCATGGAATTTTATTTTCCCTCCGACCAAAATGAACGGAAAACAAAAATATCTATGATTTCAATTTATACTAACTGCAATTATAAAACTTTCTAGCAACGAAAATAAAAAGTAGCTGAATATGAGATTCTAAGAATTTATGAAGCGCCATAAAAAAGGCCAGAAAATTTGAGGGATACCTTAAATCTGTATAGAAAGGTTTTTGCTGACTTTTTCTTTACTTTTGTTAAAACATATTTACCTATTAGGGAAATCAATTAAAGGCAACTGTGATAGGTTCGAATATTTGCTGGTTGAAATCGCTGTTAATCCACGCCAATTAAGGTCTAAAAAAACTGAAACTAAACACCATCTCGTTAATGGAGGGCAGTTGCCTTGTTTAATCTACGCAATTCGATTAGGAGTTGGAATGGAAGAGTAGATTTAAACTGAAGCTGAAACTAAGAGGAAATATTGAACTTAAGATCCATTTTATTTTATGAGAAACTATATACACAGAAGCCTTTGATATGTAAATATATAGATACATCAGCTTTTTCATCAACTTGGATATTAAACTCAACCCCTCGCTCATCGTAATAGTTCAATTTGCGTTCTTTCTATTTGGTCAACCAAAGCGTATATGAAGCGTGAATATGAACTTAACGCTAAATAGAGCAAACCGCAGTCAACTGTTATCCATTTGCCAAATTGACGAGCATTTGCTTTCATATCTACATATATATTTTATTTTAACACGACGACGAGGCGGCGCCTTGTGGAAAGAGTGAACAAATATTAAGCTCGAAGGACACAAATAGCATTTAGATGTTGGCGATTTTGAGTCCCATGCTCTAAACGATATTATAGTTGTTAGAAACAGCACGAACAGCCAAATATCAAAGGCTCAACCCAAGGCAATTTTCTGTGGATCAGGTGAAAAGTTGAGAATCATTTTGTTACAGATAGAAAAAGCTAACTTGACTCGATGATCCCTTCTGTTTCCTGACAGAATGACCCTCGACTTGTTTCTTCGATTTTTTGCCACATTTTGGCGGCTTTGGTCTGTCATATAAACAGTTGTAAATGTTGCAGAAAATTGTCAAAATGATGCCCATGATTAGGATTAGGCCAATGCGCACAAGCCAAGTGGCATGCTCGTAGTCCGCATTGAACCAGGAGGCTCGGTAGACCTGATCTATGGCTTGTATGTAGCGTACGTGGGCTCGTATGAGCAGGCCATTCGGATGCTGCCAGAAGGGCATTGGATCTATTTCCTGCCATTTGAAGCTCGCCAGCTCGTGCAGCTCCTGAATGCTTTGGCCTGTTGGCAGCTTCCGGAATACGCCATTCTTAACATGCAAAATGGTGGGCAGCTCATGCAGGGAAAAGCGCCTGATCACGGTTTCCGAGTACTCCAGTTTCATACTGGCAACAGTCATGTCGCTCTGCTCCAGCTGCTTCTCGTGAGCGAACTTGCTCCACACACGCTCAAACTTAATGCAGGCCATTATCAGCGGCACACAGAAGCCGATCATCCATTCGCCCTCGAGCGTCAGTTCCCACGAGCTCTCATCCAATATAAATTTCTCGTTCCTTGGATTCTCGCTCCACACGCAATGCTGCAGCTCGCCAGCAACGCCGCAGGCTACCAACAGGGCAGCTAAGCACAACGTGTTTGGCCAGATTTCCATGTTATTCGGTTAGTCAAAAAGATGTGATAATTCAAAAAAATTAAATTAAATAAACTGTATTATATATGTATGTATATACATATGTAATATGTGAAGCAGGAGGAAGAAAGTGAGTTTGCAAGGCCTCCTCATTACAGAAAGGGATGACAGGTGCTCAATGCTCGAACTTTCCTAACCACAAACAAATTGTTGTTAGTTGTATTGATTAATATTATTTTATTTATTGATTTATATTTAATATTTTCATATTTAGTCAAATTCAAAAGATCATTTTCTCTATGGAGATATAAAAGTATAGTCTACTATTCATTCTTATTTTCTTTATTTCTTTTATATATATATATATATATATATATATATGTGGCTTTTTACAGCTTTGAATTATTATTTATTATATTATTTTCTTTACTCATAGTACTTGAAATTCAAAATGCATGATGATGATAAGATAAAAGAGTAGGAAACCAAATGAACTAGAAATAGACTCGACATCAAAAAAGCTTTGAGCTTTATGAATCCTGAAATATTAAGAATGAATAGAATCGGGTCGAGGGCACCTTATAACACCTCAAACAGTGCGAGCGCGCCTATTAGGGATTTGGGATTTCAGAGGGATTCGGAAATGAGATTTCTAAGGTGAATTTATGGGATGGTGCTGCTATCTTTAGCTGTATAGGGATACGTACGCATGGCTGAGCAACTGGAGAGCAAATGACTATTCGATGCGCTGGCAACCTGCGGCCAGGTAGCGCGAGGCCAAATTGCTGCCACAGAGACCCATGTCAATGGCGACCTGAGACCTGCTCTCTGCGCCCTGATCTCTGACCCAAGGCCCAGTTGCATTGTCTGAAAAACGCTTCGCATTTTCAATATATAGGTATTGTCAGTATTATGATGGATTTTCTGCACATGCCAGAGTTAGGGTCCTATTTGTCTCTAGATTTTCCCACGGTCGCAGAAGCGCGCTAAACCTGCAGCCATCACCTGTGTCCTTTCACGTTAAGGATACCTACAATTTTCGGATAGTCCGTGACCATTTGCAGCGCTTAAGGCAACCAAAAGAAGGTAAATACTTATATTTAATTTCTTCAAATATTCCCAGACATTCACGCGCGCTTTTCATGCTCTCTATGCCTCTTGGTCCGTCGGATTCGATCTTCCTACTCTGAACTTAGAATATATTAGTTTATTTTTCTACTCATTGAAGAAGGAGAATTCAGTATATTAATTTTAAGCAAGGTGCGTCTCGATTAACCCATTAGGGGAGTGAATATGAATGTGCAACTTGGTTTTTTAATATATCTAATAAGAATGCGCGACAGACTCTATAAAGTATGTCCCCAAAATCAGAGATGTCGTTTACATATTTAGCAAATAAGCAAAGAAAAATTAAAGATATATTTAGGGCCCAGGGTATCTTCTAGTTGGACAATCCAAATTACTTTATGTTAGAGGATATCCTTTTTGTTGCAACTTATTCCACGTTGACTGTTGATTATTCCGTCTTTCTAAAAAAAGAAAGCAATAATAATAGGTGTCGACGCCGCATTTTCATGTCAAAAAAACATTCGTAGGTCAAATAAATTTACCAAGGACAACAAAACACGGCCAAATTTTCATAGTGAAGCGCAAATACCAGCACTAATTAAATATAATATTGCCTTCTCATGGTAGAGTCGTGTATACTGTTAGGAATATTCTGTATAAAATATTAGAAAAACAAATTATTATAGGGATTATTGCCGAATATACAGATACCGTGTAAAATATTTCAAATTTATTCTGATATATGTGACATATGATTGAAAAGAAAATTCAAAAGGTATTCAACATAGTTATTTTTCATAATACTTTCTTTTAAATTAATATTTATTAATATTAATAAGAAATTAAATTCTGTGAGTTGTAAGAAACCCTGTCCAATTATCCATGTGTCACAGAACTATGGGAAATAATAGGTCCATCTTAATTTAGTGCTTGTATATACCCATTAGGCAGGCAACCATTCTGAGCGAGCATCAAGTAAAATATCGCCCCATTAGTGGCGTAAATTATATTCACTGCTGAAAACAAATGAATGAATGTGAAGCACGTGAGTTTGGCAAATAATGTTATTTCAGATAGGCATGCCGCAAACGCGTATTTTGGCTTCGTTTTAATTAAAGCGGAACCCAAAGCCATGCACCACGCACTACGCACCACGCACCACGCACCGCACAGACCGGATGTCGCAAGGATGGCCGCCGCTGGGGAAACTGGTGAGCTGTACTAAAGGAAAATAAAGATTACAGATCCAATTCAAGAAAAATTGGCCATCTATTGCACTTAATAATGCCAGCACAAACAGAACCAAGAAAACCATTTCGATTCAATTCTGTAGTTCTCTGTAGCTTTCGATAGACTGCTGCACTACTCCGATGTAAGCGATACTATTTAAGGAATCGAAATTCGTTATACTTATGTGACTTTGCATAGCAAATTGCAGGCTTGAGAAAAATTAGTAGCGTTTCAAAATTATTCTGGAATGTATGCATATGTAGACGCCGAATTAAGCCGAAACCGATAGCTTGTGCCTCAGGAGCTATAAAGACGAGCTTTTTCCCTCCTTTTGCCAGTTACAGTACAATATCTTTGAAAATGAGAGTTTTATTTGTAGTTCTACTTTTTGCAATTTTTACTACCGTAACTCATACTAAAAAAAATCCGCATTTGAAATTGACTGATGCCAAGCAACATCATCATCAAAGTCGTCCTCTTAGGAAACAATTCCATACCGATCAATCCAAACTCGATTATGTCAGCTTTTTGCACTTCCCTTCCAAAATACGTCATCATCTAAGTAGATTTAAACCACCAATACAACCACACAAAAAATATAGAAAATCAACTCAAAAAGCAAAACGGCGAAAAACAAAGAAAACTTCAACAAGAACCACAACTATATACAAACTAATAACAAAAAAACAAAAAAGGAAAAGGAGAAAGAAGAGGAAAAGACCGTCACTGTCAGTAGCAATCAATATTAAGATTCCGAATTATTGTAGAAGGTTTTAGGTAATTAAAAAACATTAAAGCTATTTAATCAATTACCTGTCGAAATAACAATAATAATATATATGTATGAATATCTTGTATTTATCTTCAATTCATTTGCATTTACAGTTATGTTTGACTGTGTGTGATCCCATTACAGATTATTCAGCTCAAACTGTTGAGACAAAAACTATAACTGATGTATACGATACAACTGATGCTAATACAACAAAATCCATGATAACTTCGACAAAGTCATTATATGATGCTTTGGAAACTGAAGAACTGTTTTCAAATAAAAAATATATAAAAACAAAAATAAAATATGAATCGAATTCTAAAACAACAAATTCATAGTTGAGCAATTGGATACACAAATACGCATTTACATACCTATTGTATGTACTAAATTAAATCATAAGTTGGAGCTCATCATTTTGACCAATCAGCAGAATCCACTATGCAGCTAAGGATCCGAGTCAGTTCAAATTACGATTTATCATGCATCCAAAAGGACGTAAACAATATTTGTTGGTCATCGATAGATATATAGTAGGTAAATTATCCATCTAAGTTTGCTCTAGTTTGCAAATGCTCTACAGTTAAGGTCTCTAGCTTCAAGAGTATCAATATGATTTGCGTTCGTACAGATAGGCGGACAGAGGAACGGACATAGCATACCACCGAAGTTCCTAGTTCATTTCGAAATTGAGAGTCTTTCTACAAGGTAATGCAGCTCAAGAAAACCATTTCGATTCAATGCTGTAGCTCTCTGTAGCTTTCGATAGACTTCTGCACAACTCTGATGTAAGCGATACTATTTAAGGTATCGAAATTTGTTATACTTATGTGACTTTGCATAGCAAATTGGAGGTTTGAGAGAAAATACTAGCGTTTCTAAATTAGTTGTGTGTCATTTTCTCAGGTGTTAACCACATCTAATCCAAATTAAGCCGAAACCGATATCATATGCCTATAAGCTATAAAATCGAGCTTTTCCCCCCTTTTGCCAGTTACAGTACAATATCTTTTAAAATGAGGGTTTTATTTGTAGTTCTACTTTTTTCAATTTTTACTACCGTAACTCATAGTAAAACAAGTAAGAAAACTCTAGTCGAGACTGCTCGACTAGGAGATACCCTGAATCCTCCAATCAGATATTCGGCTCACTCTACACTTCTTTTAGGCACACATACATAAACACGCACGAAGTAGAACTCGCTCTGCCAACTGCGCAGTAAGCAGCGACTGCGCTTGGGCTGCGCTGCAGTGTGGGCAATATGAGAATTTATTTGTTGAATAATTTAATTTCTAGACGTACGATCCTAATTAAACTTTCAGAACGTAAACATAATGTTTGAATGTGTGTATATTCCAAAGCACAAGTCTCTAGTACTTGAAATGCGCCTTTTACAAAAGTGAAGGAGAGGGGGTGAATTTAGGGCTGGGGGTAAATTTTAACAAATACCTAAATACACAAAAGTCTACATTTAAAATTTAGAAGCTCTAGCTCTAAAGGTGTAGGCGCTATAATTAAATAACTAGCTTTTGATAAGGTTTTTAATCGATAATAAAATATCGGAAGAAGTTATCGATTTTTAGTGATAAACTTGATATGCGCGTGATATACACGGACTTAGGAAAAAAAATTTCAAGTCTCTAGCTCTATCTTCTGAGAGCGACGCGTTCATACATACGGACGGACGGACAGACAGACGGACAGGGCTATATCGACTCAGCT
>NW_022045881.1:0-28628 GCF_001654015.2 Drosophila navojoa
ACTTCAGATTTACTGTGTATATACATATGATGAATACAAACATTTTGTAATCAACCGATTTTTCATACCACGCCCCCTTCGCCTCACCAACAATTCGTGCTAATTTCCAAAAAAAGTAAAAAATCGCGGATTACCTTATATTACCTATTTTAGCCACGCTCTGGCGGCAGAGGCCCTACTATGCGTTGTTGGCTTTTTAAGGTTTACTAGGAACTTATAATTTGGACTACTTTCGGGATAAGCTTGGCTGCATACTTAATGACATTTGATAAGACGCTATTGCCATGCTCTCGCCTAAATGCCCACACATAGAGAGAATGTGTGAGAGAGAGAGAGAGAGAGAGAGAGAGAGCGAGACAGCTTCATCAGCGGGAACATCTAGCTGTTAATAAATCATTTGAACGCCAACGCGTCATTAATGCCGCTTAAGCTGATGTCGGAAATGTGGAAGTTTATTAGGTTGCCTTGGCCAGGCCGTCTAGACGCAGCTTGTACTGCCATTGTTCTGTCTTAGCCAGTCCCCATCAGACCGCCAACCATGAGCCCATCCAACCACCCACCCATCCGCAACGATTCTATTCCGTTTAATATCCACAACGCGCTCAGTTTAGTCGGCTTTTGTGGGCGTGGCAATGGACAGGCGGAAAGGGGATTGGGCGATTGGGAGGCTAAGAGGCTGGCTGGAGCCAGTCGACAAATTTGAGTCAATGGCTCGGAATCGCGATATCCCGCCGTCAAAGACATTTTATGCTATTCAGCTCTATCCCTCGCCCACTCCCCCCCCCCCCCCCCCCACCCCCCCCCCCCCCCCTTCACCCCCCTTCCCCACTCCATGTCTTCGAGGTGATTTATGCAGCGCGGACAATAACAACAACAACAATAACTGACGCTGCAATTTGGCCGCATAATTAAATTAGTTAATGCTAAGCTTTTGTTTTCAATACCCAGCGCGAATGTGCTGATAAGGGTATGTCCGACTAGTGGGGTCAAATATCATTAATTTGTGAAGAGCTTCAAGCTCTGAACTTTGATATGTGTCTATTATTCTTGTTTTTGGGACGGATTATATTGATATGTTTAAGAAAAAAACTCGAAATAAAATCTATAAATATAATACATATATACACTATATATATACATATATACACTCAAACGATAATACAAGCTGTACTGTGACTCTATCAACGGTTATCACCATCTCCCATCACGCTTACCGGATCGCTTCATTCATGTACATCAGCAAATAGCTAATCGGTTCTACAATCTTATCATTATGGACTATAATACTATATAGTATAGTAGAAAAGCTTTTACAAATGAAAATGATATAATAAGTTTGATTTAAATTTATTATTATTATTTCACGTCTTTACCGTCCGACTTGGAGATATATTCTGAGGCGGATACTCCAATTAATGAATTCATCTTGCAAAATTTAATAATAATCAGAATAGACGGAAGATCTTAAAGAATCATTAGTTCAATGATCTAACGTATTTATTCGTATAGCTCCTGGCAATTCCGATAACTTTACCGTTAAACATAACTTTAATAGTTTTTAATGCAGCTATTTCAAGAGTTTTTAATTGAAAGCTGATTTGAGTATGTGAGCTCTATGTGTGGGTCTTTATGTGTGTGTGTGAGTGCAACATGAGAAACAATTAAAGTAGAAACGGTGTTCCGTTAGACACTGCACAGATGCATGCATACACACGTATGTGTGCGAAATGGCTCGAGACTCACGGATGCGTGGCAAAGGCGGTTTCGTCGCTGCGGTCAGGGTCGTGCCACAGCGGCTCTACCGCTGCCGCTACCAGTTGCCACACACTGGGTCTGAGCCACAGACGGTGTGCCCCACATAATGGCAAACTTAAAAAATACTCAGTAAATGCCAATGGAGAAAGAACAATAAGCAAATCGTTAAGATTCGCAAAGTTTGCGCTTTGCAATTGCGAGCAACCAACTGCATACATACATATATAGTTGTATGTGTGTGGGTGTCTGTATGTGTGTGTGTGTGTGTGTGTGTGTGTGTGTGTGTGTGCACGTAGTTGGCGTGAACTGGAGTCCTTGTCAGCATAAAGTTCGGTGTTCATAGTTAACACCATATATGTTTACACACCTACATTTGCATATGTGTGCACACACACACATTCACAATCCAAATACACACTCTGTGTGTGTGTGTGTGTGTGTGCATTCTGCGCCTTCGTTTGCCATAGTTGTGTGTGCCACTGTGGCACCTGCTGGTCTTTTGCCCTTTTTGGAGCAGGTGTGAAGTGCAATTCACGCACAGTGAAGCAAACTAATGCAAAAATGATTAAACGCGATAATGGAGTTCATCTAAATTGATTAGTTTACCTTAAAAAGTCTGTTAGCTTGAAGGATATATATTTAGAAAATATACATATAAAATATGAATAAAAATGTATAAAAATAACATATTTTAAATTTATATATTTAGCTAGTCTAAGCTTAGCATTGAAAGTCTTTAAATTGAAATTGCAATCATAATTTCTCTCTCTCTCTCTCTCTCTCTCTTTCGCTTAGTCTCTCGCTCTTTTGCTCTGTGAGGCGACGCATTAGAGAAATAAAATTCAATTCAAATTATTCTACGGCCTATCTATGAGTGAATAATATATATTTATGCATACATATATCTCGATATAGCATAATTTGCTCACTCATATTAGCAGTGTGACCCACTGTGCAACGTGTGGTTACAGTAGCCGCATTGTTACGTTCATATGAGTGCGTTTCTGTAATATATGTACTGTGGGGTAGAAAGAGATAGAGAGAGAGAGAGAGAGAGAGATAGGGTGCGGGACAGAGTGGGAATGTGGGTGTAAGTGTGCATACAAGTGTGGGGCTGCTGCCAGCTATAAATGGAGATGAAAATGGAGCAGGAGAAGGAGCTGACGCAGGAGCTGAAGCCGGAGCAAGAGCTGGAGATGGAGCTTATGACTTAATAAATACTTCCCAGTGTGCGCAATGTGGCTGGCAATTTAATAACGAAAGCAAACGGAATGGAAAAACAAAAGGAGCTGCAGCTCGACTCCACTCGGTGAGGAACAAAACAAAACAGAAGTGGAGAAAGACAACGCTTTTGATTTACTCATTTGCATGCTACATGCCACATGCCACATACCACATGCCGCATGCCACATAGCAAATGCCTTTGCAATGCAATAGCAGAGCCCGATTTTTTCGATAAACTTCGCCCATATTTGCCAATTTTTCCATTGCATAGAGCCCAGTTGACTCGGTTAATAAGCCGATTAGTTTCAGTTCACTTTACGGCGCTAAATACCCGGATCGGCTCAACTATTAGCAAATGCCGATCTTAAATTTAGCCAAACAGCACTGCCTTAACCGAGCTGACTAGGCCAATACCCTAACTCACTAAAGTATCGAAAATCGAGAAATCGGAAATGCAAAATCTCTGTAAACCCTAAAATGTAAAATGTACATTTTTCAGTCTCGATTCATTTTCCACATTAGAGAATTTCAGCGATTTGTCAACCCCTTGGAAATCTATTATCAAATTAATATTAGTTTGATTTTTTGATGATTATTCGAGCAAATTCAAAGTTAAAGTTAAATGAATGCCGAAAACTATTGTGTATATACGAATCTGTCTTACTGTTATATCTGGATAACCTAACAAACATTTGCATGACTTTAAAGAAAACTTCAAAGTGAAATATTCAATGAAAAAATAAACAAGCTGAGAGAGCAGAATAAATATATTTAGCTTAATTATGACATAGCAATTTATTGATTTGAATACATCCACCCTCTACCCCTCTTTGCTTGCTCCACAACTGTTGTTTGGCCTTGACTTCAATGACAGGGGGTGGGTGGGGTAGTCTCTCTTCTAAGTGTGTCGGGTGTAAATGGTGCGCGATGCTGCTAAATATTTGTTCTATCAAATTCAATTAAAGTTGACATGGGTTCGCAGCTGGCCAGCAACAGACGTAGCATCCAGAAACGGGCTCAGTTCGGATTCCGGACTTGGGTCCGGGACCCAGACCGGGACTAAGGCGCGCGTCCACTTCTGTTGCCAGGCAGAGGCTCAGCTGTTGCCTAAGCTGACGCTTGAGGACCCAATGGGGAAGGTCAAAAGTCAGAGAGGACGCCACAGGACACTGCAGTCCCAATTAGCGATGGGCGCTGAGCAATGGCCGTGCACCGATATGTCACGGACTTCAAGCGCACCGCAATATATCGCAAGGGAATGCCTAAGAGCCTGTATCGTGCTTGGGATAAGTGTTTTGGTCGTGCTGGATTGTGGTCTCACGTGTCCGTGTCACGGTGTCACGATAAGAGCCGATGGGTACCTTACCAGATCCAATAGCCGCTTGGCTTGGGTGAAACCAATATTTGATTCAATTTGAACACGCCAAGCACACGCGGCTCTGTCTAGCGCCGTAATCGCATAGGGAACCCGAGAGGTAAAGCTGCAAAATACACCCGGACCGAAAGTTAAATTTAAAGAAAATTCTCATAAGAGATGCTCCGGCTCGTGACATGGCAAGCCATGCTATGAAGTGGGCGTGGCAATGTGAGGTAAACAATTTGCACAGATACGCACAGCAGGCCGTGCTGTCAAATTGCCGCGCGACCCGCCAAGAGCAGCCGTAATAAGACACTGCGAGCTAGGCTAAGGTTCCATGGTCTTGGTTTTCCTTTTCTTTTTTCCCTCACCAAGAGGAGGGCAATTGCTCTGCAGTGTTCCCTAAATTAAAACAGGCACACACAACACTCAGTGCGATGGTGGGAAAAAGAGGGAGAGAGAGAGAAGGACAGAGTAAGAGAGGGAGATGCTTCGAGGCCCGGAAGCGCAAACACTGAAAATTTACAACTGGCTAGCGTGGCAAAAGTTCCATTTTGATCTGGCAAACACTTCGTGGAGCAGGTCAGCCCGAGGGGGCGTACAGTCCGGACAGACAGTCGACTGAACCGCCGGACCGTACCGTAACAGCTCATACCAAAACCAAAACCAAACGCAAAGCCAGAGGCAGAGGCAAAGCCAGTTGCAAGTCGCTGCTACAAACTGGAATCCGGTCGTGGCCGCTGCTCGAGTGTAAATTTGCTCGTTAAATTTGTTGGCACTCTCGACTAATTTGCACTTGTAACGCAACGGGCCAAAGGTCCGACGGGCCGGTAGTCCGACTAAAGGCGAATGGAGACTGGCCGGAGCGAGGCCGAAAGGGGAATCAGGTCTGTAGTTGGTAAAGCTTTTTTATTCGCCCTTGCTGTGGTAATTGAAAAGACAACTGGGAAAGGAAAAAAATGGTGACGAACGAGCGATTTGTTGGGCACAAACTGAGCAATTGCATTCGCCCAACATCTTAGCCGGAAAGTATTTTGCCCATAGATAAGAGTACTTCTGTTAAAACAACATTTTCAACAGTTTCGCCAGATGTAACAAAAAATATAAGTGAGTCCTGGCTGCTAGATGGTAATATTTGGTTCATGTGAGTAAAAACAAGTAAAATACAAAGTAGCCCCTGGGAAGTGTATCTAGTTTAGTTTATGCTACTTTAATTGGAGCTAGTTCCCCCAATGCAGCATTACAGTCGTGTTGAAATGATACAGTCGTGGATGTATATATACATATACGTATATGTATATTGCATACATATATTAGAACGCATGCACTTCAAATTCCATAGCCGTGAAAAGGTCACCGAAACGGGAATTATACAAAGTAATACATTATTCTCTTAGAGCCCCACAGATAAGTATAACAAGTAAGAACGTTGCAGTCGGGCGTTACCGACTGCGGAATACTCATTCACACCCCATCTGCAATTTAGTAACCAAGTTTAGTTCTAATACTGTAGAAAGTTTAGTTAGATTTGCCACGCCCCTACTGGGCGTAGACACTTCAGCTCATCGAACAAGCTAACCGTAACAGAGCTGGATGCTTACGCTCCAAAAATGAAAAACTTACTTAAGGAATCGATGGAGGATAGAGGTAACCTCACTATCCAAATTTCTAGCTCTTATACTTTAAGAGATATAAACTTTTGCGGTCTGCCACGCCGCTTTGGACTTGGGAGGTCAACCTGCGTATATATACCAAATTTCAGGTCTCTAGCATCAATAGTGCCTAATATATAGCAGAATTTGAAAAATCACTATATCTTCAGGTCCGATTTTTCCACCCATCTTTATAGAATCAAAGTCAACATTTCAGCATTCTAGACTTACAACTTTCGGAGATACAGTATTATCTGATTTGCCACGCCCCCAATGGGCAGAGATAGATCCGCCATAGCTGGTGATCTTGGGTGGTCGACGCGGATCTACATACCAAATTTCAGCTTTCTAGCTCTTCAACTAACATGATTTCTAGCGTATCGGAATTTTAACACTTTATAAATCGGAAATATACACGAGTATATGTTCCAAACTGCAAGTCTCTTGCTTCAATAGCGGACAGACGGACAGCAAGACGGACATTGCACAAAACCAATATACTCATTTCACTTTCGTGAATGAGTATAAAAATAATCGAAGCGAGTTCTATAGAAAATCTATAATCGGACGGGATTCATAAATGTGCAATATGTTGTTGTTCTTGTCGCTTGGGTGCTACAAAGCAAATGTCTATAAAAATACTTAATCGAATCGCAATTTTAAATAATCTGCAGTCAATGATTGCTCTCAAGCGTAGGTTATCTGTTATTCATATTCATAGTAAAATGTAAAGCTATTTAAATACTAAATGTGATGCAAGTAAGGAAGATGATATATACTAAACATATAGTCTCTATATTGATTATGTTTAATAACCTTAGCGAATTACTTGTTCGTTGCCTAAAATTTTTGGGAAATCCAGGCGTGCAATTCTATCTATATTTATAGTATTAGCATTTCTTCGTATCCGCTCTATTTTCTTCAGATTATTCTCCTTATTCTCTTCTCTCCAAATATCGCGCTCTATTTCATCTCACAAACTCTTTCCCCCTTCTCTGTCTGTCTTTCTCTCTCTCTCTTTCTCTCTCTCTCTCTCTGTTCCGCTCCATCATTCTCATTAACGTCCTCGTTCTATTTCTTTTTTCTCTGTCTTCCCGCTTCTCTTTCTTTCTCTCTATAGCAGCTCTCTCTCACTTTCTTTTTTTCCTTGCCTCCCATTCTATCTGAAGCATTCAAACAAAGTTTTCCTATAAATGTAGCTGAAAGTCTTAAAGAGCCAAATCTTGTGTCTGATGGATGGCAAGCTGACTAGCTGATGGGCAAACCATCTGGGTAAGCCGTGGCCGCACAATCAAAGGCAGCCCAACTCATTCGCATGCAAGAAAGCCAGCGAGTGGAACGAAGCCAGTAAAGCTTTTTCCTTTGGCTTTTTTTTTTTTTGTTTTTGTCAGCCGTTGAAATGAATAATTGTGGCACATTATGTTGCATTGTTGTTCGTCAACGGCAAATCAGTTGCTAAATTAATCGCATGGAATTCATTGGCGGCTCACGATTGATGGGCTCTGACTAGACATAACTACACATAATATATATATACATATATATATATATATATATCTATATATGTATATATGTATATCTATGTGTGTGTACATTTGTCGGTAAATACGAAATGAAGCATTGTTCCAGGAACTTGAAGTTTGGGCGTGGGATTTACGTGGGACTCGTCTGTCGCTGGGGAGGCTCAGTGATTACAGCTACCGTTGGCGCCTATTTGCGGAGTATTGCTTGGGCTGCTTTCGCTGCTGCCACGCCGGCTCATTATTATGCAGCTCATGAGTCTCGTTAGTGGCAAAGTTATATGAGCATACATCAGCAAGCCCAGCACAACTTTGCAACATGCGCCAAAATAGAGAAGGGGGAGGAGAGAAGCGGTTGTTACTGAACCATCAGCAGCAGCAGCAGCATCAAAAGCGGCAGCGATGCGACTTGCAGACGCAAAGTGTTAAGCACAATGTTGTAAATGCTGCCAAGTTGGCCAGTTGGCCAGCACTAACCCAATCATCCAGCCATCGAAGCACCCACCCGGCAGCCAGCTGTTCTCCCACTATGTTGTCATAGAGCCGGGCGAACGACGCGTCGTCAACTGAGTTGAGGAAGTGGCCACGATTTGACTTAGGCCAAACCTGCCAGCTCTCCCCATCTCTACCCCTCTCTCTGTCTCTCTCTCTCTCTCTCTCTTTCTTTCACTCTTTATCCGCCTCTCCTTCGCAGTCCCTCTCTCCTGTCTTTCTGTCTCTCTCACTCATTCATACATAGTCGCACAGTAACTCAATGCGCAGCTGTCTCGAATTCGCCGCAGCGCGCTGTTATGCGGCGAATTCGTCGTACACGCAACGAACGTTCGGCTTTGGTGTCGTTTTCATGTTTCGACTTCGGCATTTTGTTTTTCACCGAGCGTGAGTGAGTGAGAGAGTGTGAAGGGAGTCAGAGAGCGGGGGAGGCGAGACGGGTTTGTTTTCAACAAATCGACTATGTTTGCACAGTAGAAGCAGTCGCCGCGCCGCCTTCGCCGCCCTCGCCCACACGCTGCCTCTTGTCCACGCTTGTTAGTTGTACCTTCGAGAACGTCGAGAGCCAGCATAACTACACAGGCAGAAAGGAGAGGAAGAGCGAAAGAACATTTGCCTAACAACTAGATCCCTTTCGAGGGAGAGAGCAAACAATCGTAAGAGGCTTGTTAATGTATTGGAATCATTATATTGTGCGCGACAGCGCCCTGGCGAATAGCATCTGTATGTCGGAAGTAGCTGTCCACACTTTTGGCTCAGTGTATGGCACTCGGAGCCGGACTCAACTGGACAACACGATTAGCTTTAATTAGCTGCAAGTGGACAACAAGATGGCCCAGCCAGCTCGAAGTGGGCAAGGCGAATGAACACATTGGCCGAAGGCATTCAGCTGAGAATACTTACCGACAACAACAACAACAACAACAACAACAACAACAACAACTAGCAACAGCAACAGCAAAGTGCCCCAAAAAGTATGCAATGCCATTGTCGTTCGCATTCAATTATCCAAGCTGTGGACGCCGTTAAGCCCGCCCAGCCGCCCAGCCGCCCAGCCGCCCTCCCCAGCCCTGACCACTGGCACTCTTGCGGCATGAGTTATGTGGCAGCTAATGGCGCTGAAATGAAGTCCGAATACGAATGGGACAGCCGCATGATTGATTTGTGGCAAGAAATTTGATGCCCGTCTCGCTGATGTGGCAAATGGCCGCGATTTATGTCGACACCGTGCTCCGTTCGACAGGTAAAGGCAAAGGTAGAGGCGGAAACTCGCCGCTCGTTACGCGCTGCCTCCACACAGCGCAACACAGGCCAACTGCTTAACAAAGCAGCCCAGCCAGTGGCAGCAACTGCTGCCGCCAACAAAATGCATCCCTCGGGTGCAGTTGTTGCCGGCTGCATCTGTTAAATTGCGCTGCAATCGCTGCGATTCCAAGTGGGCGAAAAGTGTAGATGCTGGGCGAGTGGGGATCCAGCAGCTGGTAACTGGTAGCTGGGAGCTGGTAGCTGGTAGCTGAGAACTGGGAACGGGATGCTGGTCCATTGTGTGCGCTCAGCTGGCCGAAAGCGCAGCGCAGCAATAATTAGCAACAACTGGGGACGATGAGTGCAGCGGCAACCGTAACCGACTCAGGCTCTACTCATGCAGTAGGAAAAAGCCAGCGACTGTTGCTTGCTGCAGGCGGCGGGTGGTGGGTAGTGGGTGGTGGGCTGGTGCGGCTGATGCTACGTGCCACATGACGGGGCAAATGTTGTGCGCCGAACTTAATTGAAACGAACGCCAGTTGCAATTATTTTCTTTTTTTTTTCAGTCTAATTCCGAGCCACGCTCCTCGGTGGCCAGCAATCCCCAAACCGGCCCGCCTCCTGGCAAAAAAAAAAAAGGCTGGAGTCAGCTTTAGTTTCCATTTTCGCATCCACTGCTCCATTCGCTTCCTCTAACCTGCCCACGTTCGCGTCTAATTCGTAGCCTCGTTCAGGTTTCTGGTTGCTATATTCAATTTGATACCAGCTGCTGCTCCTCCAATTGAATTTCAATTCCAATTGAACACAACAAATAACAAATTGTTTTGTCTTGGCAGCGACATGGTTTGAATACCCTGTAGGTGGATGACAGTCGAAATAAAAATGTGATCTATCCGTCAATCTAACTCAAGGATCAAAAGATCTACGAGAAGAGACATAGAAATATATGTATGTATATACATATGTATGTATGTATATATGTATGTATATATATGTAGTATAGTAATAATATCAGATATGTATAAGCTGCAACAGATAGAAAGGCAAAATATAATAATAGAAATAAAAATAGTAGTAGAAGTAAAAATAGTAGTAGAAATAAAAATAGTAGTAGAAGTTAGATTAGTAGTAGACGTAAGAATAGTAGTAGAAGTAAAAATAGTGATGGGAGTAAAAATAGTAGTAGAAGTAAAATTAGTAGTAGCAGTAGACATCAATATTTTAAAAACGGAGTTTAAGTAGACAATTAATAGTAATTATGGTAGAAATATAGTAATGATAAGAGAAGAGGAGGATTGTATTAGAGATATAATAGAAGTATGTAGTATTAGTAGCAAAAGTAAATAGTAGTACATTGATAATAGGAGTAGTAATGGTATTAAAAATAGATAATAATAAGAGTAGAATCAGATAATATTAGATATATAATAGGAATAGTAATAGTAGTAGGATAAAATATATATTAATGAAACTAAATATTAATGATACTAAATATGATAATATATGTATAATATCGCTTTTAGAAGTTGTAGATAGCTGGTTTTATATGGTATTAAATAGTTAATTATAGTAGCAATAATGAAGTAATAATGAATACAGTGTAGATTAATAGTATGTCGTATGACAAGTAGCATCAGCTTTGATTATCAGTAAAGCTTGCTTAGGCAAAAATCCATTTCATTCTATTAAAAAAGTCTGTAATCCATATGTTAATGAGAATCACATAGTAAGGCTTAATTATAAAAATTCATGTCTAGCTGACATTAACCAATTTGCAAAGCAATGCCTATCGTGTTATTTGATGAGAATCGCATAGTAGGGAATGAATAAAAACATTGCCTACGACCTACGAGTATACACAGTAATTTTCTCCGAATCCAGACGAACATGCGTGCATGGGGCACATGGGGCTCAGCCTTCAGGCCAATCAATCACTTATCGAGGAGTCCGTCAATCAGCCAGCCAGCTAGACAGTCCGCAAGCCGGAACAGCTAAGTCCTGTGCTCTGGACTAGCCGTTAGAAATTGCTTTGCGAATTGCGTAGTCCGGTTATATGTATATCGGGCATTATCGCGCGCGCCTTATCTGTCCACAGAGCTGCCTCTATCCAGTTAGTTCGACTCAATGCATATGGCAGAGTTAATTTTTCGGGTACGCCTCATTGGGCTAAGTTGATAATACCCAGCTGCACGCGTGGCCGGTGTCGAGGGTTACGGCTTACAAATTTTGGCGTGCATGGCCACGCCCACATTCCGGACCATAGTTGGTAACAATTTGAGCTGGCGCTTTGCAGCTTTTATGCAATTTTCGCGTTTAATTAGCTGCAGTGAAGCGCAGCGCTGCGCATTTGGCCAGAAGCTCTTTTGGCCATTTGCCAAATTCGTGTCTATGTCCGCAGCAATATGCAATTTGTGTAACCATGTCGCAGTCCATCAACACCTTTTGTATACCCTGCAGCCAGTTCAAATGTGTGTGGGTAACGGGTGTGATGCCCCCACTGTCAGAGTTCAAGGATTATGTTTGGCTACGATATGAATATCCGTTTAAAAAAAAAAAGTCTTAATATATATATGTAAGTATTTGTTAATATGTATTAAATAATTTTTAAATGCTTTATTTCATAATGAATTTTTTAACAATAAATTTAGAGTTGTACAAAAAAAAAATTGATTTTTTATTATTAATTAATTAATAAGTTTAATCTATATTTTAAAAGCTGTCAACTTTTGGATAATAGTTAGATTAGCATAATATAGTGCAATATATATTTTATATCTATTTGAATATATTAAGGTTGTTGAAAAAACGTATATCAAAATATCGATATATTTTGTATGAAAATATATTTATTTATATCTGAATTTTTTTTTGCCTAAATTACACATATTTTTTGCGATATTTTTGATATATTTGATTGATAAGTAAACCAAGCGATATGTACAAAGATTGAATATGCCGAAAATGAATTATTCTCACTTTAAAAATGGAACAGCCAAATGTAATTTGTGCCTTGATAAGATAAAAACAAGTAGCTAGCACATCAGAAATGGCGTCGAAAATGAAAAGCAAGCACTATGATAGTTTTTAGTACCGAATACTGGAGTTAAGCGGTCTTTATTATTTAAATAAAAAATACTTATTCCTATCATTCTAGTTTTTTGGGACGCATTACAAATTTATTGCGGGAAAAACTATTTTTTTAAATCGAAAAATATATATGATATATCGATATTTTTAAAGTTGTATTGCAAATATGATATTTTTCAAACCATAAAATATCATCGATGCGATATTTTTAAAATATCCGACGAGCGGAATGGAAAGCCTGAGGAGTTATTGGATAAACGTAATATTTACTTACTTATATTTCATTTCCTTAGTTTTTTCTCAACTCTCCATAGGGTATCTCGCAGTCAGTCACACACACACACACAGAACTCATTTGGCGCACGCTCTCTTGTTAGTTTTGAACCGCGGCGCGCTCAGCCCGTCTGCCCCCGTCCGACTGGCTGGCCGCAAAATTCAATTTGCCACACGCTCTGTTGCACAATGGATGAACATGTGGCGGCCACTGCCACTGCCACTGCCACTGCAACTGCAACTGCAACTGCAACTGCAACTGGATGTGCGAGTCTGGCTGTCAATACAGTTGCCAATGCCAGGGGGCAGTACGCAATTGGAACTTTGGCCCACTGTGGGGATGGGCAACTCCGCCTTGGAGTTCGGCAACTATGTAAATTTCTAATTGAATTTTTTAACTCGACTCCAATGCACACGCCCCAAACCTCGTCCGCCCCCTCGCTCGGCGTGGCCCATCTGTTCGTTTTGAGTGCAAGTCAAGGCTGACAGCATTTGGCGCAAAAAGTCGCGACAAGTGCAACTGGGGCAGCAATAATGGCATAACGGTAAACTCTAACGACAACCATCTTGTTTTTATTACACTGCGCGAAAAATCAATTATGTGCCGAGCCATAAAACCATAAAACCCGCCCGCACTCCAACTGCAAAGTATTTTGTTTTGCCTTTTCTCTTTATTCTTTTCCTTATCACATTACAATGTCATAAAGTACGAATCCTTTTGAATGTGCGATAGTAGACAGATGGGATGGGATTTCCACTGATGGTATTCCAAAGGAGCATTGCCAAAATCAAGCTGCTGCCTTAAACGAAAATGATGTGAGAAACGAGTAGACACGACAAACCAACTATTTATGCTATAAGCTCTTTACGTTCCTGTTGCCGTGCATCATTATGCGGCAAACCAGGAGACCTATGTGGCAAACCAGGAGACCTCTCCTTATGAAGACTATATGTGCAATTCATTTTTGCCCAACTCATAGAACTAGGTAACGGTAACCCAAGTTTAAAATCTAGATACTTGCGCTTCAAAAACATGAAAATCACAGACTATTTTTTGATATGCCACGCCCCCCAAGAGATAGAACAATTTTTTGTTGGGTGACCGATAGAAGAGGTTATTAATAAACAATAATTATTGTAGGTATATGTAAATATGTACATATATAGATTGAATGGAATTACTAATAGATTCGAATTTCATTTGGAGCTTATAGAATAGAACGCTCTTAGAATTAGCTTTATATATGTATATATATATATTGTTTAATATTATATATTCATCACTTGGAGCAATCAGTTTCAGCATATCATATCCTGTATATATTGTGGCTGCAAGAGAATTTAGCTGCTGGGCGTCTGCGTGAGTGCTTATCGGTGGAGAAGTATTCCTCATGCTTAAGTATGTTGGTAATGCTACCTGAGAAAATTGCAAAGCTGTACAATATGCTCAAAGCTTCTGTTGACCAACGTGCCGTCTGTGCCAAGCAGTGGCCCGCCCCGGCCACATGCCAAGCCATTCCACGCTTTGCTGCCCCAAGTCCCTTTCAATTTGCAACACTTGTTACGCTCTCGCCGCTGCAACACCCGGCCATGCAGCCATCCAGCCATCCAGCCATCCAAGCAGCCTGCCGACTGTCGCTGCCTCTTGCCATGGCCATGCCCATGCCACGCCCATTGAGCGCTTGAGGCTGCAATTTGGCTGAATGTGGGCCAGTGCTTGTGGTCGGCAGCAAGGACATGCCACTCGAGGGCGCCTCGTCCAGAACCTTTTTCTTCGCTTTGCCAAATTGACTTTGATTTGCCATGCCTGGCCCCGCAATGCCCTGTCGCCCGTCGCATGCAGGCCGAATGCAGCCATTTTTTATGCTACGTTGCGCAACAGCTTCAGAGCACACATACACCACACACACACAGCAGCACACATACGTATAAGGCGAGGCACTTGGTTTGGGCATTTGTTAGCAAAAGCAAAGCACACACAACTTTTGCTGCTCAACCAAGGCGATTGTAAGAGCGCAATCTATAAATATCTAAAAATCCCATAAAACTCAAGGACGTGGCATGTGGCAGCTGGCAGCTGGCAGGTGGCAGGTGGCAGGTGGCAGGTAGCTGGGGGCAGGTAGCAGCTGCCAGCAAGTTGAAGACTCCTTCTGCTGTTGCGGCGGACCAGTAAATGTCATCATTCCGGGCTATAACTATGTGGCTGTGGGAGGCATAGGTTTCTGGGCTGCAGGCATCCTTGCAGGGCGTGTCCGGCGCTGCCATTGCTAGCGCCTATCCATTGACATGCGGTCGCAATTGCTGTGGCGGCTGCTTTCCAATTGATCAACTCAACAACAAGTCGTGGATTATCAGAGCTACGCAGCCCGCAGAGCTGCAGAGCAGGCTGCCTGCGTTCCAAACTAGTTCGAATGAACTACTGAGGACTAGTAGTGATTAATGAGCCACAAGATGGGCGGAACTCTTTGGAGCGATCGAATGAATAAGTGGACAAGTTGCCCTGTTAAACTCTCCAAAAGTTTGTTATCGATATGTTTTTACAATAGCTCGACAATGAAGAGTTATTTCCATCAAGGTACTGAGCGGCTCAGAAGCGATCCGTTCCGGCTCCACAAATGGAACTAGTGATTAATATGAATGAACTAGTTCACGGTAGGATGGTATATGAACGATAACTGCTCATCGATATTTATCGATCAGACTCAAAATATATATTATATATTTATTTACTTGGATCAACCATTTTCAACCAACAAAAGCCAATTGAAATTATTCCGCAAATTAAACGATAGCTAGACATCGATATTTATCGAAGAGGACCATTGGCTTGCTTATATAATATAAGAAATATATTATTTATTTATATATATATTATTTTTTATTAACTTTTTTTTATTTTTTTTTAATATATTTTCTTCAAATATTTCTTTTATATTTTTATACATATTTATTCATTACTTATAATTATATTATTTATTTATTTTTTTATTCTTAAAAATTTATTTTTTATAAATATTTCTTTAATATTATTTACAAATATTTATTGACTTTTATATAGAAATTATAAGATATATTAATTTATTTTTTAAACTTCTTTTATTTTTTAAATTTTATTTTCAATCAATATTTTTTTTTAAATATTAAATATTTTTACAAATATTTCTTGATTTTTTATAGATAATATAAGAAATATATTATTTATTATTATTATCTAATTTTTTTATTAATTTGTTTTTCTTTTTTTTTTAATTTTTTATTTTCTTTTATTTTGTACAAATATTTATTGATTTTTTTTTATAGATTCAGTTCAGGACTTTAAAATTACCAATTGAACTTATTCCACAAATTGAACCTGAATATTCAACTCATTTGTTTGTGTGTGTATGTGTGTGTGTGAGTGTGGGCTGGGTGGGTGTATGTATAGGTGTGTGTGTGTGTGTGTTTTTAGACAATATTTGTGGATGATTGCATGCTTGTGCAAACGGCTTTCATGTACGTGCACAGCAAATTTATTTGCACGAATGCAATGGATGCTGTGCGCCAGGTTTTGCAGCTCACATGCCTGCGCTCCCCTGGCCTGGCCCGCTGCGCCTTCAACGATAGCTACCCCAACTCGCCTCTATTTAAAAATTTGCCAGCGACTGCGTTGGCGCTGTCAAAGTTTGCCTTGGCGCCGGCCTGACGTGCGCCATAAAAGTCTGTTGCATAAACCAATTTCGCATTTGCCTTGCACGAAATGCATCTGAGTGGGGTCGATGGCGGCAGGGGGGGTGGGTGGGCAGGGGCGTTGTCTAGTCTTCTGCTGGCAACTGGATTTGGTCGGGTGGGCGGTGGATTATGCAAACGTTTTGCCGCTGTCAACGCAAGTCGTACGCATTTGGCAGTGCGATTGAACGCCGAGTCCCCAAATCAAGTGCAGGCCCCAAACTGCTGTCCACGCCCCCGTTTTTGGCGAATCGTCGCTGATAACGTAAACCGCTTTGATTTTTATTTAACTGCACATTTCGCTTAGAGCATCGCAGCTTCCACAGCCGCCCTCCAATCAGTCAGCCACCCCCCCCCCCCCCCATACAGCACTTTTGGGGTTGTTCTGAATGTCATTTGGCTGTCATCAAACTAAATCGCACATGAAATTCACCATGTGTCTCGCATGTCTGCATGGAGCACGAGACTAATCGTAGTCAAACAGAATGCCACTAACCAAGATTGATGGCCCCAATGGTTGGGCTGAATTTGAATTGAAGGCAACAACTAGAACTAGTTCCAGCATTTAATTAGCCGCAGCGCCCCGCACAGTATTGCAACTCATTCAAACTGAGAGCTAGTTAACTGTATAATAGCACTATTTTGAGAGTGGCTGATGTAACTATTGGCTTAAACTACAAATTTCACTCTTTAGTGTGGAATGTGGCCCTCGATTGAGTATAATACTTGCAAAGATTGCTAGGGAGCTGCGTTAGAGTTCTGTCAAAAACAAATACAAGGCAAGGCACTTGGAGTTGAAGTTGGCTAATGGAAAATTGTGCATATAAAATATAAAATAAAAATCATTTGATATATGTCTAAGGCAATTGTAAAAATTTTACAAAATCTAATTTGGAAATACAGATTAAAATTTGTATAAAAAAATGTAGTTTAAATAAACTAAGAGAAATGCTGCATTCATGTTCTAAAATCAATTTAATTTTTTTTTTGCAAATTTTAATTTTAAACGAAAAAAAAAAAAAGAAAAAAAAAAACATCTGGATGTTTAAATATTGTCAAGTATTTAATAATCGAATACACTTTTGTATATAGAAATGCTTGAAAATTAAATAATAATCGCATAATAATTTAAGGCATTAGGAAATATTTTTTCAAATTTTAATTTTAAACAAAAACCAATCAAAAAAAAAAAAAAAAAAAAAAAAAAAAAAAAAAAAAAAAAAAAAAAAAAAAAAATAAAAAAAATAAAGGCAAAAGACTTGGGCAGAAACAGTCTTGAAATATTTTCAAGTATTTAATAATCGTAAATTATAATTGAAATATAATTTAATAATTTTCTATAATAACGAATAAATGTGAACTAAGTCTTCACTGTCCAGTCAAGTAGAAATAGCTAAATTTGTGCGTTAAAATAACGTACGTCTATTTGATAGCTGGTATTAGTGAGTGAACGGCATTTAGGCAAGTCTCATTTTGATATCAATCATTGGCAGCTTGCGCAGCATTTAAATAATTTCTCAATTTCTTACAGATTTCGTGCTGCTTGCCAATTAAATTTGAATCAAATTATGCTGCTGCTGAATCAAATTTGGAGCCGGCCGAGCGGCTGCCTGCGCTGCCTTCGCTGCCTGCGCTTCGCCTCGAGCTGAGTGCGTAGCGTTTGTCAGTTTTGGCAATTAATTGAATTTTGTTGTCGAAACTGCAAACATTTGATAACAAATTAGTTTACTAATTTCAATCTTAAAAAACAATTAGGCTGCTCGAGCGATAAGGCGAGCGCACGACAAGCGGACGCCGACCGGCGACAACTTGTGACAGTTGTGCGTAGTTGGAAGTTGGCCGTCCTGCGCTGGCAGGGAGTCCTGGCCGGACGAGGACAAATATATATAGATTACTTGGCCTGCCCTTGTTTGCACTTTGCTGCCCGGCCATTTGTTTTTGCTGTTCACTGCGTCGTTGCGTCATTATTGCTTCATATTTTTTTCTGCTTTTCTGCTTTTTGAAAATGTTATTCATATTTATTTAGCTGAACAACAGCCTGTTCTTGTTTCGGGCCATGCTGTTCTGTTTAGAGTAATTTTTTTTCTGTCGTTCATTAACGAAGAATCAAATCATTTGCAGGGGGCGAGGCTCGGCATTTATGAAATTAAATTGAATGTTAGAATAACAATCTTCATGTTGCCGCTTTGTGTTAATTAAATGCTGTCATAATGCTGTTTAGATATACATATATACATATATATATTCCTACGGGCTGGGGGACTCACCTTAGATCGATGTACTGGTAGACAGATGTGATGCCCAGGTTGAAGTAGACGGGCACAAACATGAAGCAGACGATGGGATAGGCGCTCATCATGCCGTATATTATCTCCCACATGGCCGAGCCGCGATAGTACAGCTCACTGGGGTAGCCTGGTAAAGGCAAATGAGATCTTTAGTTGAGGTGGATGCTGAATGGTGATTGGTGGCTGCTCACTCACCCAGGACTGATCGTACGCCGAGTGTGCCACGCGCTATGGATATCATGACAGCCACTAGGGATACGCCGCCCGTGGCAAAAACGTAATCCGCCTTGCTGCGCTGCTTGCTCTTGCCGAAGATGCGTGTCCAGAGTGGCCCCAAGACGGTAAGCGCTATAAAAGCCACGAACATGAAGTAATCCCAGCCCAGAGTGCTCAAATCCTTGGCCATGTTGCTGCTGCAGAGATAGAAGAGCCATAATGCAAAAATCAAATACCAACTTGGTCAAAATAACTTTTCAGCGGGGCAATGGGCAAGGGGCAAGGGGCAGGGGGCAGGGGGCGGAGGCGGAGGCGATGGCGCTGGGTGCGTGGTGTACGTGTTTTTGCGGGCTGTTGTCAAAACGTTTTCCAGCATAGTTGAACATGTGCATATTAGTCACGCTCGGTGCACATAATGCCAACACCGTCAACGTTGAAACTTTGGCCACATTGTTGCATATCCGCAGGCGCGTGGCTCGCGTGGGTTGCGTCTGCGGTTGCCACCCTCCCCTCGCTGTTGCCGCTGCCCGTCGCAAGCTCATGCAGCAAGCCAATAGCCTCCGCCAAAAAAAGGGACAATCTACGAGTGAGCATGTGTGTGAGTGTGTCCGTGTGTGTGTGTGTGTGGCTTTGGCGCCAGAGCAAATGAGTTAAAACAAAGCAAAATGTTGTGCGCTACAAAATTTATGGACTGTGTCCCTTTGCCTGCACTGTTCACATTTGTATTCACCAAGCCAGCCAGACACCCAGCCAGACAGCCAGACAGACACACACTGGTGCCTTACTGTCTTCCCACACCTAAGCGTGTAGGTGTGGTCTTAGCGGCGACAAGTTGCTAGTGGGCCACAAAGTGGGCAGCTTATATGCGATTTGCTTTGCAACTTTGTATTGCGCCCCATGTACTCGAAAAAGAACATAACCAAAGCCAAATCCAGAGTCGGAGTCGGAGCCAACTGTTGATCCGCTTGAGCAGAGCACCCAAAAATTGTAGGGTCTTGTACAATTGCTTAGCTCAACTTATATGCTCTAAATACGCTTTATGGCCTTGCCGTGTATATTCTAACCGTATCGCAGTATGTAGAACTTATTCAAAATAGTTTTGCCCTTGAAGTGCATGCGGAGCTGAACGATATTTGCTTTGCAATATTTTTTTAGCTATTCTTTTAGCGGATTTTGCTGATCGTTCCGCTATTTATGCTTCGAATATAAATGATTTAGTTAGCTATTAATAATAGTCTGGTTGAGCTTAGTGGATGGCATATCCTTGAGTCAAAATAAAACTAATTTGTAGTTAATAAAATATGGAAATAATAAAGGGCAGATAATTAATTTATGTTGAACTTGTTAAGCTGCCAATTGGGTAGTAAAAAGTCTGTTTTAATAAAGAAATAAAAATTAAAAAAAAAAAACAATAATTAATTTACTATAATATGAGCTAGAATATATGCTTATTTTTTTATTTTTATTTATTTTTTATTTTATTTTATTTTTTTTTAGATTTTTTGGAATCGAATATCCTTTAAAGAGAGCAGATTCTCTCATATGAACATAAACTTGAGCGACTTGCATGCCAATATAAATATAAATACATAAACATACACAATTATATAATAATATTTATATCTGTATATCTGTATACACAAATATATTATAATATGTATATCTGTAAAGCCCATCTGTGCTGCCTTTAGCTATTTTTCGTAAATAAATAAATTATCAATTCGCTTTTTGCTTGCGGGAATTTACATTTCGACAACAAATGATTATTATATTGATATCAAAGATCAAGTTTTGTGAACTGAACTTTTGCACCAGCTGCTGGCATGCCAAATGGTAATTAATGAATTCGAAATTGAAATGCATTGCCGTTTTGCCGTTTGTATCTGTTGAAGGTGGTTTCAATTACAATTTCAAATAGAAATTCGTTATGTAAGAGTGTTATCACAAATTACTCATACGCCCGATTAAACGGGCATCTGGATACAAATTGTAAATTTCATTTATTACGTACTCATTCGATCATTATTATTATTGTTATTATTATTATCAGCATGATGTCCAACTAATTGACAGCACGTAACAGACAGCTATGGGAGATATTTGGGTGTTTGTATGTGTGTGTTCGTGTGTGTTTTTATTTGTGTCATTTGCTGTCCCTTAAGCTTTCATCTGACACTCTGTCTGGCTTTTGTTTTGCCTTTCTGTACAAACTATTAGTCATGTTTTTTTCTGGCTTACTTGCGTTCTTTGTGCTCTTTTATTTTTTGCTTTCCTTCTCGTTTGGTCTCTGCTTTTTTTGATAATGGAAACTCACATTTAAACGGCACAGCTGCCCAGAGCTGACAGCTGTCCAGTTGTACTGGCTGGCCGGCAGTCAGCTCTCTCCTTGGCCATGTGATAAGCAGGGCCAAAGCCACGACCAAAGGTCCTCCATTGTTCGCCTGAACTTGAGCGAAAAATGTTATTTTCTGCTTTCTGAGCTTAAGCAAATTATCCGTATTGAGAGCGCTTTGTTACCTGCTGCTGCTGCTGCCGTTGCTGCTGCTGCTGTTCCCGGATTCCGTATTTAATTCCGTTTAGCCAACGCTTTGGGGGTCGGAGCAGCAGCTGACACTGAAAGGCGACGTGTCTGCAGGGCCATCATCGCACACATTTCCAATAGACAGCAGCGACAATTTGCGCACATTTTCATCAAGTATGTAAAACGCTGCCAAAACTAAGCCACATGTATGCATAAGTGAGCGGGACAGGAAGCCCCATTCGAGATTGGCTGGTGGGGCGTTTGACATATCAAAGTTTCTCATGACATGTCATGGGAGTGGAGCTCAAGTAGTCGCGCTGAGGGCTTGTGGACTGCAGCCGGAAAGTCTTGGGCGCTCACATCCCGTTACGCCGAAAAACACTTGCAGTTAATATTCATGCACTTTTGGCGCAGCTTGAAAAATTATACGAAGGTTGGCGACATGTGTGCGCCGCGCTGGCGAAGGAGTCGTCGATGCCAAGGATCATAAATTATAAAGCAGCCTGGAGCAGCAGCCACGACAGCGCCAACAGCAACAAACACCGCCAAACCTCTGAGAGTCGTTGACATGTCGGGAGTCTTGGCAGGCCATTGTGTGTGCCTGAAGCTGACAGCCACAATGGAAAGTTATTAAAAAAACTGATGCTGCGATAAGCGAAAGAGCTCCAAATATAACAACAAAAAAAAAAAGGAGACAAAGAGCGAGACAGAGAGAGAGGGAGAGGGAGAGTAAGAGAGCGGGCATCGCATAAACCAAAAATTTATGCTACTCATGAAATATTCAACATGCGTGACACAAGATCCAAATATCCGCTAGATAATGCGCAAAAAACTCGACTCCAATGAAAATATCAAAAACACATTTGCCCAGACGCTACTTAATTTGCCATTGATGGTCGCTCTCAGCCACGCCTCGCGACCGCCCCCATCTATTTTTATATTTAAATTTTATTATACTCGTACTGCTGCCAGCTCCAGCTCCATCTCCACCCCGTCCCTGTCTCCGCCTTCTCTCTATTCTCTGCCATTTTGGCCATTTGCCTGGACTGGCTGTTTCCGCCTCGGACTTGGACTCGGCCACTGACAAATTGAAAATGTAATTTAGTCAAAGTGCAACATTGCGTTGCATACTTTGGCGCACGGTGGGCGTGGCCCAGGCCAACCAGCAACGCCTCAACTGTTGGCTAGCGTCCAAGCAGGCCAAAGGACACCAGCAGTTGCCGACTCAATATGGCTTTAAGTGCCCGCCATGACGCAAAACGTATGAAAAACTGTGCTCTTTGTTTTCGTTTCATTTTTCACCTCTGCACACACACACACACACACACACACATACACACGCCACACAGAGCAAAGAGCAAGAGCTGCATGTTTAATGCATGATTTTGCATTTTTATTTTCCATCAAGCCAAGCCACAAAAGGTGTGACCCGTCGGCCATCAGAGTCTGGCCAGCAAACGCCAACAACTTGATCAAAATTAATACCCTGTAATGTCCATAAAAAATGCAATTTGCTATTCATGAGCTTTTTGACCTTGCAAGCTATCAGACGACTCCATTATAGAAAATGCTCTGTAGATTAATTTTTTCTATTATAAAATGTTCATTGGGTTATCGTAAATTGTTTTTATATAAGCAGTTTATATTTTTATATTTTTCTATTACATTTATGTTTATTAATTGGTGAAATGGAGCATAACTGTTCGTCGACTACACTAGCTAGCACAGCTCACTTATTTGTTAGGACTTAAGCCGAGTCATTATGGTAATTGTCTTGTTAGCTTAAGCTGGGTGTGGCCCAATCGATCGAGCAAATTGATGTCAGCTCTTGCAAATTAAATGCACTAATGCAAAGATTGCGCTGTCAGGTAACTTCACTGTGATGCCTTGAACTCACTGAGAGTAGTAAAAGGGCAAAATCATTTTACGTAAATTCATTTAATAGACTGCTGAAGGCAGCTCTATATATATGATGGAAGAGCTCCCAAACTGAAGTTGAAGACTGCTAGAAGTCATGAATATATATGAAATTAAATAAAAACTACCCTGTAAAAGTTGAACGCATGAAAGTAAAAAGTTAGCTAGACCACTAAGAAAACTTAAGCGGCAAGGCTTGGCCTAAACTATTGGACTAAAACCTCCACAACTTGAAATCTCCATAACTCGATATGGAGTTCGACTCTTTTAATAATTTACTATCCCTATGACTCTATTTTTGATGTACTCCTTCTACTTAAAAAAAAAAAAAATAATAATAATAATAAAATAAAATAAAAAAATAAGAAAACAAAAATGAAAATTTAGGCAAAATAAAATTATTAAACAGAAAATTTGTTTACTGAGCAAAACTTTTGCTGTTTAATACACACGATAAAATCCTCTTATAATTTAGTTCAAAATTAAAAATTTCAATTAAATCGAGTGAAAGTTAAGAAGCTTAAAACGCAACAATTTAGTTTCGAGCACTTGCAATGAGGGATAAGTCGGAAATTCGTAAATTTCCGTACTAAAGCGCTTATAGGGCTTTCATAGAGAAGTGATGCTATAAAGTAAACTTAAGGCACTTGGCAAGTATTATGAGAAGCCAAAACTAGATTTATGGGGCACTTGCAGCGCTGTAGCAGCAGCAGCAGCAGCAGCGACAGAAGCTACCCCTTTTCATAGTCAACAATGTTGCTAGCTCGCAATGTATGCATTTCATTACAATGCATAAAACTTTTGACGCTCGCTGCATTTGCCGGTGCGTTCGGCTAATTAAAGTACGCGGCTAATTGGAAGTGGGGAGGAGGGGAATGCAGATTTATGCCAATCAGAAATGGATGGCATTGTTGCCAAAGTTGCTCATGATAGGTCTTAGCTTACAGCCACAATGTGGGCATAACTTTTGGTCCATCAAGCGCTTTAAGTTCTCATCCGTTGTCGCCCACACACAGCCGCAGGGGCCGGCACGCACCTCTTCAAGTTAATGTCGTGGCAATCGCGTTTGTCAGCTCGCTCAGCTCGCGCTCGCATTACTGTCGCCTTTCGTTTGGCGAATGGCCACGCCTCCTGTGCACGCCCCTTCAAACTGGATGGCAAGTGCAGTTAAGTCAAGTGGCAGCAAGTTACTTTTGTTTCGTTTGCCGTTGTCGTTTTCTTCCCCAGCTACTTATACCCTGTAATTGCAGCAAATGTACAAAACGGAGTATTTTCGCGTACTATATAGCCAACTAGCATATGGCCAAGAGCTGTGATCGATAGTACTATAACTAAAATATGAATTTAATCAGCGTTGCATTGCAGGAGCTGGGAAAGTTTCTTAGGAATGCTGATTGTGTTTCCTCTGTATATTTTCCATGTCAGCCTGGCAGATAGTTGGAATGCTCGCCTTGGCGTAGATAGTAACTTTGAGTTGTTCACTTTTGATTCGTAGTTGCTTTTAGCTGTATTTGTGCTGGTGTGCTGGTGCTTTTTGCAGCGGGAACTTTCATTGGGGTTTTCTTCTTCATTTTTGCCGCACGGCTGCTAAAAGTTGTTAAACACAAAACTTTGCCACTTAATACCAGTTCGGGTAATGAAATACGAGCATGGCAAGCCCCTCCCCGCGACGCGTCGCCAGCAAATTGAAGTTGAAGTATGCGGTTCACAAACTTCTGCCAACATGCAACTGTTTCAGCATTCTTTTTTTTGTGTTTCTTCTCTTTTGTTTTGGCAATATTTTTGTATTTTTTTAAATGATTTCATCGTCTTTGCTATTTTTCCCTCATTGCATTGGACAATTGTTTGTTAGCTGTTTTGCGTTGGTTCGTTTTGTTGCGTAGTTTTTACCCTTAACCGAGCGACCCTTCCACATGTTGCCCTTTGAATGCGTTGCGCGGTTTTTGGTCAAGTTTTGTTCGATTTCTCTTTGACCACGGCCACGTCTGACTTTGTAATGAGAAAAGTCATTGCTGCTGCCACGCCCCAAATGTGGCTCTGCTCGGACTTAAAATTCACTTGGCCTCTGCAACGACCACAAAATCATTTATCAAAGCAGACCAAAAAGCAAATACTTGCTGCACCACTTTGATACCCTTCCAATGTCCTTGACTATATCTATATATATATATATTTTTTTTTTGGTCGATAGACAGTGATGAGTCGGTCTAGCTATGCACTTCTGTCGGATTTTTGTGTATATGTGTATATAAATATCTTAAGTCAGTGTATTTAATATTCGCTTTGTCAAATTTTTCTGCTTCCTGCTTCTGTTTTTGTTGGCTTGAAATGCCAATATTTCAATCTGCTGCCAAGGGGTTAGAAATTACACACACACAGATGACAGTTGCTTGGAGAAACCTTCAGATTCCATGCTCTTGATTTCTGTTGCCCTTTGGCTGCAATTTATAATAACTCGTGCCGAATTCCGTAATTTATTTGCAGTCTGACTTTGAAATAGTGTCACGCGTCCTTCAAGTTTGTGAAAAATCTCAACTGCTGCTGCTGCTGGTGGCAGCATCAGAGTTCGCAGCAACAATTAGGCAGCTGGTGCGCTTTGGCAATTTGCGTGAGTCGCGTGGCCGCTGAAAAGTATGCTACAGCAAAGTGAGGCCAGGAAAAGCGACCACATGCTGTTAATTTGATCAACATCGTCCAGGGCTGGCTGGCCGGCTGGCTGGCCGTCTGTCTGGCAACACTTCATCATGGAAATTCGGTGGTCAGAGTTTCTTTTTGCAGCTCTCGTAATACCCGGCTTTTGTGCTACAGACATGCACAACTAATTTCACGTTGTCGCCACGTTCACGTTTACGTCCATGCTCCGGATGCCACACAGCAGCACTCGACACCATTGGAGGCTACTCGCCTTACACTCTCACTCTCACTCACTTACTCTCTCACTCTCCCTGCCCCTCCCCCTCCCGAGGTAGGGTGCTCTTCAGCTTGCTTTTCCTGTGTTACATATACATTGAGTTTTTTTTTTCTTTCCGCAGTTGCACTTTTGCTTTAACAAAGTTTTCATTACGCGTGCTCTGCTGTGTCCTTCCTCTCTTCAACTGGCAACTGCCCTCTAGGCCGTCAGCTCTGAACTGCTCTCCAGTTTCCAGCTGCCACCTGCCACCTGCCACCTGCCACCTGCTGTGGTCTACAATGGGCTTGCATTGTGGTGTTCCACTTGCGCTCCCCCTGCTCCTCGGCGCGCGCATTTCGCAAATAATTAGGTTAGTTAGTCCAGGGCGTTGAGTGGCCAGACTATGGCACCCACAGTTTTGCATATTAGGCATATTAACGCGTTTACCGTTGCCCCAGCCACTTGCAATACACTCCACAGCCACGCACAAACATTGTTCACTCCGGCTCTAACAATATTATGTACAACAACAATAAATGCCTGACACGTAGTCAATTGACTGGAGCAACTTTTTAATTTCCCAACTGGGCGAGTCTCAATGGGATCCTCGCAGATGTCTGTGTAGAGGCGAGTGTATCAATGAAGGTACATATGTTTGCTTTTGAAACAAGATTGCGAAATGCTAATGGAGGATAATCTATTCAGATATAAATGATTGAATCATTGATACTTTACAAAATATTATTATTAGCCAATATTGGCTTTATCTATGGCAAATATAGCGGAGCTATGTTACACATCAATTTTCTGGCTTGTTTAATGTTATTAATATCCATTTTCGTATTAAATTTTTCATATGTATTTTTTCCATATTTCATAAAAATTATTTTCGTTATATTTCAGCTACCTCCTAGCGGATTTTTTTTAAAATTCATTAATTCAATATTTTATATTGATAATTTCTTAAATATTGAACGTTATATTTTTGCCATAAACAATTTATTTTCTTGCTAGAATAAATGAATATGAAAATATATATATTCAGAGTAATTGCTCATGTGTCAACTGATAATAAAAGCATTTTAAAAGCATATAATAAAAGCATTTTAAGTGCAAATATTTTGTGTATTAATAATAAAAGTCACAAATGCATTAAATGAAATTTATTTATTAATTTTTTGGTTAAAAAGGCCTCTCAACTTTCGATTGTGAAACTAACAGACGTCGCAGGAGTCAGGCTCTGTCTTTGGAGTACTTGAATATTTAATTCTAAGTAACTGCACATTGAACTCTCTCTAGCTAGCTCAGTGCCGTGCTAATGACCGTAAATAGAAGCCATTGGCAATGCCAGTTTACGTTTGCTTAGTCTCTGTTTCGCTGTTTGGTAATAAATTTGCATTTAAGTGTCCAGCCAGGGGCTAAGCAAACTATAATTTGTCTTGTATGCCATGTGACAAGAGGAGAGGACACTAATCATCGTTTAGAGTGCTGCCACTAGACACCCACCGACACCACCGACACCACCAGCACCGCCCACTCGACACCGGCCAACCAATGCCATCTCCGTATTCGTAGCTCTGTTGGCTAATTGAACTAATGAAATGTTTTTCTACTCTTACAGCTCTTGAGCGTTCCGACACATTTGTCCAGCCAGACTTTTGTTTTCATTTTCTCTCTCTCTCTCTCTTGCTTTTTCTATCTCTGTGTGAGTGTGTGTGTGTGTGTGCGTGCCAGCTTAAATTAAAAACCTCTTTTCGGCTCTTTTGTTTGTTTGTGTATAGAGTCTGCTGTCGGTAATAAATTATGCTAGCTACATTTTGTCACCAAGGACTTGCTTTAAATGGATATTTATGCTGGCATCCTCACCTGTCCACAACAGGTGTGTGTTGCAAAGGCTCTTGTCAAAATTGACGTGTTCTGTGTGCTTTAATTTGCTGTATATTTGATGCATCCCCAGAGCCTTACAGATTTGTCAGCGATATATGATATATGCGCTATATGATTTTGTCTCGCTTGTCAATCTTTAATTTTTTAATATTATATATCTAAATTTAGTAGTCTCTTCTCTGCTTCATTTTGTCTCCTCTCTCTTATGTCTTTCACTTCGAGTAGGGTATTTAATCTTCATGTCTGCAATTTGAGTTCCTTTTGCTTCGTCTCCTTTTTTTGGTTTGTCAGCTTTTCGTTTAGCGGCTGTCAATAGTAGCTTGCAATTTGCTTTGATGCACTTTTGCAATTAGGCTGCCAGTTAACGCTTGCTTATGACTAGCCATCAGATTTTCAATTAACTTTGATAGTGCACTGGGCACCGTACTCGACGTGGCCAACGGACGGAAGGCGCTTGTCAGCACAAGTTATTAAAACTTTAATTCACTTGGCTTGATACAAAAAATTAGTTGGCTCAACGTTTTTCGTGTCATCTGCTGATGCAGCTACTCCTGCTGCTGCTGCTGCTCCTGCTGCTGCTGCTGCTGCTGCTGCTGCTG
>NW_022045881.1:34603-50807 GCF_001654015.2 Drosophila navojoa
AAAAAGAAAGCAGCATTAGACGAAACAGTACGCAGCGAAGACACCCACCACGAAGCGGCTCATCAGCGAAGAAACACACAACATACAGTCTACTAACATAATATAAGAACATGTGAGTAGAGTGTTCATTGCAAAAAAAGAAATTAAGGAGTAAAAACAAATAAAAATACAATTTCAACCTTTAAATATTAATTATTAATAACAAAAAACGCAGCACGCAAAATTCCCTGTCTTTACTTGCCCTATGAGTGATAGTGAAATACAAGATTTAATAACAAATTTTCGAAAAATTTACAACACAGAAAATTTAAAAATGGCTTTGAATTCAGATCAATTAAAAGCTATAGTAGAAGGCGCAGTCGCAAGCGCTTTAGCTGCTCAAAAAGATAGCTTTGATAGAAAATTAAACGAAATTGAACAACGTATAAATTCAGTACAGGTTAGCGCACCCGAGGTAGAAACTTTCAAGGAGGCAGAAATCAAAATAGGTGTTATTTGCAACGAAACCCTTGACATCATGAAGTCCCTCCCGGACTTTGAAGGAAAAAGCGAAACTTATGTATCTTGGAGAAAGGCTGCGCATATCGCATACAAGGTATATGAGAAATACGATGGTAGCTCAAAGCATTATCAAGCTTTGGGAATATTAAGAAACAAAATTAAGAACGCTGCTGATATGGTACTCTCTTCTTTCGACACTCCTCTAAATTTTAAGGCCATTATAAATCGGTTAGATTTCACGTACTCCGACAAACGACCGATATACTTAATTGAACAGGAGATGTCAACACTCCGCCAAGGAAATTTGACACTACTGCAGTACTACGAAGAGGTAGAAAAGAAACTGACTTTACTTATAAATAAGACAATCATGACCTACGACACCACCGTTGCCTCTTCGCTAAATGAGAAATATAGAGCAGACGCCCTGCGAGTATTCATCTCAGGAACCAGGAAGGCCTTAAGTGATGTCCTATTCTCAGCTAGACCAATTGATCTTCCCTCTGCATTGGCATTGGCTCAAGAAGTTGAGTCAAATCATGAACGTTATATGTTCGCCACAAATTTCGCCCGCAGTATAGAAGAAAAAGCGCAGAAGATCGAACAAAGACAGCAAGTCAGAGACAAGACTCTAGCTCAAGACCCAAAACACAACCAACCAGGAAAAAGCCCACACTACAAAAGACCAGAATTCTCACCACGACAAGAACAGGTAGAACCAATGGACGTTGACTCATCTTCTCGCTTCAGACAGGCTACGCAACACCAACAAAACGCGACCTTCTCGAAACAGACTCAGTGGCCAAATCAACAACGACGCACTCAATACGAAAACTACAATAACCAGGGACAGGCAAACAAACGACCAAACAGCGGTAGCGCACGGTTCACAGGACCGAAACAGCAAAGAGTTAACCACCTAGGAACAGAAGATACAGAATACGAGCAGGACAATAGCGAATACCAAGCGATCGCAGAAACCGAGACAGAAGACGTTGACAATGAATTGGACGAATACGACCAGGTCAATTTTTTAGGAATAAATCCCTGCTCCCGTTCATAGAGAGAACGATAGCAGGGAAAACCATAAAGTTGCTAATAGATACCGGAGCCTCAAAGAATTACGTGAGACCATTAAAAGAACTAAAAAATATTACGCCGGTAGAAAAACCCTTTCGATTAAAATCAATCCATGGCCACAACGTAGTTGACAAGAAATGCATAATGCACCTTTTTAATACCAAGACAACATTTTTCTTATTACCAAACCTCACGACATTCGATGGTATAATCGGACTTGACCTACTAAACCAAACCAACGTTTTATTAGACTTCAAAAATAAGAAACTAACAACAAACTATGGTTCTGAGACCATTAACTTTCTAAAATGCCCAGCCGTAAATTTCACAAGTGTCAAAGAAATAGAAGCCCCTCAGGCTATAACAACGGAATTTCAAACAATGCTCAAAGCCCGAGCAGGAGTATTTGCGGAACCAAATGAAGCGCTTCCGTATAATACAAATGTCATTGCAACTATTAGAACAGAGGACGAGAATCCCATTTATTCAAAATTATATCCATACCCAATGGGCGTATCAGAATTCGTAAACACAGAAACTCAAGATCTGTTAGAAAACGGTATAATACGTCCGTCCCAGTCACCATACAACAACCCCGTGTGGGTTGTAGATAAAAAAGGTACCGACGAGCAGGGAAGAAAAAAGAAACGTTTAGTTATAGACTTCAGAAAACTAAACAAAAAGACAATAGATGACAAATACCCCATTCCCAATATAGCCTCCATTTTATCCAACTTAGGCACAGCAAAGTACTTTACAACACTAGATTTAAAATCCGGATTCCACCAGATTTTACTTGCCGAAAAAGATAGAGAAAAAACAGCCTTTTCTGTAGGAAGCGGAAAGTATGAGTTCTGCAGGCTCCCTTTTGGCTTGAAAAATGCACCTAGTATTTTTCAGAGAGCCATTGACGATGTGCTCAGAGAGCAAATTGGAAAATCTTGTTATGTTTACGTAGACGACGTAATCATTTTTTCTGAAAATATGGAAAGCCATGTCAAGCATATCGCCTGGGTCCTAGATAAACTATACGAGGCCAACATGAGAGTTTCACCAGAAAAGTCGCACTTTTTCAAAGAAAGTGTAGAATACCTAGGTTTCGTAGTCTCAAGTAATGGTATAAAGACATGTCCAAGTAAAGTTGAAGCGATTCGTAACTATGAAGTACCAACAACTTTGTTTAACGTCAGATCATTCCTTGGGTTGGCAAGCTACTATAGGTGTTTCATCAAGGACTTCGCGTCTATAGCAAAACCTATAAGCGACATCTTAAAAGGCCAAAATGGCAAAGTGAGCGCCGGACAATCCAAAAAAATTCCAGTAAAATTTGACGAGAGTCAACATGCGGCATTCGAGAAGCTAAAAGAGGTTCTTGCATCCGAAAATGTAATGTTGCTCTACCCTGACTACAAGAAGCCGTTTGATTTAACAACGGACGCTTCATCCTCTGGTCTTGGGGCAGTTCTGTCACAAGGTGGAAAACCAATCACCATGATATCAAGAACATTAAAGGATAGAGAGCTTATCTTTGCAACAAATGAGAGGGAACTACTTGCAATAGTTTGGGCTTTAAAAAACCTCCGAAATTATCTATATGGGGTAAAAAATTTAAATATCTTTACGGACCATCAGCCTCTGACGTTTGCAGTATCCGACCGAAACCCGAACGCAAAAATCAGGCGTTGGAAAGCTTTTATAGATGAATATAACGCAAACATCTATTACAAGCCAGGGAAGGAGAACTACGTTGCGGACGCACTGTCACGGCATAATATTCATGCCCTAGAGGACGATGTACAGTCAGACAGAGCCACAATTCACAGCGAAATATCGCTCACATACACCATAGACACAACAGACAAACCAATCAACTGTTTCCAAAACCAAATTATAATAGAAGAAAATAATATAGCCTCTGATCGTACAGTTATCCTATTTGGTAAGAAAATCCGACATACAATTCATTTCTCAAACAGAGACTCGTTAATCAAAAGAGTTTGCGATGTAGTCAAAAAAGATGTCGTAAATGCAATCCATTGCGAGTTACCAATATTAGCATTCATACAACATAAACTAATAGAAACTTTTCCAACAACAACATTTCGATATACAAAGTACATAGTAAATGACATTTTTGATAAAAACGAACAGAAAGAAATAATTGCAACAGAACACAATCGGGCTCACAGAGCAGCCCAAGAAAATGTGAAGCAGATTTTACAAGACTATTTTTTTCCGAAAATGACAAAATTAACGAACGAAGTTGTTTCAAATTGTAAAATTTGTAAAACAGCTAAGTACAATCGTCACCCACAAAAACAAATACTTGGAGAAACACCCATACCTTCCTATGTGGGCGAAATACTACACATAGACATATACTCAACCAATAAAAAATACTTCCTTACGTGCATAGATAAATTTTCAAAATTTGCAATTGTTCAACCCATCGCTTCAAGGACAATAATTGACATACAATCAGCAATTTTACAACTTGTAAATTTTTACCGGCATACCAAGACGATCTATTGCGATAACGAGCCCTCCATAAAGTCCGAAACAATAAAATCTCTGCTAAACAATCAATATAACATTCAAATCGTAAATGCCCCACCACTCCATAGTACATCAAACGGACAAGTCGAGAGATTCCATAGCACCCTCGGTGACATTGCAAGATGCCTAACAGCTCAAAGAAAAATTACTGACACTGTTGAAACGATACTTCAAGCAACTATCGAATATAACAATACAATTCACTCAGTAACGGACAAACGACCAATCGATATAATCCACTCATCCTCCCCAGAACTCGAAATAGAGATAGGAAATAAAATTCAAAAGGCACAACAACTCCTAACAAATAGAGTAAACGAAACAAGACACAATAGACAATTCCAAATAGGCGACACAGTTTTGGAAAAAACAAACAGACGCTTAGGGAACAAACTGACACCACTATACAACGAAGGCAAAATTGACGCAGACTTGGGGACAACAGTCTTAATAAAAGGGAGGGTGGTCCACAAGGACAATCTAAGATAGGCAAAACATTAAATTCCCTTTTTTATCTTTTTAGGATTTGGACTATACTTCTTTTTGCTACAACGATAACAGCGAAATTGACTGACTATACTAACATGGACTACATACCGATCTTGGACGGATACGTAACCATTTGGACGGATTTCCAATACTTGAAGCACTCAACCAACCTTACCCTATACTCAGAAATAGTAAAAAATACGAAAGAATTAGCAAACCATTTCCCCCGATCACATATGAGAATGTTATTAGACGCAGACATACAACATATAGAAACATTAATAGCTACAGTAAATGTCCACCATAGACATGCTAGGAGTATCAATATGCTAGGCACCGTTCTAAAGGTCGTAGCTGGCACGCCAGACCATGATGATTTCGAGAAACTAAAATTTACACAGAATGAACTTGTAGAGTCAGAAAATAGGCAGATAACCATAAACACAAAAATGCAGGAACAAATTAATAAGCTAACTGACACCGTAAACCTCCTAGTAAAAAACACAAAAGTAAAACAAGTAGACACAGAGCATTTATATGAAACGCTGCTAACAAGAAATAGAATAATTATCTCAGAGTTAAAAACCTTAATACTATCAGTAACACTTGCAAAGGTTGGAATTGTAAACCCCTCCATTTTGGATTCCACTGATTTAAAAAACATTGTTAATGAACACTCTATAAATATCACTATTACTGACTTAATGGAAGTATCTCAAATTAAAGTTTTGTTAAGCGAAAATTTTCTACATTTCATTATAAGATATCCTAAGCCTAGCATAGTATGTAAAAAATTAACCGTATACCCTGTCCAACACAACGGCATCATAATAAATTTCGCCGAAGACTACAATTTAGCTGACTGTGGAAATCATGTAATATCAATAGGAAATTGTAGTACAGCCCTCACAATAACGTTCTGCAAGAAGTCACCCTACACAACATGCGCTCAACAGCTACACTCAGGGGACACCGCACATTGTTCAACTCGGCCCAGCCACCTCGAACCTCTAACCATAGTCGACGATGGAGTAATCATCATCAACGACGGAGCAGCTACAGTCAACGAGCAGATGGTAAAAGGGACGTTCCTCCTTACCTTTGACGACAAGATAAAGGTAAACAACACCGTATACCAAAACCAAAAAAACTACGTGAGGAAATCCCCGGGACCAGCGGTATCTGCGCTTTTAAATATAACAGACCACCAAGAGATACCAAGCCTGCCATACCTGCAGAAGATAAGCATAAAAAATCTGCGGGATATTGCTCAACTAGAGGAAGGGCTAGTAAGAAGGCCAATAGTATCTGGGCTAACCGTGGCCATCCTTTTACTCTCCTGCTACGCTTCGATGAAACTCTATCAAAGACATCAGAGGAACAAACGTCAACGTGATCTTCAAACATTAATTAACAGTTTCAAGAAAGCCGAGGACGTCATTCATCTAAGTGGGGGAGGAGTTAACACAATCGACCAGCAAAACATAAATGTTCAGATTGATCACGCGCCGTCAGCATGAATGTAGCCGTTCCCAGCGGATATTGCACAACAGCAGCAGTGGCTCCAACGCGCAACAATGTTGTTGCCCGAAGTAATGCGATGCCTCGCGTAAATATGCAATGTCAGCATAATCAGGGTTTAGGGCTAGCTTTGGATATAAGAATTTATGTCACTGTACTTTAGTTGATTTTTGATAATAAAGAACGTCGGTCGTCGCCACGGGATTATTGAAGTCTACTCATTTTGTGCAACACCGCACACTAACATCTAACACTTACAGCAAAAAAGCTTAATTTATACACATGTACATATGTATATGCATACATATACACATGCATACATACATATATATAATGCATAAAACCACACAAATCAATTTGCAATTGCGCTTTCTCAATGCGCACATTGAAAATGTTTTTATAATAGTTTCGATGCGGTTTCTATTTATTTGCCATGTGGCAACAACAACAACAACAACAATAGCAACAACAATAACTTTTTGCCTAGCCATTTGGGCCATCATTGTTCATTGGCTAACAAGAGCAGAAAAAAAAAACAACAAACTTTTTATTACATTTGCTTTAGCTGTGCGCTATTTGTTTGTTGTTTTTGCATGATGGAAATGTTAAAAAATATACGTAATGCTGTTATAAATATGCTATAGCTATAGAAGCAGCAAGTTTTTGGTGAAGTGTGATTGACTAGTTGGTATCCTACACTCAGTTGAGCTTGGAATTCCAATTCCCATTGCAAGTACTAAATATTTTAGTATAGTATATCTTCATTTGATAGCTGCAATGATTCGACATTGCTCTAGTTGAATATGGCAATTCAACTTTATTACCAATAAGAGGACTCCTCAATCTGAACTACTTGAATGCGAAGATTTGCTTGGATTGAATGTTTATAGAGAAGAAAGGAAATCTTCCATTGTTTAACTACAAAGAAAACTCAATTATATGTGTATATAAATGCATTGTCATTACATTGTATTGTGGCAAAAATAAGAACAATATATAGTACAGCTATTTATATGCATGAATCGATAGCAGGAAATTACTTTAATAGCAGGTGTTCTAGTGAAAAGTAAAATATATTTCTAGAGCTAATTAGTCAAGAGTACTAAAAGGCCTCAAGCGAAATTATTCAATGCGATTGTAAGAAAAGCTGATTACTTGATTATATATTGTAACGAATTAAGCTAATATTTTGTGGACTCAGGAGCTTAGACACACTTTAATAGATAATCCAGATGATTAATCGAAAGTTAAGTTAATACTTTAGGTATTACTTTTATATGTACATATGTGTATTATTTTCTTGGAATTAACATTTAATTTTGTAATAAATCCAAAAGTGAAAAGAGCTTGCCGGCTATCCAGATAAGTGCTATTTATATTGGGAAACTTTGTAGCTTTGTTTCAGATATTTTTATGATTATTTTGGCGACGTTCATGTGGAGCATCGCAAATCAGCGAAATGAGACAACGAATTTGACAACTCACGAGTTTCGCTGAACATTTCAGCTAATATATTTTGCCAACGTTCATTGCTCGTTCATGAGCTGAACAGATTATATTGGCTTCGTTTGACTTGATGTTGAATCGATAATTTAATGTTGGCGAGTGCGTAAAACTTTGATATAGAGAATCAAATTTCGGTATCTGAATTTGCACAGATTAAAAACAAAGATCATCGAGCAGCTGAGCCTTTTTTGACCTCTCGGTTCACAGCTTTAAAGAATTCTGATTTCGTTTGTGAGTGTGAGCGAGTATTATACAGTCAGCTGTACCTGACTGATCTCTTTGTTATTATGCATTTGATTTCATTATTATGGCTATTTTCTTTGATTCGAATACTAAATGCGAGGCATACTCCGCGCAGCACGTTCGCCGTGCATATTTAACATGTGTCGTTGAGATTTTGTTCAATTTCGTACACTCACACTTATTCGCTTTATTCGAGTCAAGAGAATGTTAAATATTTTAGCAGCTGGAGTACACATTTATACATTTACATTTTTTTGCAATTACGTTTCATTTATACTTGTTTAATATACCCTCCGGCTATAGCCCGTTCTTTGATATGAAATAAAAATCAAACTATCTCATTTGTTATTTACATTTGGCTAATTGTGCAACATGTAGGAGGTGGCTCCGTACACACACTCCTACATGTACATACATACGTATGTGCTTAACAATTTTGTTTACCCTTTTATGTGAAGCGTACGCAAATTATTTGCCATTTAAATAAAATCGTTTTGGCAACGTTTTATGTGAATATAAATGCAGTCAACCAATTAAACTGAATGTGCTCTATACACTTAAATGAGGAGGGGGGTGCGGTGGGGTACGGGGATGTACAAAAAATCACAAGTGGGCGCCGAGAGCAGACAAGTGGAGCAGCAGTTTGGCCTGGCGCTAAGAGATTTATGAAACACCATTAAAAAATTAACACATGATTCTGTTAGCTGCGCGTCGGCTGCTTAATAGCTCCAATGGAGGCTGGCTGGTAGCTCTCGTGATCGCTAAGCTTGGCTGCCACTTACCTTTAATTAAATCACTTATGCTAATTTTCTGCAATGCCGTTGATTTAATTTCAGCTGCTCGCGACGAGGCTTCAACTTTGTCTACAGCTCCGTCTCTTGTTTATACTAAATGCTGTTGCTACTTCCATTTGCAGTTGTTTAATTAGCCACATAAAGGCCAATTCAATCAGACAAAAGAGCCCCAGAGCATATTCAATCAAAATGAAGAAAGTTAATATTTGTCCTTAATGACGTCCATTTGCCGTTTGCCATTTGCCGTTTGCCATTTGCTGTTTGCTGTTTGCTGTTTGCTATGCACTTGTTTCAATACTCAGATTATATTATTATACAAGTATGTACATAGAGAGCAGAATTTCACAATTTCAAAGCCAAATTGAAATACTAGACAAATTAATGCCTGTATAAATATGTTTGTTAGCGTCAAAGCTTTCATTTCATATTTAATTAACTTGGTGCTCGGAGCAAGCAAATCAACTGTGAAGAGCTTTGACTGTGTGCTCAGCTTAAATAATCGATGGCAAACAAATCACAATGTGATAACAGCCACACTTAATGTTAATTAAGACAACCAACTATTGATATACATACTTTGGAGTCACATAATAAATTAGCTATTTATTTAAACTGCACTTCACTTGATTTATTCTCAAAGCGATATCAGACTAATCAAAAAACACAAATTAAATGAGCAAATGATGGCTATGCCAAGGTCTGCCATTCAACAAAACAAAAATATATTAGAAAAAAAAAAAGATTCCCCAACAACAATTAGAACAACAACAATAAACAATTGTCTATTTCTGTTAAGTGACTTTATCTTGTCACTCATCGGGCGTCTGCGTGTTTTTCCGTGTAAAATGTCGCACTCGCCATTAAAAAAAAATATTTATAAATTGTATTTTGCAGATAACAACAACAACAACAACAACAATCGGTCTATGTATCGTAACAAATGTAAAAATGTCACGTGAATCGCTAAAAGCATTTTACCCAGCTTACTTATTGTGATTGCTTGCACAATTTTCGATTGTGCGCGTTGATCAAAAATTTTTCCATTTAAGAAAACAAATTTTCGAATGTAAAAATTATGAGAATTTAGCTACAGACTTGAAAAAAGAAGAAAAATAAAAAACACACACAATTAGTTGGCTGTTCACACGGCTCGAAAAGTGTAGATTGATATGGGGCTGTTATCATTAAATTCTTGGAATTTAATTGAATTGATTGATTCAATTAAAGCACAGATTAATTAAATAAGAAATAATTATATTAATTGCCCGATACTGTTTACATGTGATACAAACACCCTCTTATTTAATATTTGTTAAATTATTTTCATATTTCACAGCACAGTTATTGATATGTTAAACATTTCCATCAGCGCTAAGTAAATATGAAATGATTAACTTTTATTGAAAAACTCTTTTATCATTCATTTGTAGCTTTTGCTGTGGTGAATTATTTTCCTATAAAGCAAAGGCTGGATGTGTTGCCTTGTTTTAATCAAGCAGAATTTTTTAAGGATTTATTGTTCGTGTTAAGATACGCCAGTAAAATAAATTTAAATATACGTAATTTCTGCCTACTTAGGTGAATTAAAATGATGTGTTTCAAACAATGAAGAGCTGAAGCATATGTATTCAAATTCATAAGCGATTTTAGCAAGAGAAAAAAGGTATAAATAAGCTCAAATAACTCTTAAATGATCTAAATGTATTTTCAGTTCAAGTTTCTTTAATTTAAGCTTAATTTCGATAGACATCGATAAACAAATATTCTATTAAAAGGACTCTGCCATGGATTCCCAACAAAAAGATATAAAGTTTTATTGAGTTATTGAGTAATGCAAGTTACTTATTTTAACTGTTACAAGAACAATTACCATTTTCTGTGATTCAAGTCTTTAAGCCAATTTGAGTGCTGTAATGCAACGATATGAAATCTTGTGAGTTTATATATTGCTCATGCGGGCCCTCAAAGGGCGAATTGAACAGATTTCCTTTATTAACAAATTGAATTTTCATGTTTGCTTGTTATTTGGCATGTTCGGCCAGCGGACTTGTGTGTGTGTGTGTGTGTGTGTGTGTGTGTGTGTGTGTGCGTACGTGAGGAGCTGTCAAAATTCCACGAGCAGACCAACGGCATTTCAACGGCGAGCCACTGCAACTGGCGGATCCGATGCCACTGGCCATGGTGGGCAATGTTACACCAATCACCAGGAACTCGAACACGAAACTGAACCTCAGGCACTGTCGAGGCTAACGAAGTGAGGGCTGAACTCTGAGCGTGCACAGTGGTCGTCCGCATTGCTCAAGGTTGCAATGAATCTGATGAGAAGCACATAGAGGGGCGTTGGTCAGAGTATGAGTGCAGTGGAGACAGACAGTCAAAGGGCTAAGGTCTCTTAAATATTTTCAGTCATGCTATAAATAACCAACTGAATTGGCCCACTGTGCGTGCGGATTGGTGCACTAGCCGTGGTTAAATTGCACTTGAATGATTTTTATTGTGACAGCCGCATGCTGTTCAGCAAATTAAATGCCTCAGCCGCAATAACAATAACAACAACAACAACAACTGCAACAATAATAATAATAACAACAACAACAACAGCAACTGTGCTACCATTTGCCGCACTGACAAGCAATTAAATGCGTGTTGCAAATGTGGCCAAGAGCATCAGCAGCAGCAGCAGAAGCAGAAAAATTGGTAATTGCTGCTGGGTTTTATTGCAGCTCAAGCTGGAAGCACAGCCCGCTGTGTGTTAACCCCTCCCCCTGCCCTGCCTTGCTGATTCAATTGACAGAGCACTATATGAAATTGTAATTTGCCGTTCGTTATTAATTATTTTATTTTTAATGCATCCATATTGAGAGATACAAGCGATAAATGAGCTGACGCAATTTATTGCTATATTTAAAGAGTATGCCAGAGAGAGAGAGAGAGAGAGAGAGTCAAGTAAGTAATCATAAAAATAATAATTATTAAAGATCAAACACTCTCTCTAGCCGCACTGTTAATCCAGTGAACTGTTTTAGCTCGGCATTGAATTATGGGTTAAGCCAAGTAATTTAATCGGCGCGCTTATAAAAATTATAAAAGTCATTTAACGCATGGCAGGGATTATGGTCACATTAAGAATGTAATTAATTTAAATGCATTATAAATGCAAAAGTGCCACAAAGAAAATAAATAACAACGTAACTGAAAACTATCACTGGCATTTAAAGTGAAAATTACAGAAAACAAAAAAAAGGAAAACGTATATATAGAGCATATAAATAATTAAAGAGCAACAACAACGACAATGGTAACCGCACAGCGAGTGAAATTCATTTTCGCCACCTTTCCCATGGGTCACACACAGACACTCACATAAACACACGCACTGGGGGCCAGGAAGTGGGTGTGCCCCGCTGCTGTCGCTGCCAGCTGATTATTTATTTTCAGTTTTTATTTTATTTGTATTTTCTCATTTATATGTATATTGTGTACGTGTGTGTGTGTGTGTGTGTGAGCTATGCCTACTGCCAGGCCGAGTTCTGGCTGCCAAGCAGCCAGCCAAGGGCCAACAGCAAGACCAGCGCCGAGATTGACATAAATAAAACGGGCAACTGTACTGCATGCACCACGCCATGCCGCACCACTGTGGTGCCGTGCGGCTGTGTGGCCTGGCGAAGGAGCATGAAAACGATTTTAATCCAGTCTACAGAGTAGAAAGTCTGCACAGCTTTAGCACACCGCCAGCCTTGATACCTAATCAGCTGCATATACGAACAGATATGGATAGGGAGAAAAAATGAAGAAAATAAGGTGAGAAACTGATTCCAGCAAAAGAAAATATATCACATTTCACGACTTTTACGTTGAACAATAAAATATAGAGAATATGTTATGTACATAATTGCATTAATATATTAGAAAATATTAAAAAATAGAGAATATGATATGCTCATTTTATATATTCTATATAAACATAAATTAATTTTTTAAAATATTAATTATATAAATAAATAAATATTTTATATAAAATATTAAAAAATAGATACTATAATAAATTTGTGCATTTAAATAAACTTTTGCTCATCTTATATATTTCATATAAAATATAAATAATATAAAAAACAACTTTTTTATTTATAATTAATTCGTTGTAATAATTGATAAATAAAAAATAAAATAATAAAAATATTTTATATAAAATACTACAAAATAAAGAATATGATATGTTTTTGCATATACATAAAATTTTGCTCGCTTAATATATTTAATATAATTTTTTTTATATATAAAATATAAAATAATTATTAATTAACTACATTTAAGTCTAATTACCTCAAGTGTTACATGTTTCTACATAAAGTTGTGCGCACTCATTCAACTGCATAGGGTATGCTAAATAATATTTTCTTGACTGGCCAAAGGGCAGACAGGGCCCAGTGTTGTAAGCCGTTGTGGTGGTTAAAAGCAAAACGAAATCCGAGAATGAAATTTATCTGCTGCGATTTATGGTCCGCATACAGCAACAGAGAGTCAGCACTGGGAGTGGCATCCTCGTTGAGTTCATAAATAGCAATGTTGCATGCAACATGCACTCGACTCAGACCGCACACTTGAGCTCCAGTTCGACGCGTCTCGACGCGTCTCGACTCGACTCGACTCGACTCGGCGCAGGCTCTAATTTTTATGAGAATGTTGCGTGCTGTGCATGCTACAAGGCGTTGCCGTCATGTCGACGACAACGCCGCTCTCGAGCAGCAGGATTCGCGACTTGAAGGCATTATGCACAGAGCTAAGGGGCAAGAAGAAGCATATATATGTATATATAAACTACTTTATCAAAATGCAAAATGTGGAATGCAAACAGCCAGCATAGACCATACACATAGCACACATACGCCACGTGCGCTGCTTTTCAAAATTAGCTCCTTTGCAAAAATGTCGACTGCAGGCGGCAAACGCGCCCAACAATAGCTGGTAACAAGTAATGAGCAGCAGCATTTCAGCTGCCAGACTAAGGAATGCCCTGTAGGAAAATATATATGTATATCTCTAGAGAGACTTGTTTGCAGAGTAAAGGTCTGGTCTTGAGTCAGGGCTCGCCTTAAGAGCAGTTCCTTAATTCGTTTTCTTACATGCCAGAGATGAGCTTTAAGCCATAATTAAAATAGCTTCTATGATGAGAACTTTGCAATATATGCCCCTAAGGAATGTCTTTAAAGAAACGCCCCAGAGGGGCTGCACCACTCGGCGAAAAAATAAAAAATACAAAATAATAGAAATCTGTGGAAAAACCCACAGTCGGGCTTTGTTGTTGTTGTTGTTGTTGTGTGTTGCTAACAAGCAATTCAATTAGTTGCCGGCAGCAATAACAACAATAACAACAACAACAATAGTTGCTGCAATCATCTGCCTAGTCGCATAAAGCAGAGCCAATGCGAGCCTGATAACTAGGCGAGGCATTTTTGGGTGGCAAAGTTCTGTACAAAGCTATCGACAGTGCTGCTTGTTGTTGTTGTTGTTGTTGTTGGTGCTGCACTTGCTGTATTTGCAATTGATGTTCGGTCGCACTCCGAGCGCACTAGGCGATGTAAGGAAGCGCCAGCTACAAAAGGAAGCCAACAAGGCGGCCAAGGAGCAGCGAAGCGCCACTGACTGTCCCAGTTGCTTGTTTGATTTGGCTGGCTGCTTGGCTTGCTGGTTCGTTGACTGCTTGGCTGGTTGGCGTGTTGGCCAACAAATTGCAGCCACAAGAAACTGTTTTTTGGCTTCCGACTTGTTTGGCAGTCCTTGTCTGGCTGCCTGCTAGCAGCCTTCATTGATTACTTTGTTATGGATTTTGTACGGCTGATTTGGTTTCAACAATTCCTAGTATGCTGCCCTCTGCCAATTTCTTTAGATTACAACAACAACAACAACAGAAGCAGCAGCAACAACGAGCCCAGTCTTTGATTGCGGCAATCATGGAATAGCGTCAGAAGTTTGTGCAGCCCTATATATTCAATATACACACACACACTCAATATACAGAGAGCGATGCCGGAGCAAGGATATTGCAGCGAGCGCATTCAATTGCAATAGTTGCATCAATTTAACCATAATACATAATGTCAACAACAAATTTAACTGAGATATTTATGTGTATGTATGTGTGTATGTGTGTGTGTGTTTGTGTACACATAATTCTGTTGAATAAAACGCAATTAAAATGCAAACCAGGCGACGCTTTCTGATTAGAGAACGCGCTACAATTTTATTCACGTTTCTGACTTGTTCCACAGTGTGCAAAAGCAACAACAACAGAAACTTAACTAACAGCTGGGGGACTTCCAAGTGGCGCATGGAATAATTCAGCAAGCAGACAACAACAATAAATAATCATATTTCGAGTACACTTGGCAAAAAACTAATTAACTAACTTTAATTTTCATTAATTAAATTATTTTATTCAGCATTTATATATACATTTTTTTGAAGTGGATGTAGCACTCAAAAAAGTATATATAATTATATTAAAATAAATAATAATATTTATTGTTGAAAAAAAAAATGAAAAAATTAATATTTTTTAATTTTCATCGACAATCGATTATCAAGTATTATTTATAATTATTATTTGTTTTATTTCCAAGTTCTATTTGTCATTTGTTTCTCTCAGTGCAGGCGTGCAGCACTCACAGTTACAGCTAGACTGGGCCGGCACTTAAGTGAAATGGCTGTAGCTCAACTTTGGCCAAATGCAGTCGAAATGACAGCCAACAGCGGGCAGCAGACAGCAGCAGAGGATGTGGCTTCAACGTCTCTGTTGGCTGTTCTCTGTTGTCCGTTGTCCGTTGTCTCTTGTCGTCGTATTTATCACTGCTGTCTACAAGCCACAGGTAACTGGCAGGCTGGGCCGTAGGGGCGTGTTCTGGCCAGAACTTGCCGCAGGTCAGGTGAGCAAGGTGCGACTGGGTTTTTAATTTGTGAATCGCTGGCGAAACATAAAGCTGTTTAAAGTGCAAAACACCTTTCTACATGTATGAGAGTGTATGTGTGCATGCGTGTGTGTGTGGCAGTTCAATGACCGCTAATACAAGCACAGATTGCAAATACATTGCTTTTTTGCTTCTTTGATTATTGAATTTCATTGATAATTGCTGGCGACATGCGTGTTGCATGTTGCATGTTGCATGCTGCTCGCTGCCGCCTGCTGTACAGTTGTTTAGCTGTTTGTTTGTTCGATTCTAATTCGATTTGGGCATGTTGGCATGTCTGCGCCGAAAGCGCCTTGCCATTTGTCAAAATCGATTCGAATTTCAATTTGGGTTAAATGCACTCAATCCAGACCTCAGTCGACTCAGTGAACTACTTAACGCAGTCATTGAACTTTGCAATAATTTGACGAATCTCTATCGATTAGACCGAAATGGCTGTCGTAGCTGAGCATCAGACGGCGAACGACACATTTGCATTAATAGATTTTCGGAACGAGTTTTTATACCCTGAACCCATTGAAAATGGGAAATCAGGGTATAATGGTTTTG
>NW_022045881.1:50817-74407 GCF_001654015.2 Drosophila navojoa
ATGTGTATGTGTGTGCGTGTATTTGTTTGTATGCGTGTGTGTGTGTGTGCGTGTGAGTGTACTAACTATTATTGAAATATCAGTTGCTTGTAGGGTTCAGGGGATCTCGTAGTCGAGCAGTCTCGACTAAAGCTTTCTTACTTGTTTTTTTATTTGTTTATCAGTTTATGGCATTCGGCTTCGCATCATGTGCCAAATGATCAATCAGCAACCTTATATAGACTTTCATTGAGTGGGTTACTTTGTATTCAAATGATATGAATAAGTTTGTAAAAGAAATTAATGTCCTTGGCACAGTCAAGACCGAATAGCCAGGTAGGAGCTGTAACTTGAACTAGATGTGGAACTTGAACTGGAAGTGGTCTTAAAGGAAATAGTTAAGACAATCACTTCTGCTTTTATTTTCATACAGTCTATATAGATAGTTTTTGCTATTATATGTAAACTGCTTTAAATTTTTTCTTAAACTTGAATAAAAATGTTATTTATACTACATTCAATTAATACATCACCAGCCTCTGCCCTTAATAGACAAAGTGTAGTACATATATACTATTATACATATATATGTATATCTACTCAAATATCCAGGTAATACAATAACCTTGTAATACAATCACACGTTAATTACATTACCTTTTAAAAAATTAAAAACTGATATTTATTTATAACTGACAATGATGCGGCACTTTGTTAAATGATGCAGCTCGACCGCATTAATGACTTTACAACTTAATTAATATAAGAGGTGGCTTTGGGGTCTCCAACTACTCGCTTGCAGCTGATTAGAGCAGGCAATAAACACAAGTTGGAAGTGATACTAAAGACAACAGCAATACGCTTGACCAACATGCCGAGGCAGTTATCCAAGGTGTTAATGCTGATCAAATGCTTTCGACATACATATACAAAGCAGAGCAAATCAAGAAATTGACAAAAAAAAAAAAAAAAAATTGAATTTTTGTCACGCGAGCGACTCAAAGTTTTTGTGTTGTTGGCACGCTTCTTTGTGTATTTAAAGTGCCATGCAAATTGAGTACTTAGCAAATTGTTGTAATTAAAAACAGGAAAAAAAAAATACAGCGCACGCAATGTCGCGCGCGTTTTACTGGCGATTTTAAATCGCCTGCTAAAAATGTTGAAAAAATGATTCAATAAATGCATTCATATGCATTTCAATTGTTTACGTCGGCTTTTTACACACTATTATCACTTTGTAATAGCCGTTCATTACATAAATATCCATTCAATAATCAATTTGAAATGAGCTGAGTATTATCATTAAATTAAATGACCTATTCAAGCTAAAGCTATATATATCATTTGATTAAACTTGAATTGCATTATATTTAAATGGATCTTGACAGCCGGACAAGCAAACTACAAAATTATAATATAATTCAAGTGACTAATTGATTTTGCTGCAGCGCCAAACAGGAATTGGAGCAGGCGACGGAAAGAGATACAAATATATAGCTGTATGTATGTATGTATATTTTGTTGCATATATATGTTGTCCCACTGCCTCAGGCTTAATGCTTTTCACATTTAAATGTTTAAACAACATTTTAGTGAATAAATATTTGTTGGTGGTCAACAGCTTGATTGATTTCATGCATATTTAAATTTGCATTTTTATTATTATTGTATACCTGTTATCAATTAAAAAGTGAAGATGCCTGTTCAGCTGTTGCTGATAGTACTTTGATACTCGCTTTAATACTCGCTCACTTGGTGATAGGAGTATATTGATTTTGTGCAAGAGTCCAAATGCTGTCCATGTGGACTTGCATTAGAATTCCCTCAGGCCTAGGCCAGGTATATGAAATTAGACCAATCGAAGTCAAATAGTTGTTAGAGGCATGCCTGACTGCCCAATACCCGTACACAGTACTAATAATAATTTATTGATTCGATAATAAAAATAAAAAATTAATAATATATAATTATAAATTAAAAAATATATAACTGTATTCAACAAAAAACTGTTGACTAAAATAAATTCGATATTAGCAATTTATTATCTGGTCTTCTATTATATAAAGTGCCCTAAGCATTTGCAAATTGCACATGAATGAGAGGCAGACCTAGTTTTAGCTATTGTACAGCTATTGTAACTGTGCTGCTGTTAAACATGCATTTAGTGCATAATTTATACATTTATATGGTAAGCTTATTAAAAATAGGGTATTTAAGAACCACTCTGTGGTTAATTTAAAACATGCCACAGAATGAATATCATTATTTTATGCGCTGCATGCATTCAATTGAAAGCTCATAAATATTTATATTTAATGAATGCTGAACATGTGTGTGTGTGTGTGTGTGTGTGAGTGAATCCGCGTGTATCTTTCTCTCTGTGTATGTGTTTCGTTGTTGCCATTATGCTGTGGTCACATGCTGCGGTGGCTCCTTCTGTGGCAATTGCTGTCATATTTATGAAATGGTTAATCCAGGCTTGACAGCCTGACAGCCCGCCAGTGGCTGGGCGCGAGGGGGCGGGGGCGCGCATTTAATTGGTCAATGTCAGTTAGTTTGACATCGAGGCATTACAGTTGATGCTGCACATTAAACGATGCTTGCATTAGCTTTAACTCAGAGTGCGACCTTCGCGTTGCAGGAGAAAACGAATTCGATTCGTTGCAGCCCGAAGCTGCAACTGAATCGTAATCGACTCAACCATACTCTGCCTTGTCTTGAGAGCAGTTTGCAAATTGAATTCCATTCGTAGCATATTCCGAATGGGAGGCCTTCTCTTAGGCCACACTAACCCAATATTCCCTTTTCAGCTTTGTCTAACGAGTATGAGAAATGGTTTAAATGTAGATTTATGCAAGTGGGCCGCTCGCATCCTGGCGCCCCCACTGCACAGACTCGGGCGCGCTACTCATCGTTTTCTATCAGCCGTATTCTAACCCCTAGCCTTCTCGGCCGGCCCCGCACTACCCCTCGCCCAGTGCTTTGTCATGTCTGTTTTTGCCCGTTGGCTGTCTGCTTGCCAGTTCGCTGCTGCTGCTGCTGCTGCTGCTGCTGCTGCTTCTGCTGCTGCTGCTGCTGCTGTCTCTGCTGTGTTTGTATTGAGTGTATTGCATTTAATATTTATTTGCTTTTATTTCCCTCGTTTTTTTTTTTTTTTTTTTATGTCCCCGTCTTTCTTTCGCTGCTTTTTCTCTGGCTGCGCACATTTTTCTTTCCTTTGGCAAGGTGCGCTGGCGTCAGATGGAAGAGGAAAATTAAAAATGCAATTGCGATTAAAATTGCATGACAAACGCATTGCAAAATGTTTCATGTTTTGCAGCAGTCCCACCCCCCTCCCCCTCTCTCTCCCTCTCTCTCTGACAGCATGATACCTTGAATAAATTGTTGGCCCGATTGTCACAAGTTAAGTGAATCACCCAATATTTGACTCCATGTGAGATGTCCCAATGGCTTAGTCTACGCATGACACACGGTGCTCATTCACACTTACCTTCAGTCAACTTCCAGTCCGAAATTAACACTGTTCTCCCGTTACGCGCTTCTGCCGAAAAAAAGTGTGATATATTGTATATATTGTATATAATTTGATGTTTGTTTGATCAATTATCGCGGCGCTTCAAAGTACTTAAATTCACTTTTTCGTTTGGCTGCTAAAAATAACTGTTGAATTTCACCTGGCAGCAAATTGTGCCAATTTTAACTGTTTCGTGCTGCTAAACCGAACAGAATAATTTCATATTTGCTTTTCAAAACATGGGCATTGCCAAAGGTTGGCCAGCTGCCCGGCATTGTGAGTGCATTCAAAGCGGATGATTTCCTGTGCCAATGGCCGCCACACACACACCACGCCCCCACCCGCCCTCTACGGCGATGAGTGAGAAGTGCATTAAGTGATAAAGACAAAGCACAAGAAATGATGTGACAGACGGTCGCAATGTGTGGGCGAGACGGCGCGCAGGCCGCGGAATGGGAGGAAATTGATTACCCCTTGCTTGGTCTGGCCACGTGAGCGGCTCGTGATTGGCTGCTGCGACCGGCGCAGTTGTCACTATTTGCGACGATGCTTGATTTGATTTTGTTTTTGTTTTTGCTTTTGTTTTGATTTCAGTTTCGCTTTCCTTTGTGTTATTTTTAACTCTTGTTTCTTTTGCTATGGATTTCTTCTGTGTTTTTGTTTTGCCGTTCGTTTCGCTTGTGTTTTGTCGCGCACTGTTCGCTGGCGAGCGAGCGAATGTCAAATGATTTGCCACCAAAGTGATTATGCTTTATTTATAATGTCACTAATTAATTTCTCTCTCCCTCTCTCTCTCTCTCGCTTGCTCTCCCTTTCTCTATGAATTCGCTGGGCAATTGTGCGGCCAAAAACTGATGCTAATGCGATTGCGGCCTGGGGATAGGCAGCCAGCCAGCCAGCCCGGCTAAACAAGCAATAATAATTTGCGGAAACAGTCCCACAATCACGCCCTTAGCAATTTACTGACGGACTGTTGTTGTTGCTGTTGCGCTTTGCACACAGTTATTATTATTAATTTGCCAGGTATACAAATATTTATATACATGTATGTATATGTTAGTTAGCTAGCTCGCTTTACCACTCACGCATCGTTTATAGACCGGAATTGAGGAAGCTCTTGACTTTGTGAACCTCTCACGAGTCGAACTTGTAAGCCTGGTCTTAACGCACCTCGGAAAGAACTCTTAAAAGTTATAAATTATGAATTATTATTGTCCACAGCAGATTGTAACATGAATGAATTTCGAAACTTGTTCTGGCTCATGTGACTAATTTAAATAAAAGATACGAAAAACGAAATTAGTTACGCTATCTGCTTAAAATATTTAAAACACGTTTTGCATTCCAATTAAACTGCTGCTCATCAGGCACACACAAAAACTCATCATCATTCCGTTCCTTGGGCATCTTTCACTCAGAGTTCTAACCGAATTATAATATATTACTGCACAGATGACGAATCAGATTATTTTTAGATGGACCTTAATTAAATTTCGTTTCTAGTAGCTCTAGCAAAGAGTATGTGACCCTCGGCTCGGATCTAAGTCACTCGAGTTGATTTCAATAATTTACATTGCCGATCAACAATAACAATATTTTCCATTCATTTGCATTTACAATGATTTTGATTTGATTTTTGTTTTGCTTTGTTTTCTTTATTTTTCCGATATCCGTACGACCGACCCTCATTCGGCTATTCAACATATTTTGAGTAATTTTTTGGTTGAGATGTAAAATTTTCCACTGCAATTTCTTCAGCTTTGGACAGACAGTTTGATGAAAACATAATTTGTTTAGTTTGGGGCGAACTTTTCCATGGCCCGTGTGCGTGGGCGACCTTATGTGTTTTCGATATGCCAGTCACGTTTCTGGCTCGAGACATACGTAATTAGCCCGACGAGCTGAGGGCCATGAAACTAACGTGGGCCACGTTTATGAAATAATTAGATTCGCTCATCATCTACTTTGAGCCGTTGTCAACGAAAATAATTGATCTTGATTCTAATTACTTGCACTGATTTGTTCTTTGTTTTCCTTTAACATATGTTAGTTTACAGCTGTTATCAACTTTAGAGATCAGCAGAGAACTGCATTTACATTTTAATGTGACACGCGAAGTTTTTCAACGATTTCTGTTTTCGTACTTTTCTCTCTTTCCTCTCGCTCTTGATATTTGTTTTTTTATGGCTGTTTTGTTGCCGATTGCTTTTTATTATTATTATTTTACTTCTGCCTTCTCAGCTATTTTCACTTTTGTGATCGGATCGAAGCGCGCTGCGTCTTGCGTCTGCGAGTGCCACGACGGGTTTGTTGTCATCGGCGGCTGCGGCTGCCTCTTGGGCGGCACTTTTGTTGGCTCGATCTCGTTCGCGGTCGAAGCGGCGTCGTCGTCAGGTGCGGCTAGAGGCCGTTACGTTTGTCGTCGAAAGGTTCGTGTATCGCTGCCAGCGACTGCGACTGCGATTGCGGCAGCGGCAGCTACAGCGACTGCAACGCAGACAGCGCAGTCGACAGCGCAACTGTCAGATTTTATTGTACAATAAACGACTGCACATCTTGGGCCCAAAGGCCAATGTGGACAGCGCGGCCTATGGATTAGCTGGCTGGCGATCCGGTTTTTGGGCCAGCTACACGTCGTCTGCGTCGTCGTCCGTCCAGCACACCCAGCGCTGAGAGTTTTGTGTGCACTGAGCGCTTGACTGGACCTGGACCGCGGTGTCAATGGGCAGGCAAACATGCGCACGGAAACACAACAGCGACTGCAGCCCCAGTCGCAGCTTAGCAGTGAGTAATAGTTAAAGCAAATTAAAATTGTCGGCGCCCTTTGCACAATTACGACAAACGGCAGAGTCAAGTGCGGCCCATTGGAAAATTTTTCAATACCCATTGCGAATGAATGTGGTGTTGTGCAGATGTTTTTTTAATAAGCAAGAATCACGTTTCCATAAATTATTTTGTAACGTGAGCTGAACTCTGGTCGACCTAGGCTAGGCCGACTGATGTGACGTACCCTTGTGAGGTGTGCGTGGCCTACGTGATGGTGTGCTTAAGATTTTCAAGGTAGACTCTCTGTAAGGGTGACTTCTAATCGATCAGACTTGCCTCTTGATGACTATACAAACTTTTAATTGAGACATGATGTCTTTTATGGCTGTTTGCCTATCTGTATATGCAAAGAAATCTACAGATAGATTCGACTTTAACCTTTATTTCGCAGAATTCTCTAATTGCATATTTAACTACCGCGTGGAACATATCTCGAAAAAGCTTTTAGCTATCGTATATACAAATTTCTCCATAAAGTAGTTATTTTTCGTCGAATTTATATACCAATTAATTTTGTTTGCCTCGCTTATGAGCAAACAACTCATCGGGAATCCCAAAAAACTGCATAAGCTTACGTTTCTGAGTCAAGGAATTCCAATAGAAATTGAGTTATACAAATACCAGTTTAATTATAACGGCTCTCAGCTGTTACCTTACAGCAGAAGTTATTCAAGAAACTAATAAGTCCAAATGAGTTTCAGAAATGAGTAAAGAGCGTGTAAACCGTATTCATCCATAGGTATGTATTTGCATGTAGAGCCGAGCCTCCTTTGCCGAAGGACCCACTTTGTACACCTGAATTACATAGCCGAGTTGGGGGCGCGTTAATTATTGTGGCTCTGTCAAGGGGTTTTATTTGCGGCTGCATGTTCGCCATTAAACGCTTCGCTGGGCGCTCAAGTCGTTGTCGTGTCAAACTTTGCAACTTCTGTGAACTTCTGGTAACAATTTTCAGGCGACGCACAAACGAGTCGCAAGTGAATGTAAAAGTTTTTGCATTAAATGCAAAATAGTGTTAAATAATTTCTGCTATTTTACGATCATTTTTCAACGGCTGACGGCTGGTTCTTTCTGTGTGTGTGTGTGTAAAAGCGGAAGTGTTGCAGCGCCTTGTTTCACACTCTTTCCCGCTTTTTCTGTCCGCTTCACTCGCTCTCTCTCGCTCTCTCTCTCTCCGCCTCGACTGTCTCTGGCGCACCACATACTTTATAGCCTCTGCCGGAGAGCGAATGTGTGTGGCAGCGAGGGATTGGTGAATTAGCACAAAACCGCATGTAGATTTGTTGATAACAAGCCAAACACACACACCCACACACACACCCACACACATACACACACTCAGACAGACACAAAGGGCCAACAAGTGCTTGTGGCTAAGGCTAAGAACGAACAGTGCAGTTAGATCCTGTCAAGTTGGGAATTTTATGCGAAATGTTTAGTAATTAGTTGCATCCGCCAGAGGAAATTACTTAGCAGCGGCACTGTCGACCGCAGCGCCCTCCGTGCCTAGTCCTGACGGGCGTCGACAGCCGCGTTCTATGGCTCGTTCGCCATGCATGCATGTATTACTCATACGCAGTGTGTGCTTGCTTTAGTTGGCGCCAAACGTTTAATTAACTAATTAAAACTTGCATAGCTCAATGTACTCTGTCATTTCTTTCTTTCTTTCTTTCCCTTCCCCCCTGGCTGGCTGTCTGAGGCCAGACCCTTGGTAATTATTTGTAGCTGCAGTTCTAATTCAGCTAAAATATTTGCACGCACACCCACTACGCAAGTGAGGGGCTGACTTGCTCCCGCCAGACCAGCCCCTTCGCTGGGTCCGCCCGCTAAACTCATCGACTCCAGCCCACAGCACAGCACAGAGCAACTGTAACAATTAACTCTGTTTTGCATTTGCGTTTGCCGTTGTTGTCGGACTAAACTTTTGCCAAACACTTCTCGGGGCGGCACACTTTGTGGACACTCTCACAGCATGTGAGCAATTAGCACCTGTCTATTTGCCCATTTGGCTACCTGGCTAACTTTAGATGTGCTTTGATTTATGATTAATGGCGCTGTGCACTGTGACACAATTTATTTAAGAGGTTCTCGGCTTGCCAGCGACTGAGCTTGAAATTACTCTTGTTGCATGGCAATTAAATTTTCTTTATTACTCATGGCGGATGGGATTGCTCTTAAATTTTGATTAGCTATAATAACTAAAGAGATGTATTTTGTTTATGAGTTTTCATTATGAGATTATTAAAAATGTGACACATTATTTGCTGCATCAGAAATCAATATTTAGAGCTGTACTCACAGATAGTGATGGAGCATTATATATCCGTTTCTGTTCCACTGGTAGTTTATCAGTTAAAAAGCATTAAATAAAATAGGTCAACACAACTTTATGGATCTTATAAATTAGGTATTAAATGATAGTTTTCCAAAAACTCCTATATAGAAACATAGAATATAGACAAAGTCCTGGTAATGAAACTAATAAAGATGACCTGAAAATAATTTTATTTGAACGTAATTGTTGCAGACTTTTTTAGTAAAATAATCAAGAATTTTTTATATTAAATACTAGACTAAAAAAAAATACATAAATAAATAATTATTGACAGAAAAGAAATTAAGATATTTTAAAGCAAATTTAATTTTTAGATGCTGTGGAAATATATAATATAATATTTTTATCCAGAAAATCTATACTGTTTCTTGTCATTGTAAAAGCATACAAATATATATTTATTTTGTTTATTCTTTTTACGTGTACATATATTTGCAATATATATATAATTACTAATTTCAAAAAGAAAAAAAAAAATAAAAAAAAAAATAAATAAAATAAATAAAAAAATTATTTTAAATAAATGAATTGATTTATAATGTTTAGTTGAATACCAAATGATTGCACAAATTTTGCCCAATCTCATTCGCATTGAATTTTAGATTCAGCGCAAAAGTATGCTACGAATTTTGTACGTTCGCAGAGTCCTCAAAGTATGCTTAACTCATTGTGCTTACCTTGTTTTATTTTAGCAAATAGATTGCAGAGCGTTGACAACCCTGCTGCCAATGCTCTTGCCCTCTTAAGACTCCGGCTTTGCGTTTCGATTGTGCGAAAAATCAATAGCTATTGCGATTTTGGATTTGTTTAAATCTCTGGCTCGGCGCACGTGGCAGAAGGAGAGAACGTGAGGCTTCCCTTGCAAATATTTAATACATCTGGGGAATTGCTTAAGCAAGTTTTTGTGTTTTCGTTTGTTTTGTATTATTCTTGGCGCACTGGCTTCAGGCCTTAGCCCTGACCTTCGACTGTCGCCTGGCTGGCAAATGGCGAGCCGGGGTTGTCAAATATCCGCAGGCAGGCATAAATAAAAAGACATTTGTTTTTTTAAAGAATTTAAGAATACGTTTCATTTTTTATTACACATTATGTATGTGGCCTTCGGATTCAATGGTATTTTGTCTCGAATTCCTTTCATTTTGCCTTTCACTTAACGAATGTAATTTTAAAACTCTGTAATTATACGTTATTTCATGTTGTCGAAGGTAGGTTCCATAGTTTGTAGCTTTAGCTAGGTGTGGATGAGTTCAAAAGTAGCCTCATAGTATTTGGATTACGGTTGACTTGTTGTTAGTCATTTTGCTTAATAGTTAAGTATATAATTTAATAGAATTTTTATTGTCCCTTAATTGGACATATTTTCGCTTAGCTAATAGTGTTTACCGTTTGAATTATATATTGTTATGCCCTCAATTGGTGGCGTTCATAATGCGTATGCATGTGTGTGTATATTATGTTAAGTATATATCTACTAGATGTTAGGAAAACAGGTTTCAGATACAGATGCAATACGCATACACATGCCAGAGCAAGTGCACCCAAGTGGTATATGTATGTATGTATGTATATGCTATCGTTTCGATGAAAGAACGTAAAGTTTTTAAATGCTTTTTAGTTGAGTTTAGTTTAGTTTTGGTTTTGGTTTTGTTGAGATTTACAAAAATTTGTTCGTAGTTTTTACTGAATGATGAATTTCTCTAGTTGCTACGTTGTTTACTTTAGTTGAACTATGATATATATGAGCGTCTAATTGCTAAAAGTTTGTAACTATCATAGCTTAGGAGTACAACTGGGTTCGCTGCTGGGTTCGGGTACAAGTTGGGATTGTTTACGCTTAGCTTAGGTCTGGTTAGTTATACTTTATTCGAAATACATTTCATTTCATTCATGTTTCATTCGACTTACATGCAAAAATTCAATTCATTGGTGGCTTCAATTTGCAACGTTTTCGTGTTGCATAATTTACATTGGTTTGCTTTATATTATATATAATTTATTCGTATATACATATGATTAAATTTGCTGCTAAATTTATTTTTACATATCATTATATTAAGTAGGTATTTACATGGCTTGTCTTATGTAATAATGTATTTATTTATTTATTTATTTTCTGCTATTAAATGTTTACTTTTAGTTTTGATTTTCGTTTTGGTTTTTTTTGTTTTTTTTTTGTTTGAAATGCCAATAACGGTATTTGGTCTATAAGATGAGAGAAATCAATGGATAATCTTGCTCAAGACGTTAAAAAGGGGCTCAGATTTTAACGTTCTTGACCATGGCAAATAAATAATAATGATAACAATAATTATAACTGTGAAATGCTTTCTGCGTAACTCATAGCACCATGTTAGTTCGTTGTTAGACATATTTTAGATTAGTGTAGAATTTACTATATATAACAGAACTGTTCTTTTATATTACAGCAACAAAAACAATGCAACGAATGGCAAATCGTTCAATAGAAATAAATTTGTGATTATTTTGTTAACTCTTTTTTGGTAATTAATTTAACTATTATAATCCTTAATCTAGTATGATTTATATGCATATTAATTGTGCAGCAAGTATATATTTTTAACCGACTATAACTAGTTATCGTAATCATTATCATTATCGTTATCGCTTTTGTAGTAATTATTCATATATATATAAATATTTATATTGAATCTTTTGAGGGGGAGAAACCTTTGAAATACATACACATATACAATTTAGTTCTTATTAAGTAGGTAACATAAACAGTTACAAAAGTCGGCTACTCTGCTGTTATCAAAAGGACTAACATTACGTCTGTTAGGCTCGTAACATTTCTGGATTTGGGGCAATTGTACGCGGCATGATGTGGGGCCCGGAAACTGTTTGGGGTCTGCGAGTTGAATGGATGGGGAGCGCGTAATTGTAGTGGAAGACTTCCGCTTAAAATGTAGATAGTTATTAATGAAAATAGTTATTTGTTTTCGAGTTTGATTCTTGCTTCGGCTCGATTTCCATTTCAATTCAATTTGCTTATTTACGATTGAATACTTATTGTTTATTATGTATGTATGTATATATATATATATATTTGTATTTTAAACTTTTACATTCAACTATAACAGAGACACGTACGATTAGAAGTTAAAAATTTGGTTAAGCAATTTGATTTTATGCAACTAGAAATTATGCTAAATACATGAACTACTTATGCTTACGTTTACTTGTCGTATATTAACTGGCTGTTCACAATAAATCTGAAAAAATTCAACTTTTGATATACTATGCTGCATTATGAGTCTAAGATATATGTAGATTTCATTTAAACTACAATAAGCAAAAAATGTAATATATCTACTTTTGAATTACACAATAATTAGTTGCTTTTCTCATCATTTCTCTGTGTTTTTGTTAAGTTTTAATTTTATTTACTTAGTTGGTTTTACAATGAAACAATTATCATTTAAGCCTTTCAGTCATTTTGGTTGGTGCCGCTCCTTTAAACTAACTAAATTAAAGTCGAGCAATCAAGTGTATTTTGGTTTTCTTTCTTATGATTTGTTTTGTTTTGTTTGTTTGTTTGGCTTAAATGGTCTTAGCTTATGCCAATAAATTCATTAATAAATACATTTACTTTCAGCTGATTGGCTACAGACATTGGGTTTGCTTAGTCCTGAACCAAATGCCAACTGATTAAAAAATGAAATAAAAGAATGCGAAAAACAAAAACTAAACCAAAAGCTGCTGCACACAGATGATTCAATTAGCCAAACTCGATGTTTCATGAATGTGTAAATATGAATGCAATGTGTGAGTGTGAGTGCATAAATGCCTATTTATAGTTTATTTTCATGTTTATCAGTTATCGTGCTTTATTAATACTTTTTATGGACGACGTAGTGGCTGAGGTGGCCCACACTGTGAGAGGCCGTTGCCAAAATTGCATCATTCAGCTGCACTTAAATAATTAACCTTGGACAGACGCCTGCCTCGCTGGAGATTGCTGGCGAAATTCGTTTTAAAATACCAGATATACCGTAAATACGTAAACAATAAACAAAGCCAAAAATTTTGGCCTTTATGAGCGTGCAGTGGCCAAGACCGAGGGAGAGACAGAGACAGCGGCGGCGCAGTTTGGGCGAAACGAAAGTGATTTAATTCCCATATCGTTGGCAACAAAGCGCTAAGCCGCCAACTTAATTATGACTGGCAGGTATTAGCAATTGAATCACAAATAAACATGCAATTTATTTTTGTTCTGGGCCCGCAAACCAATCAATGTAATTAAATATTTGCGCAAAGCTCTCGGCCAACTAAATTTCAGTTTCAATTAAATACTTCAGTATGCGAAACGCTGATTGCCGTGTAATTTGCTAACTTAGTCGCACTCTAAATCGGTATGCAACTATTCAATATAGTGAAGCAATTAATTTTGATGGAAATTCGCAATTACCAATTACAAATTCAAATTCAAATTCAAGTTTTTTACATTTATCGCACTTAAAACATTTATTTGACATTGACAAAGCGCAAAAAATGAAGGCAAAGACAAAAACAAACAAAATTCCACAAATATTTGGCTAAATGAAATTATTCATTCGATTTGTGTTTTTGCTTAAATTTTTTATCTAACAAACAATCGAATGCTAATTAAGGCACTGAAAGCAATTGAAGTGTGCCCAGCATTTGCATAAAAAGCGCGCATAATTGAATTATATGCATTAATGCAAATGCTTTTGTAGTACTTACTATATATTTTTTGTTGTTTTCATATGTTTGCGCTGCATTTAATTTATGCTAATTGCACAATCAACCATAAATTTAATTCGAATAAGTACGCGTAATTGTGGGATAAAGTGTCAATACGCTCAGAGTTGACATTTTTGTTGAAAATTGTTAAAAACAATGCGTAAATTGAAACAGAAATAAGACAATTTCATTCAAATGAAATATCAAGAAAGGTCTATAGCAGTTGGGGCATAGTACTAAAAATAGAAGAAACAAGTTTCTAGTATTTAAAATATGTCTTTGGGAGTTGGCTTGGGATAGATTACAAAAAAATCGTAATTCTAAAAAACACAAATTAATCTATATTTAACACTATGTAGGAAATGAATTTTATAACTCGTTTTTGTTAAGGGTTTTAGTAGTAAGGGAGTAGATTTGAAGTTTCTAGCTTTTCTAACTTCGGGGATAGTCGGGTTGAGACATACAGACGTATGGATATACAGATAGACAGACAGATGACCAGGGCTAAATTGACTTAGCTTTGTGGGCTCTGTCACTCCTCCTTTTGACTGTTACGTACATTTAACAGTATTATTATAAGCTGAGTTTCCATTCTCAATGGGTACATTATGCATCCCTATATCCTCTCTGGCAGGAGGTGTAGTAAACACTATCGTAATGTCTTGGTAGGATATCTCGGCGATAGACTAAAGAAGTAAAGACTAAATATAATAAAGAGGAGTCAGCATACCCAACCTTAATAGGATGAAAATTATAACTAAATTTGATTTATATGTATATCATAATATCAAAAAGTCTATTTGCTTTTTTGAATAAATCCATTCATGTTCCTGAATAATAAAATGCTTGTAGCGCAGGTATGCAGCAGTCGGTCAAGCCCGACCAAATAGCTAACTCATTTTTCGTGTTGTTGTCGGTCGACACATAAAGCGCAAATGAATTTCGATGTCCCAGCAAAAAAACAAAGTCAGCTAAAGAAATGTGTTGCAGCCAACGTGCGGCATTCATCCTTGCTGTGTCGCACCTAAGTGCAGTTAAGTGCACTAGCTGTGTGTGTGTGTGTGTGTGTGTGTGTATGTCAGTGCCATACATTTAAATGTAACTGTGGTTGCCAGCTGCACTCCTACACCGCCTGCCTTGCCATCGATTTCAATTGTTTTCGATGCGAGCTTTTACCCATAGCCATTTGATGTTGTATTTGGGATTTGTTGCCGTTGCCGTTGTTGTTGTTGTTGTTGTCCCTTCATTTTGTTGAAATTGTCATTTAAGTGCAGTTGCTGTACACACCGTTGTTGCTGACACTCAGCACAGACTCACAATGTGTCTGTGTGTGTGTGTGTGCGTGTCATAAAAATTGCATGTTGATTGGAAAGAAAAGCCCTTGTCCTCACGCCCATACAAAAAATATAAAACAATGTTTGTTTTGTTGTTTGTTATTTGTTGTTTGCTTTTTGTTGGTTTTCGGTAACTGACAGATTTGGCTGGCGCATTATTTATGAGCATCTGAACAATTTAAAGTCGGCTGGCACTTAGCCTGCGTGCGGCCCGAAATAAATGGCCTGGCCAATAAATCTGATACATTTGCGGCGTGTGTTGAAAGCCGGGGCAACGACGAGAGCTAAAAGCAGCCATAAATTCAAGACATGGAACAAGCCGATTACATCTCCCAGAGACACGCATCTTAAATTTAGGTGCAACTAACCGCAAAGTGTCTGAAATATGAAAAACTCATGTAGCTGCTGAAATTTATGCATAGTTCTCTGCGCCTTTGCTCTCGGCCATAGAGAACATGTTTGGGGAGTATAAATGGGCCTCATGCCAAAACATTCGTTGCCTTCAGTTTTATGCTCTCTCTCTCACTCTGACTATCCGTCTGTCCGTCTGTCCGACTGTCTGTCTGTCGAAATGACGTGTCGTTTATTCCTGCGACTGGCGCATGCATTTGCTGATGCACAGCCAAAAATGTAAAAGATGAGAGAAATATCCAAAACAAAACAAAACAAAGCAAAGCAAAACCAAACAAAACAACATCGAAAATTATGGCATCTAAAGTGGTAGGGAGGCGTCTATAGCACATCTGTGCATGCCCATTAGTTGTAGCTTTTTGTGGCTATTCTTCTGCATCTCTATATCTAAAATATCTCTTACTCTGTGCCATATGAAATGACAGCGTCTGCTCGCATAGTGTTTGTGTTCTTTGAATTATTTCAACACTTAGGCGCCTTTCAGCAAAATGGGGCAAGGCAACATGAACAACAGCATCAAAGGACTGAATGGATGATCATACAAACAAACTTATAATGCCTGGGACTATAGTGTGACTTTTCATCAGTCAACGAAAAATGAAATTCCATGTGTAGAAAATATATATGTGAAATTTTACTTTTAACTGACTGATGTAGACAGTGAGCCATACGTCTGCTAACATGGCTAAAAGTTATAATATTTTTTGTTATTGCACTGTTAACCAACTATTGAAAAAGAAACACTGTGCTTAAGCAATTAATCAGTTGAAAAAAAAAGATTAATTAAATAGAAATATCCAAGCTGAATTGCTAAAAAGTGTGACACTTCTGCTTGCTCAGAGAAACATATTTTAAATGAATTTTCATGCCAGCCACAGGCTGAGGTGTAGCACGAGGCAGACACAGATTAATTTGATGCACAGCATCATCCGTCCAGGCAGTCAGATGGTCATGTATTCGGTGACATTTGCTTGACAGTCAAACTGAATGTTTTTCGTGCTGCTGTCTTCTCTACTTCACCTTCTTCTTCTTCATTTTCACGTGACCACGCTGAGTGAGTTTTCAGCCCATTTTCGCATTAAAATGCAGCCGCAGTTTGTGCTCTTGGAATGGAAAATTTGTGCAATAATATCAAGTTGAATGGCCATTGAGTGTGCATAAAAGATGTTTGCTTAGATGAAGCTTGTGTTTGCACAGCTCGAGGGCTTTTCTCGGTCGGATGACTGACTCCATGTGTGTGTGTGTGTGTGTGTGTGTGTGTGTGAGTGTGTGTGCAGCAGCTGTGGTTCAAGTTCACAGTTGAAATTGAAACTGAAAATTGTTGCAAAATTGAAATTGAGAGATTCCATCAAATTCACAGCCGTTCATTGCTTTTGACATGAGCTACAATGTTCGTTACTTTAAAGCAAGAGTTGAAACTAAATAACAGATGATTAACTAAAACGAGGCACAGAAACTTTTGAGCTGAATAGTGAACTGAATATGCTTAGAGGATGATACCCCGTACTGGTTGAGGTGGCTGAGGGGCATGCCCCCATAAACCAAGCAAAACTAACGCCTGTAATGCTGATACATGCCGTGCCCATAGCCCATGGGTGTGCTGCCCATGGCACGTTCGGTAGCCTTCTCGATGCTCGCATAAACGCACCTGTAACAGCACACGTAGGCCAAACATCACTTGAACAGGATGCGCCGGAACGCGCGTCGGAAGTCCTTGTTGAATATGGTGTAGATGGCCGGATTGAGCGCCGAGTTCATGTAGCCCAACCAGAAGGCAATCGCAAACGCCGACTCCGGTATGTTGCAGTGGTTGCTACAGGCGGGCACCAGGATGTACAGAAAGAAGAACGGCAGCCAGCAAGCGATGAAGCTGCCCATGATTAGGCCGAGTATGAGCGTGGCCCGCTTCTCCTTCTTGCGTGCGATGCGGCGCTTCTCCTTCTCCGGATCGCGGGGCTTTGGCGCTTTGGGTATGGCCGGTTCGAGTTCGGTTTTGGCGGCCAGCTCCTTCGTCTTGGCCGCCGCCGCTGCGTTGTTCTTGGCCGCCACAGTGGCCGCCTTGGCCTCGTTGCGGCGCTGCTGGTTCGCTTTGCGTCCGAAGATGGGCTGGCAAAGGCGAAACTTGAGCGGCTTAACTACCGCACAGCGGCTGACCACGCCCGAATCCGAGCTGGAAGGATCGAATTCACTCACCATGTCCGTGTCAACGCCCACTGAGAGGGCACGACAGCGTCCGGCCACGGGCGAGACGCGCAGCTCGTTGCTGCTAGCCGTACCAGCACCACCACCACCACCACCACCACTAGCACCACCGCTCGCTCCACTCGCTGCAGTCGCCCCACTGTTGCCCGCCAGCGCGTTGGCTCGAGCCACGCCCTCGCTGGCCACGCAGCCATTGTTGTTGTTCAGCACGTTGATGGAGTTCTGGCTGCCCATGGACGGCGGCACGGGCACATTGAGTCCGATGCCCCGGCCCGTGGCGATGGTGCTAACTTGCAGTGTTTCCTTCGGCGAGCAGGGCGCACTGCCTAGCGCTGTGGCTGCGCCGGAGCCACCATTGGGATTGGCATAGGCCAGCACCGTCTGGGCGGCCACGGCCTCCAGCTCGCCGGCCTCCGAGGTGGATATGTCCGAGGCCAAGTCCATGGTGACTGTCGGTATTTGCATCGGCATCGTCGCGCTGTTCGGTGGGGTCTCAATGGTGGCTATTTGTCGCTGCTGGTGCAGCTGCAGCTGCGTGGCGCCGCTGGAGGATGGCATCGGTATTGTTCCTTTCTTGTTGGCGGTGGTGAAGCTCGTTACCTACAAAGAAGATGCGAATAAAAAAAAAGAGTTGTTGTTGTTGCTGTTGTTGTTGTTGCTGCTGTTACACGACATTCCCATTTCGAAAATCCGATTTTAAAGCCCGTGTAAGGGCACGTCGCAAGCGTCAGAGCGCAATGATTACACAAACAAGCATGCGAAACACCCGATGCTGCGCACCATCGGGCCCGGGGCAATTAACAGCGGCCGAAATGCACAGGACGTGCGTGCATCAGCCTTAATCTGTGATCTGAGATGCAGCTGCTGGACACAGCTGACACATCGGCGCTTCTTTGTTTGCCCGAATCGCAGGTGGTCAGGTGTCGCTGGCCGTTGGCCGTTGGCCGTTCTCTCGGTTAATTGAAAATGCAAATTGTGAATGAATTGGCCTTAATTGTGTTTCGCCCGTACGCCTCACTCACATTTGGCTCCCGGGCCGGCGCTGTAATTTGTAATTTGGCCAGGTAACGATGGTTACGCTCGCCCAATGCTCAATGATTAGAGATTTTGGCACCCAATCAGCGTAACTTTGCTCAATGATTTTCTCTCAATATCGTTGCCATTTCGTGGAATGACGCTGCACAATGGCGCCGGCGCTGCGGCAAACTGAGCAACTGGAGGAACGTGGCCAAGTGCAACGGGGCAAAAGTGCTGAGCGATGCTGTTGCAGTCAACACGTAGAGAACAAATTGCTGTATAATTTAAGCAAAGCGCGTGAGCCACTTGCTTAACGCTTTAATGCAGCTCGCTGAGTTCGAGTGCAAAATATTGCGCATACGCCACATATGCCGGTGGAAAAATTTCGTTGCATCAGCCGCCGCGCTGCGAGCCCCGCCTTGTTCATTCAAATGGCAAAATTTGCATTTACAGTGCCCGCCGCATCGCTGCGGCTCCAGCTCAGCTTATCTGACTGAACGGACCTGCGTAACAGGCATGAATTAGCCATGGGAAACCCATTGATCGGTGCAGTGTAAAGGTTGCAGCTTAATTGCAATCCACCGAAGTACTCGCTCACGCCAGCTAGAAGCACCACCACAACCACAGCCACAACCACCTGCTTGCCACTCTCCCCTCTATTCACTCACCTGTTCGTTGTTTGTTTTGCGCGGATGTTTTTTAATGCCGCGTCTCGCTCGCGCCTTCGCGGCAAAGTAGATTCGTATGTACACAAAGACCATGATGCAGCTGGGTATGTAGAAGGAGCCCAGCGCCGAGTATAGCACATAGCCAATGTCCTCACTTAGCTGCAAATGGAGAGAAAGAGAGAGGGAGAGATAGTGAGAAATATTAGGATTGCTTTTATTTTACTCTTGCCTTCAGAAATCTCAATAAATGTAAGCTTAATAGATATGAATATAATATTTATGCTGATTATCTATGTATATATGTATGTGTATGTGTGTCTAAGAGTCCTGAAATATGTTTCAAAGCTGCAGGCAGCCACAAGCTTTGATCTTCCTCCCCTCATTGATTTCTTGTTTTCATAGTTTTAGTGTTATAGTATTCCATATTGAGCAGCACTGTAAAATATTTTATATATACACATGTACATATTTATATTTGTCCATACATACATGCAAATTGCTTGATTATATCGTTAGTCGAAGGCTTTGATGTCTGTGCACATGGAATTTACTGGAATTTACTGTCAGTTGATTGCATTTGAGGAACTCAAATTAAATGCAAAATCGACTGTCGCTCGATTGCTGGCAGTGACTGTGTGTGAGTTTTTCGTTATCCACTTAGATAGCTTTCGACTGCTTGGAGCATTCTTTGTCATTATTTACTTATTGAGCGCTTTGGACTGATTTACTCTGCCATTGCAATTGCATTCCATGGCATGGCAGCGGAAAATCCTTTGTGAGTTGTTGCCGTGAAAAACTGTTGAAAAATGCAAAGTGCACGAATTGCTGAGGAAATTTCATAACGCTAAATGAAGTAAAAATATGAAATTACGCCACATAAAAGCTTTGACAGCGCAATATCTCTGAGCCGCGCCGTAGAAAGGCCGTGGAATGGCGGAAGCTGCGATGGAAGGTCGACGGTTCCATGCCAAAATGAATGCCATATTTCAGAGTTGTTGGATGGCTGCACTGCGCTTTCTTTAAGCTGCCGGAATTAAATGGCGCCCAAGTTTCTGATCTCCGCTGCAGTTGCTGCTGTTTGCTGTGGCTGCCTGATTTGTTTGCCCCGCGAAACACCTCGCAGAATTATGCAAATTAAGTGCTCTGATGAAAAGCATGGCAAAGAGAGAAGCGCTCCAATGGCAGCTCAAGTGCCACCTCCAGCCACGCCCCGGCTTTATTCTCCGTTGTTACTGCTGCCGCCACAGTCTTGCATAATGAAAAGCCATTCGAGTTGCTGTCGCTGTTCACTTCGCCCTGATGTAAGTCTGGCATAATTTCGGCCAGCTGCTTAGACTGTACCCAGCCAACAATCTTGCAGGTGCGCCAGAATCGGTAAACAATTTATGATGGCAAGCCATATACATACATACATACATACATACTATATAGTTTATATTAAAGATGTGCCATATCAGCGCGGGCTGAACAGCGTGTAATCCGCTTAGGGGGCAGCAAAATTGAATTTGTTGTTGTTGTTGTTGCTCTAGACGAAGCCTTCGAGCTGAGCCCACGGCTCAAGCATAGCTCGGTCTTATCATAAGCCGCCGCAGCCGGCAACTGCATTGCTATATAAACTTTGCTCTGGTTTTATATTTAGTCTACGCGGCCGACGAGCGCATAAATACATTTCACTGCAACATCCTCGGAGCTGGAGCTGGCACAAGTTGCCCCAACAGCAGAAGAAGAAAGTATTAAGCGTCGAGTAAAATGCTGCCAAAATGTATATGTGCATGTGTATGTGTGCGTATGTGTGTGTATATGCATGGCAGTGCATAGTGGGCCAGTACATCGAATGGCAGGCAGTGGCAGGGGCCAACAGCCACTTAAGCGAGCTGGCTGACTGCTATTTCCAGCTTATTGCAAAGAGGCAGCAAACGTAAGGCGAAGCTGCTGCAGTTGCTCTTTTGTTGCCGTTGCTGCTGCACCGGCAACATAATAAATCGTCTCATCATTTACGGTTTACTGTTGATATATTGACGGCATTTGTCAGCACCCCCGTCTAGCTAAACAAACACACACACACACACACACACACATACACTCTTATGTCAAAGTTTAAGCTGTAGTTAAAGTTTTCTGGCTGTGCGGCACTTAAAGTATCATTTGCTCGCATAGAATAAGCCCAGTTGGCTAGCTAAGCGACACCTCGTGAATGGGCTGGCCAACTTTGGCATAGGCATAAAAGTTACGCATACGCCGCGTGCGCTCGGCTGCCTGAGCACGTAATCTCCGAGGCAGCTGGCGCAGCAGGTCTTGTTGTCTCAGCAAATTTTGGACAAATCTCTTTTGGAAGTAAATTGACAACTCGCAACTGGAAAGCTGCAACTTGTTAGTTGCAACAGGCGAACGGCGCGAAATAAATTGTCAACGGTGCGTGTTGCCAACTCCTGCAAATCGGATTTAATGTAATTGGAAAGTTTGCTCGCTGCGTTGCACGCTTTTTCGAATTTTCACATCTTTGCAGTTTCAAATTTCTTGGATTTCTATTTTCCCTTATTTTTTTTTTCTTATTTTGTTCCATTCTCCACGTTTTCTCTGCGCTGCATTTGCGCTAATTTGCAGATTCTCAAATTGCGCTCGGCGCCTTTGTTTATTTAAAAGTTCTTTTCGCTTGGCCGTAGACGGCGCGGGCAAGGCGAGAAGCAGCGCAAAGAAAAATAATTATTCTGCAATTTTTAATTAAATGGCAATGGAAAGTGCTGCCGTTATTGTTGTCTCTCGTTGTCCCGTTGCTGTTGTTGTTGCTGCTATGCAGAGCTTAAGCTGCTGGAAACAAAAACTCATTATGGGCGACCAAAATCATTAGGAAGCCCGAGCGTCGCGTCGAAGCGTCGCAAAGCTGGCAAAAGCACTGCTGACGGGCGCTGCTGCTGGGCTGAGAGGATGACGCGAATCCAGTGCAGAGTCTGCAGAGCGTATAGTGTGTTGATGGAAGCGTACAATTTATTGAAATGTAAACATGCAACAACAGCAGCACACTGAAATGACTGTAATTAAAAGATAAAAATGTTGTCCAGGCGCCAGTCAGCAGCCAACAGCACGTACCACGTGACGTATGAGCAACGCCTGGGTCGGGAGCCCGCATTTTTGAAAACCAAATCGACTGCCCGCTTAAGTGTGTGCGTGCGCATTTAAAGCTTGTCTGTGGCAAATAAGTAAAACACAAAAACTCCCTCTCTATCTATATATACATATATTTATGTACATACATAAATATGTTTGTATGTAATAAGGCAAAAATTTCGCTGTAAACACAAAAGAATTTCAATCCGAATCGTTGCTGAAAGTTTGCACAAAACAAGCGCAAAGCAACAACAGCAAGAAAAAACGTGAAAAGAATCCAAGTATGTGTGTGTGTGTGTGTTTGTGTGTCTGTCTGCAGTAAAAAGTGCGTCTTGCTCGCTCTGGCTTGGTCGAAGCAGGACCAGGGCCTGGGGCCGAGCGCTTGTCATCATCAGCATTGTCAGTTGCTTTGTTGCTGCTGTTGTTGTTGTTGTTGTTTTTGCTGTTGCAAGTTTTTTATAGCATAAGCCAAGACACGATGTTGACGTTGAACTGGCACAACTGCAGCAGCAGCAGCAGCAGCAGCATCGAAGCAGGACAGCTGGACCCACAAGGCCGGTGCTGTTGAAACAATCAATAAATCTTAAGTGCGACTTCTGAGACTACAATTTGCAGTTTGGCTGCCAAAGAAAGAAAGGCGCGCAGCTATTGCTTGCTTTTGACAATGTTGTCAGTGCTCGACTGCGACTGCCACGCCTCCAGCCGCCCGCCAGTCCACCAGTCCACCAGCAGTGTCTGTCGCTGTTGCCATTAAGTTTAGCTTCTGCCGTCTTTGCTCTACCTATTTGCATTCTCGCTCCGTGTTTGTCGTTGTTCAGTGGAGCAAGCATTTTGCTAGTTTGCGCTGCCAATTTGCCTGGCTGGCAGTTCCTTTCGCTTTTGCACTCGACTTGACTTGCACTTGCATTTAAATTGACTGCATTCTTTTGCCACCCATATATATATGTATATATACATATATATATGTATGTAATATATAAGCCAACTGACCACCCACCAGTTGGCACCGAAATTGACTTCGTTTCCGTTTGCGCTGTGCACATTCCTTTCAAAGATTGCTGCCGAAAACTTAAAGCCGAACATTAATGTTTTACGGGCCAATATAATGTCGAGTGAATGCCAAACACGCGCCTCTCTGGCCGACAATTAAACGTCGCCGAATGACAAAAATTCAACAGATGCCCAAAGATAATGAGTTTTGCGGCCATAAGCGCTCAAAAGATAAAATGCGCTAAAAAAGTGAATATCACAGAGCTAACCTGACTATGAGTTGAGCTCTATTCAAATAATAGATATGTTAATAATACTTAATTATGAAAATAAATAAATATATTAAAAACTCAGTTATTATTATAAAATGAATTTTATCACTATTAATATTATTTATTATAATTATATATTATTATAAAATATATTATATAAAATAAATTATATTAAGCATATATTTTTTCCTCTATTCAAATAATAATAATCT
>NW_022045881.1:74417-116150 GCF_001654015.2 Drosophila navojoa
TAAAATAAATTATATTAAGCATATATTTTTTCCTCTATTCAAATAATAATAATCTTTGCTAATAATATTTGATTATGAACATAAATAAATATATTAAAAATTCTTTCATTATTATAAAATAAATTTTATCACTATTAATATTATTTATTATAATTGAATATTATTATAAAATATATTATATAAAATAAATTATATTAAGCATATATTTTTTCCTCTATTCAAATAATAATAATCTAGGCTAATAATACTTGATTATGAAAATAAATAAATATATTAAAATATTTTTACCACAATAATATGAGTTTTATTATTAGAAATATTTTTATTATGATCAAATTTTATAAAATAAATTATATTATACTTGTATTTTTCCATCACGACATGTGTGAGTGTCGCATGCCAAGCGCCCAGTTGATATACCCTATCAGAGCTATGCATAATCATAGATTATTTTCGTAGCTCTCGGCCTTGCCGGTTCGTTATTGCCGTCTAATTGCGGATAACGGCATGCATCATTAAATTGCAATTCGTTTTGCTGTTTTTTGTTTTCATTTTCATTTCTGTTTTTGTTTGTTTGTTTTGTTGTTATTTTTTTTTTTTATTTTGTTGTCCAGCGGCAGGCGCTAAGCCCCCGACGCAGGCGGAAGGCAGTAAGCAGAAAGTTGGCATTGTGCTGGAGGCATTTTAATTGTGGTTAGCAGTTTTATGGGTTTATTATTTGATTATGCTGCACGGCAACAACAATAACAATAGGGACTACAACAACAGCAACAAGCAGCAATGAGATCAACAGCAATAATAATAGCAACAACAACAACAACAAAAGCAACGGCAGGACAATGTCCCTGCTTCACTCACTTCCGTTGGGTAGCGGCGATTTTTTTTATGGTGCGGCCTGATACAGTTTTTAATGCCAACCACTTTATGCTGATTGCCACGGCCGTACTACCCCGGCCGTTCTATCCGCCAGACGATTCAACTTAATATTATCGTAAAAATAAAGCCCACAGCTCACCAACTGTTGCTGCTGCTGCCACTTCTGCCGCTCCTGCTGGGGTTGGCCTATTGCAGCGGGCAGCATTTGTTGTTTTCATTTCGCCATTCTTCTTCTCTAGCTTTTTATTGTGCCAGGTCGTTCACAGTGGAAATGGCTTGTTGACACGCAAATACGATATGCAATATATTTACGTGTGTGTGTGTGTGGGTCTATGCTGACCTATACGGCAATTTGTTTTCTCACCTGGTGGCCAACTCTTCGCTTCGAGGTATTAGTATTAGCCATGGCCGCAACATTTTGATTGATGTTTGTGCGTAACATGGCGGCCGTATAATTAGAGTAGAGCGATTTGCATTCCGTTTTATTAGATTAGAGCGCCTCATTTGGGGACATTACAAATGATAGCTTAATTTGGCGTCAGCCTATCGATTTTGCATCATTGGCTCTCGCTCGATGCTCCAAAATAAATGAAATGTGTAATTAATATGGCCATTGTCTCGCTCTAATGGCAGGCACATAAATATCCCCATGGGCCAATGGGCTAGTTCTGCTGTGGAGTTGCGCCAGCAAAATGGTACAAAATTAATTTCCATATACATAGTACATGTATTATGTCTGCTGGCAAAGCATATTTAATGTACGTTCGCTCGCTCGTTCGCTGCCAAAGCGTATGATAATATTATGCTTTTAACCACAATGTCGCATACATTGTTAATCATTTGCAGTTGCCAACGTTGTAACAAATTGCTGCCAAATTGTTGTTTTGGGGCTTGACTTTTGCACACACACGCACGCACACACATACATTAGCAGAAACACTGGTGCATGCATCGTTAATTTCGACAGTAAATTAAATACAAGCATCCTCGATTTGGGCCAAACTCTGAGCCTACGGCTGAGCCGTAGTCGCCGTTAACCAGATATAGCCATGGCTACAGAGCAACCGTCTATATTGGTTCTGCCTGTGGGTGTCACTCTCCCTCTCCCTCTCTCTTTCACTCTCTCTCTCTCTCTCCCTCTCCCTCTCTCTCTCTCACTCTCTGTTTGACTCCCTGTGCATGCGTCTGTCAAGCCAATTGGAAATTTTAAATGATCTACTAGGGGGCGAGCCTTGGCTTGGCACTCGCCTAATGGCAGAACACAGAATGTGAGCCGCCTGTCTGTTTATTCGCATGTGCGAGCCTGCTGGCCGTAGTTGCATGCATAAAATAATTACAATGTTTTGCCCAGGCTGACAAATCTTGTTGGCTGCCAGCGCTCACAGGCCAGACACACATACACATACACACGCATCGTACGTGCAGCCGGACAGCAGCATGGCACAACTTTTAACGCTTAATGGTTATTGGCACACACACACACACAGAGGCAGAGATCGGACAGTGGCTGCAAACAGCATGACACTTGTGAGCCAAACAAATGAACAACTGCGGCTGCCAGCCCACTGGGCGAGCTCAATTGGAGGGCGCGTTGAAGTGTGTTGTGCGTATTGTGGTTGTCTGTGTGTGTGTGAGTGTGTGTGTGTGTGTGTGTGACTCGACCACAACGACAGCAACTGGCGAGGGTGCTCTGGTCGGGAGTGCTGACTAGAAGTTAGCCTGCATCCAAGCACTCGAAACTTTCTTCCATGCAATCAATACTCTTACATAAAACAAAGGAGCTCGAGTGGGGAGTGCGCAGCTGGTGGATTCCCTGAGCTCAGCGCTGAGCTGTTGATTGATTATTGATTAACTTTTCAGCTCTCATCTTTTATTGTGCAACTTTCAGTGCTAGACAGCTATGCCTGAGCATAGTAAGAGCTGCCAGGCAAGCATCTGGCCAGCCAGGCTGCGTGGCTGTTACATGCTCTGGCATAACACAATTATACCCGTTCAGGCACACATTTTGCAATAACTTTAAACTGCATCAAGTGAATTTGTTGCTGTTGTTGTTGCTGTTGCTGTTGGCCATTGCCTAACAAGCAAAACAGTTTTGGGCAGCTAACGCAATTTTCATTGTAGCTCTGGTTTTGTCTGACTGCCGCCCCGCTTCCCACTGTGCCAGGCCATTATTTATGGCCAAAAATATGTACATGCATGCAGGCAAGAGAAAAAATAAAAAACTCACACACACACACACATGCACACATATATGCACATAATGAGCTCCATTGAATTTCCATATATTTTTCCTAGCGAACTTTGCCTTATTGCCAGTTTTAAATTTCGGCTAACATATTTTGGCTTAAAATGTTGTTCGATTTACTATTAATAAAGCAGTTGCATATGTTTTGTGTCTGTTTGCTTACATTTTCAATTTTGTTTCAATTTGTATTTAATTGTATTTAACTGTGAATTTAGTTTCAATTTGCATTTCATCTTCAATATGCAACTTTATAAACTTAATTAAGTTAATTGAATTGATTTTAGTTTCCTTTTGATGTATTTTTGCTGAGATTATGACATTTACATTTACTACAGAAGTTGATATATTTGAGTTAAGATTGACTTGATTAAATAAATGGTCAATTTGATTGTATAACATATTATATTATGATTCCAATTTAAATGCAATGTCTATTCAAATAGTAAATTTAATTGAATAGTCATTTAATTAGATTTACTAAAAATGCATTTTGTGTTATTTGAATTGCCATTAAATATTTGATAACTAATTATTTTTGCCATCATCAACATATTTAATTAAATCTTCAAATAGTTGCATGCAATTGATTTGTATTGTATATGAAATATATATTTGAATATTGTAAATAAGGATTAATATGATTACTTTGGAGAGGTCATGAAAAAAAAAAAAAATAAAAATAGTAATAATAATAAATGTAAAAATGAAATATAGTAAAATAAATATATAGAATAATAATAAAGTGTATTAAAAAAAATACAATTTATTCAATATCATCCAAATTTTTTAATGATTATAAAAGTAAGTTAAAACAATATTCAAATTAAATTTATTTTGCAATTATTATCTTTATAATATTATATTTTTTATTTTATTTTTACTCCCTATCTTACTTCATAATAAAATTATTGCGACTTATTTTAATAATATAATATAAAATAATCATATATTTATTTTCAGCATAACCATATTTTTAATTAAATCAAAAACTACAGAGTAAAATAGTAATTCTTGCAATATGTAATTTAATTATCATCATCATATATGTATGTATGTACATAAAAAAAAGACTCCCTTTGTATACTTCGCTATGGATGACGATAGCGATGCGATTGTTAAACATCGCTTGATTATATTGGCCGTGCGGATAGTCTCATTAATTTCGCATAAAGCACTTAGTAAATGCCATTAACTGGTTAACTCTTTGTGTGGGCCCTTGCATTGGCCCAGAGCAGTGGCAGTCACATTACGGCAAGGTAAACAGTTTCAGCTTTTATTACGGCGCACAAGCTGCAAATGAACGAGCATGTGTGCCGGTGCTGCGCTTTGATATGAGCAATTAATTGCAGCTTTATTTCGTGATCTGTTGGAAAATTTGCAGTGCAACAAAAATGAGATGGCTGCACGCAACAGAAGCGAGGTGGAAAGCGGCTTGCACTAAATGGTAATGGAGACACGAGCAAACGTTTTGTTATGTAAAATGCCGGTAATAATTTTATTTTAATTTCCATTAATTTTTAAACGGCAATTTGCATGATAACGACGTGGCCAACAAGTGCAGCAGCTATTGAAGTTGCGCTTGAGCTCCATCTGGCTACAAAATGTGGAGGGCCACTTAACGTTTACAATTATGTGTGTATATATAGAGTGTGTATATATGTGTGTATTGGCTTGTGCATGTCTGAAATGCGTTAAGAATGCGCACACCGAATGCGAACTAAAAGCAACAACTAATTAGAACGCTAATTAACATTATTAAAATACAACGCACTAAAGCGATTGCTGCGAGTGCAGAAAACAAGTCGATGCTAGCGCAGCATAAAGATGGCTAACAGCAGGCAGGGAGTAGGTGGGGTGGGTTGGCCATGGGGCGCTTGACAGCTGCCTGGATGTCTGCGTCGCTGTTGGTATTGAAGCTGCTCATTAAAAGCACATTTAAGATGTTTACAAACGTGTTCTAAGACGCTGCGCACACACACTCACATACATGCACACTCACACACACACATGCGTTCATTTAATATCAGTTTTTAGGGCGTAACGAAACTAGAACACGGAGTGAATTGTAGCAACTGTGCCGCACCGGAAATGGAAACGAAACTAAGAGACAATGTAGACATACATCTGTGTGCGTGTGTGCGTGTGTGTGTGCGCGTGTGTGTGTGCAGTGGCTTAAAATTAGAAGCAGACATTGGATGTGCGTCTGTGTCGGTGTGTCTAACTACAGCAGATGCTTTAGTTTACAACCGGTATTACCACAAAAATCTCGGCTGCTCACGATGCCAGCGTCCTGGTGGCGTTGGCTCCCACATTTGATTGGCCCTAATGGTTGGCGGCTAAAGGGAAAACTTTACTTTAATTGACAGCAAAAAGCAATTTGCCTCATTACAACGAACACGAGCGTAATTAAATGCCGCCCTGGGGCTAAAAGCGACCCCAGTGGAGCTACATCAGTGCCCCCATAAGGCTATGTATATGTATGTATGTATATATGTAACGATAAATGCGCAGCCTTCAATTCGAGCTACTTGCCAGAATACAATACGGAAAAGGGTCAGCTACGGCGATGGCGTGGCGGACATGCGATTTAGTTTCTTATTTGACACTTTTCTCTTTTATTTTTTATCCTTTTGCTTTTGTTTTTGTTTTCGCCCACGCTTTGCGACTGTTTTCCTGCGAGGGGAACGATTTTCGGATAAGCAGCCGTCTGGCATGTGGATTGCTGCTGCTGCTGCAGTCGTAGCAAATGTCATTTAAAGGACAATCATAAGGTCGGTTCTAGTCGTGGCTGCTGCCAGCACATTTAAAGTCAAGTTAAAGTTCAAATTACTGTTTAAATGGGCGTCAGCTGGCGTCAGCTCAGACAGCTCCAACTCTACGTCGCTTTACCCAAAAGTGACATAATTATTATACAGCTTACACGCACTCTTATACACCCACACACACACACACACACCCTGGCGCAATTCGAGCCCCTTGTGGAATTGGAGGCTGCTCCAAGTGGGCGCCCGGAGCAGCGCTCAAGTGGTTGCTGGACATGTGCTAGAGGGCGTAGGGTGAAGGGCGGAGGGCGTAGGACATTTGCCTCCAGCATTCAACTCTATTTTATTGCAGGAGTGTGTCTCTGGCGTCGACCGAGGGCCATGGACCGTGGGCGGGCTGCGGCTCCTTTATGTCGATTTATGACCGGATTCGGCGCTCGTGTGGCCGCTGGAAAAAGTGCCGCCCCGCATTTACTATCCCGCCCGGCGGCCATATTTAATTTAATAAAGACGGAATACACACTGCGGCCCAATAACTTTAAGCTGGTATCATTAAGCGACCTCAGCAGAAACTTTCTGTTTGTTTCCTGTGCCGTTTGGTCAAAGTAAATATTGAAATCAACAGCCTCTGAACCGCACGCCAGCAGCAGCAGCAGCAGCAGTAGCAGCAGCAGCAGCCGGCTCCAACAACAATGGGTCGTGCATACAAATTTGTGGGCGTTGCTGAAGAGATTTGTAAACAACTTTCTGTGGCATACATTTGGGGCGACGCGTCGTGCGCCGTGCGACGGTATCTGCCTTGAAGATTCTCATTTGCCTCTGTCCCATGTCCTTTGTCCTGCCTCACCTCAACTCCGCACGTCTCGTCTCGTCTCGCCCTTGACTTTGGCTTCGATTTCCATTTCGATTTCAATGTCGACGGCCTCAGTTTCAGCTACGGAATTTAAGCATTTCGTTTCCATTTCGCTATTGCTTGTGCGTTTTGTGGTTTGTGGGGGGCATCCGACATTTATTACATGCCAAACAACATATTGAAGCAATATTAAAATTATATTTGTGTTACTCTATATTTAAGTAAATATATTTTCAATTGAATTGCAGACTTAAAAAAAAGATGATGTAGAAAAGATATTTGTATAACGCTATTTTTAAGTAAATATAATTTATATTGAGTTGCAGCCTTTAAAAAATAAAACAAATATATATATGTGTACAAAGAAACTTGCAGACTCAAAAAAATAAATAAATAAAATAAATAAATAAAAAATAAAATAAAAATAATAATAAAAATAAAATTAAGATAAATAAATATATATATAAAAAAATAAATATTTATAAATTTCGAAGATATATAAATTATTTTGGTATTTTTCTGAAAATATTTTAAATTGAGCTGCATACTTAAAAAAGAGAAAATTAAAATAAAAAAATATATAAATAGAAGACATAGATATTCTATGCATTCCTGTTTATCTCGATAGTTGTTAATTGAATCCCAGTTTCATCTTGAATAATTCATGTTGGATTCTCTCATTCGCCACACAAATAAAATAATTATAATAATTTTTCAATCACAATACAATGAAAATTCGTGGCCAAGTGTATTTGAACTTCGTTGTCTCGCTGCTATAGAAATTTTGTTTATTTTGTTTATTGGCTCTGCTCATTGTTGGATTGCTGAAGTATTCGTTTTATTTGTGAGCGTCAGATTCCATTTTGAAATTTGTTTGGCCTTTTGGGGAGCAGAAGGTTTAGTGGCTTATGGCATTTTTATGAGGCGTATAATGTGGAGAATGAGCAAATGAGATTAAAAACTTTGCCCGCCGCGGGCTGTTGTGTTGCCACTTGATATGTATATATGTATCGCCGAGCAATGTACTCATGCTCATTGCCAGATATACATACATATTTATATATGTACATGTTAATCAGCAAAAATAGAAAGTTTGCCGTTTAGCCTTGAACTTGATACCAGCAAATTTATTGCTGATATTCGGCGGCCAATCAATTTACATTAAGCGAAACATATTTAAAAGATACCACAGCGAAAGCGCGCAGCGAGGCGAACGCGCAAAAATGCGGGCAAAAATGCTTTGCCGTTTCACAAACACAAAGGGGCCAGCGGAACGGCAGAAAATGTGTTGCTAACGCAAAAATTTATTACAACTGTCAAATGTATGGCCGGCAGATACTTTACTGTTGTCGCCAGCCTGTCAGCCTGCCGGGCTGTGTGTGCGAGCTGGCGGAACTGGCTCCAAAATCGACACAAGCCGCCGACTGCCATCGGCAGCTCTCCCTCTCCCTCCCTCTCTCCCTCTCTGTCTCTCTCTCTCTGTCTTTCGCGCTTTTTATGTCGCTTTCATGCCCAGCAGTTCCACATTGCTTTACCATAGACAGGGACTCTCACACGCACACACACACACACACACACACACACAGACACACGAACGGACTCGTGATTGCTTTGCACTTTTTGAAATATGTGCACCGCCCGGTACCCCTCGGCCTGGTCCGGCTGCTTTGCGTAGTTATTTCTGATCATAAAATCAATATGCGCATACTAAAATTTTATTTCTTTACAATTTGTGTACGAATTTCCTTTGCTGCTGCTGCTGTTGTTGCCGCTGCTGCTGCTACTATTAGACCTTCCGCTCCCCCTTAGCCCTGTTGCTGCTCCTATTTGCCAGCATTGTTTTTTATTTTATTTTGCTTTGTGTGTGTGTGTGTGTGATTTTTTCTTCTCTTCTGCTTTACTTTTGTTTTTGTTGCTTTGTAGTCCATTTAATTCAAGCTATGAAAGGACCTTGCTCGCAGCTCGATACGGCACATGTTTTGTCCATTTAGCTGTGTGTTGGGGAAACGGAAAGCGATGCTTTGACATATTTTCCTTTTATAGTTCGTACATTGCGCTGCAATACTCGGTTTAATGGTCCATAGCCATGGGGTGTTTAGATTCTGATAGATGGAACCCTCGATTTCCATTCTCTGATCGATCTTGTCTAATGCTTTCATTGATATCCCATGCTCGTGTATGCTTAGGCATTTTCCAGCTAAATGCTATTATATTTGTCTATCAGAGCCGTGACCTGAGCCCCTGGGCCCCCATCGCGTATACTTAACAAATGTGTGCGCAATGCGTCGCCTTTGACACGGCTAATGACTTGCAAGTGTTTGCACAGGGCCTGCCTAATTGCGTTTCGGGCGACAGCACAAATGATTACCCGCAACAAAATCGAATGGACATTGGACGGAACCGTAACGACAAGGACAACCGCAGGCACAAGGACAGGGCAGCAAGGGGGCTACAATAATAATCAGAGAGGAAGGCAACGCCTTGGCCATTATGTCATTCGAGGCATTCAATACAAATTGGTAATATCTCATTTATTTGGCCGTACGTTCTCCTCGTGCTTGCTCCAGCTTGTTCCTGCTTGTGCTTGTTGTTATTAAACTGACGCATGTGCTTGTCACAAACACACACACACTCACACGCACACACACACAGACAGTCTCATAAATACGCTGAGGGACACTTACATACAGGCGATACGTGCTGACCACGAGTCCTTCAGTGTGGGTAAACAAGCAGATAGACAGACAATCGCTAAGATGAGGTTGCTGAGGGGGGCTGGTGGCGGCGGGGCGTGGTAGATAACGCCCGAATACTCATTCGGTATCGTAACGAGTTTGAGTGACCAAATGTCAAATATACAAGCGTGTACACTTATTTCACTTCCAGATTTATGGCCACGTATTTGGGTCCGGGTCATGTCGGACTGCCGTGCGCCACAATGGCCGCCTGTAAGCAAACAATTTGAAATGCTCAATGTGGTGACTCCTCCGCAGAATGCTGCGCTGACAGCAATATCCGTTGAGAGCCGTTGCAAATATGCGCCTGCATTGTGCCATCTGCAGTTATTCTAGTTTCTTGTTTTTCAACCCCCTCCCTCTTTTTTTGTTGTTGGTAATCTCGTGTGCATGTTGTCGCAGATCTCACTTCACTTGCACTCACTATCAGCGCAACATGAAGAGAAAGAGTGAGAGAGGGAGCGTGGTGTCGTTGTTGCTGCATTTTACAGTTGATTGCTTCGCATGCCACAAGACAGGATCACAGTGGAGGGGAAGGGCGGCACACAGTTGGCTATATGGGTCTTGTAGCGCTGTCACACCGCCATCGAAGCCAGAGCTCGTCAATGCCATGCCCCCAAATCCATTGGCCTCAATTACACGTATATCATGCCACGCACGTATTTTCGTTCGCTGTTTATGTCGGTGTAAAGAGTTTAAGATGTGCTTCGATTGCTCTGGCGATGGCTGCTCGATGTCCTTGCGGTCCCATCTACAATAAGCATACAGCACTATGGATAGATTCAAATGGCAATTCACTATATTACCGATGAGGCTTTGACAGCCATTGAGCAACAACAATCACACTCAGTGGGCGTCTAGCCATGTTACCAATGATGGCAATGCTCTGCGGTTGCTCTCTAATTTGGCCAACATGCTGGCTGACTGGCAGGGCATCTGCATGGTAAATGTTTACAAATTAAAGTGGAGTTTCAGTGTTTCATGGGGCTGCATTAAATCTGTGGGGCTTTTGCATGTGCTGTGGCAGTTGCCCACGCAGAATGTGTCATAAAAGTTGGCCATAAATAAAATCAGTTTGGCCAACTGACCGACTAACGGTCTGTCGTTAACCGAGTCGCGTCGTTAGCCCTGTTGGCGTGCGTGTTGACGGATTATAACTAAACGACTAGGCTGGCTGGCTTAAATAGTGGTCTTCATTTGCAGGCCAGATGAGCGGCTCATGTCGCATGGCTCTGATTAAAGTGGTTTTAGTGAGCGACATAAATAAATAAATTAAATAAATAACTAAACAAAACCTGAGCCAGATTTGTGGTGATGTTAGGCAAAAACTCAAATTGAAATTGGGTCTGTGCACACGACACAGCTCAGCGATAAATTATGATCGCAGCTAAACTTGAGACCTAACTCACCCACACCCACACACACACACATACAGATACACACGCACATGTGGCCAGTTTAATATTTTATGCTAAACCACAAGACCAACTCAAATCTCATAAAGGGAACATAAAACATGCAAATTAAAAGGACCGAACACGTCGTCCAAGCTAAGGATTGAGCGCATAAACTTGCTTTCCCAATACACACACACACACACGCATACACACACACATAATTTACCCACACTCGAACTGACGTACACACGCACTAGCAAAATGAACTAATTTACACAAAAACAATACAATTTGCTAGCTAACCCATGTTACCGAACAGCGACAGAGCGGCCATGCCCACCCCTTCCAGCTGCTGCCCTCGGCCATGCCCATGGCCCATTGCCTTCGTCGCCCTTTAACTTCATTTCTTAGTGTGTGTGGATTTTGTTGCTTTAACCCTATATCCACATTACATACTTACAGCCAAGCGGCGCCACCCAGACATTTATATGCCGCTCTGCTTAACTCCTCCACTCTCTGCTCTCTGCTTGCTTATGTATGTGTGCAAAATGCACTGAGAAAAATAGCATGCTAATAATTTACTAGATTTCTGTATTTGAATTTAATTTAACAAAATTAAATATTTATTAAGAAAATATAAATTATAAGTAACAAGAAATATGTCATTTAAATATATAAATTTCTTTACTCAAGATAAATTATAGATGATTAAAAATAATATAAAAAATAAAATAAAAATTAATTAATATAATTAAATTATGTGAATGTTTTCTTATAGTTTATAAATTTTTTTTTTCAAAAGAAAAAAATAATAAAATAAACAGATAACACATGAAAAATAATAAAAAATAGACTAAAACTAAACAATAATAGCTTTTAAAAATCTTAAAAAAAATTATAATTAAACAAATAAAATGAATTTGAAAACTATGTTAAATTTAACTGCAATATTTCGCTCAGTGTATGCAGAAAAAAATATATATGAGACTTAAAAAAAAATAAAACTGTTGCGAAAACTATATTAGATTTGAATGCATACATATTTGAGTGCACTATTTCGCTCAGTGTATGCAGAATATATATATGTGACCGCACACTGTAAATCTAGCTGTCATGAGACTCCGTCCACTGAGCCACTTCATTGGAGGCAGCCAGCGTTAGTTTTTTTTTTTCTCTTGGCGCGCGTAGCTGCTGTCTGCCCGCTCTTGCCGGCCGTAACTATACTTTTCACTTACTATGTATATGTATATGTATATGTATGTGTATATATAACCATATATAGAGCCATACACGCTTTGTTATATGGTGGCAATCAATGGCAGTTGCCTGTGGCAAAAAGTCATTTATTCTGAGTGTTTTGTATGCTCGCATACCTTTTATTTCTGTGGATTTTTGGCCTGCGGTGCAAAGATTAAGTTTTTGCCATACTAATTTGCCAGCTAAATGGTTGTGCGTGTGTCAGCCCATGGCTATGTATGTATAGTGCATATTTGTTGCTCTTAATTACGCACATACGTTGAGTTTTTGTGTTTGCTGCCTCTCGAGCGGATGTCGTTGAGTAAGACGGCGACATTGGCATAGGCATAAAGTAAGAAGTTAAATGGAAATTATTTAATCATATAAGGCAAAAGTTTGCCAACAGCCGGCGACAAGAGCAACAGCCAGTCAGCAGAATAGTGGGCGTGGCCACACCCATTGCTGGCATGGCAAGGAAGATGTTTGGCGCAAGTGTTGCCTTTTGCTTTAAAATGGCCAAACCAATTCATTTGATTCATTTGCATGTAGATTGTGTTTTCTGATTTCCTCAAACACACACACGCACACACACTCAGGCATTTATTTGCAGAGAAATGTGCCTTTTCTTGTGGCTTATCTGGCTGCTTTTAAATGCTCGGTTTTTGGTATATTTTTTGGGTAGATATATTTTGCATGGCATAAATCTTAGTCGTAGATTTATTTTCAGCCGACATTTTCACGCATGATGCGCAAGTTCATTTCGTTTAATGAATGGCATTTCTATAGCATACGAGCAGATAAGTAGATATTTCTATATATTCTGATTTAAAATCGATTCGATGGCATGCAGAGAATGCTTTGGCTGTAGAGTTCTGGCTGGGCTTTGAATTAAAATTTGTGCACTTTAAAATCCTTTGAGTATGCTTTTCCCAATGAAATTAATGACTTAAAAGCTTTTTTGCGGTACACGTCACTCATAATACAATCAACGCGCCATAACGTAACGACAGCATCAGCAACACCAGCAACAACAGCAACAGAAATCGACGCCTGAGCCCTGCCCGGAAAATGCTGCTGTGGCGTAATGGCAGCAGTTTTGGAAAGTTTAAAGGAATTTATAAAAAAAAATATATATGTAGCCGGCAATCAAAACGCTTTTCCTACCTGGCCCGCACAATTGACACACTTTCAACACGTACGAGAGAGAGAGAGAGAGAGAGAGAGAGAGAGAGAGAGAGAGAGAGAGAGAGAGAGAACGAGGGGGAGAGAGTTGATGGCTGGTGTGAGAAAGCTGTGTGCAAAGGTGTGCAATTATTATTGTTTTATGTGGCAAGTTCATGTAAAGGAATTAAGTAACTGTAAATGCAATAAACGAGCAACCCCAAGCCCCAACCGGCCCACCTCCAGCGCCCAGTGGCCCTTCAACACGCTGCCTCACTGCCTCACTGCCTCACTGCCTGGCTGGCTGCAACAACAAGCTGGCCCACTCAGAGTGCGGGTTTTTATGGGTTCGACTGTCAACCGCGCAGCCGCCCAGCAATAAATTGTGAAGCGAACGTTAAACGTGCAACATATTCAAGAGGTTAGCGCCGCTCCCTTTTGCTGTTAAACCTTAACAGCTCCACTTCTGGCCCCGTGCCACGCCAAAGGTGGAATAAATGAGCATTTCGCACCATGGGGCTCAGTGGCATCATTTTTCTTGGGCAGCAACACCAGCAGCAGCAGCAGCAGCAGCAGCCGGCAGACATACGAGTCGAACGGCAATAATAACAAAGGCAAATTGTAACACCATTAAATGCCCAAAGTTGGGCAACGCAACAAATCTTTAAGGAGTGCCAAGCGAATCACTGGCGAGTCCTGGCGATGCTAAATCAATTGCAAAAGTGTGCGAAACGATTGGATGTCAAGTCGCCGGACAGCTGGACGGACGGCCCTTAGCTGTGTGCGCACTGAGTGATGAGGTGGGTACAGAAGCAGCAGCACAAGCAGCAGGAGCAGGAGCAGCAGCAGCAGCACAAGCAGCAGGAGCAGGATATGCTGGAGTCTCCGTCCCTCCGGAAATTGTGTGGAACAGCAACACGTATCGTGGCAATTCATTTTACCCCACTTCTGTATTCGCTGTGTGCATCGCTCGTCTAAATCATGTTTTCTATCGCATCACAACCTGTACTCAATTTCCGGTCCGGGCCAAAATAGAATACCAAACTATTTGTGCGGGTATCAGCAGAGTTCCGAAACTTCCAGCAATGGGGCAAATTAATTATTTAAATTATCGTCCCACACAAACTGATTAATTGCGTCTTAATCATGCATTTGGAAAGAGCAAGCCACGTGTAGACTGGGCGTATACGTGTCGAGCACTTAGCATTTCAAGGCGAAGTAATTAGGCAAGTGCCTCTTCTATAAGAAAGTACATTTCTATCTTTTTTTTACTTTTGTTAAGTCAATTATCGTTTTCGTATGGACTGAATGATATACATCTTCTTCAATTAACATAAACATAAAATACAAATTTTGCCTTTGATAAGAAGTGAATAGTAGAGAAATCACATCTCTTTGTAGAAATGCTGAATGAATATTTTTGCTTTCATGATATCACACAAAGCTGTCATATGATGTTCGCTGGCCTTAAAAGAGACAAGATTATACAAGCTCAAAAAAAAAAAAAAAAATTAAATTAAATTAAATAAATACGACAAAGTTCTGTGAAGTTTTGGCAAAGATATGAATATATATTCCTGACAAAAAATAAAATGAAAATAAATAAAAAATGTACGTACAAAAAATAAATATCCCTCATACGAACATAAAGAGAATGTATAAACGCTAAAAAAAAAAAAAAAATTGTAAAGAGGATTTCAAGGAAATATTTTTTGTGTTAAGGTAGGTCAGAGCAGTGAAAATGAATACAAATATATGCAAATATATATCTATATATACATATACATATATATGATCAGAGCACAGAGTTGAGAAGTCAAGAATTAAGTTATAAATTCGAAAAAAAAACTTTTCGGCTAATTTAGTTTTAATATGTATAAAAGTTGGAATTCCTGATAAATTGGTAACTTTTTAATATATTTATACGGTATCAAGTTCCAAATAAACGCCGGGAAGTGCGGCTGGCTTGCTTGCTATGGGCCTTAGGCTAAAATTCCATTGATAGTAGAGCAGCGGAGCTACGGCGCTTGAATGTGTTGTCATAAAAAGTTTTGCGGCATTTCGTATAAATTAAATTAAACACAAATAAACGCTAGCCTCGATGGCGCGCGCTGCTGGGGCAGCTGCATGTGGCAGCAATTAATTTAATAAATCAACAAAAAGCAAAAAACTTTGGCTGCCTTATATTCATACTGTAGCCAGCTGGCTGCTCGGCTCGTGGTAATGGTTATGGCCCGGCCATAGGCTATGGATATGGCCAAGGCTAGAGAGTTTTTCTTTCAGTTTCAGTTTTAGTTTCAGTTTCAGTTTCAGCTTCAGCTTCAGTTTCCGTTAACCGTTGGCCCGTGTCAACTTAGACGGCCATTAGGCGCGAGCTTAGCCCATCAGTGTCTCAATTGTGTGCAAAAGTTAAAGAGCAATCGATTATAATATGTAGCTAAGCGGGCTCTGTTCTCCAGTATCCCAGCCTTAACGTTATTGCGAGTCTGCCAGGAATTATATAGCGGGCCGTGCGGCGCGCACCTCTTGCACTTGTTTCTGAACTTTGCACAATCCTTAAACTTTAATTACAACGTGCGCCGGCATCGCAGCTGTGGGCGAGTGGGCGCTCGAGTGGGTCTGGGTGGGGCCCTTCGGAATGTGCTAGAAAAGCGATGCCACTTTGGCTCATAACATTGTTCGAGGACAACGGCATCTTGGGAGCTGTGCGGCCCCTGCCCGGCCAGACAACGCGCATTCCAGTTGGATTTGAACAGAAGATGGCCCGAGGCTGTCGAGGACGATGTCGACGATGTAGCCTACTTCCACGAGAGCAACAATAAGCAACAAAAAAAGGAGGCAGAAACAACAACTGCACTGCGCTCTGTTTGAGGCAAATAAAGCTTGCATCCTGCGTTGCGTGTCTGTGCATTGTCTGTCGGACCGTGCGGCAGTGTTTGGCAAAAGGGTTTGTCTTCTTTCTTTCGGCCATTTAGAGGAGGGAAGACAAGCCAAATGCTGGGTAAACGCTGCAAGCGCTTGTTACAGTGCCTCGCCCTACTCGGCTCGCCCTCGCAGCTCTCATTATTGCGGACGCTCTAAGACTCGGGCGTGGCTGTCGCTCTGTTTGTTTATACTTCTTCGTGCACTTCTTCTGCTGCACTCACTCAATGTTGCTGCCGCTGCTGCTGCTGTTGTTGATGTTTCTTAAACGATGGCAAGCATTTAGCCACACACAAATGGCAGAGCAGAGACGCCAGCAAATGCAATAATCTGCCAGTTTCCTTTAGTTTCAGCTGCGCCCGGCTTGCCTTTGCCCTTGTTTAGTTTGCTTTATTTTTTCGTAGTACAGCGTTTAATTAGCGGAAGCGTTAACAATTAGTCTGAAAAGCAAAAGCTTTGTAGGCTAAGACAGTTATGACTGCCCCTGCTCGATGGACTTTTGTGCTCTATTTTGATTCATTATTCTATATAGATTTTCATTCCATAGAGTACATAGGTTTTTCTTATTTTTATAAATATTTGCTTTTTAAATGTAAGGACTCATGTGCCTTATGTGTGCCCGAGAGAATTTTGTGCATGCGCTGTAAAATTGCTATTTGTTGTACCAGCGCCTTGGGAGCCTCTTTTAATTTTGTCTGGCAATGTGCGGTTGGAACTTCTACGATGGGTAAAACTTTATTTTTCTAAGAGAGCGAAAGAGATTTAAAATTGAGGCAAGAAATTGCAGCATTTCGACTGAAGCAGTTGCCAGCACTGCGTATGCGTAATGCATGACACATTACACATACGCCGCGTGGTCGCAGGGATGAGCTACTTATATATACATCGAAAATGTGGCTAGTAAATAAATAAAACATTGCACTAATTTCAGATAAGTTTTTAGTGACAGTTTTTTATGGCAGTTTGATAGCAGTCCGCGCCGAAACTTTTTACCAACTCTCAGATCTGCTGATGGGGCCATTAAACTGGAAAATGGGTGTGGTCGTGGCGTTACTTGAGGACCTATATATAGAGTTGCTGCAGTCTTTATCACATATTTGTTTGGCTGTTTGTTTGCGTTAGTTTTATGGCCGTGTTTATGAGCGATATATGCGGTTAAATGTGGCAGCAACAGACGCTTGTTTATCTATGTCGAGGATGTTCTTGTCGGCCGCACTTGCCACAGCTGCACAGTGCACCACCAGCACCAGCATCACCAGCAGCAGCAGCAACAGCGGTGGCATTTTCCTGTCACTCGTTTTCCACGCAAAACCCAGACCGAAAGCTAGTTATGGCCATGTCTCGGTCGCCCGGCATGGTCGCCTTCTGCCAACATCAAGCTGTTTTGTTGTCTCCATCTAAGTGTTTTGCTGTTCCTCCTGCTCAGCGCGTCGTCTTCTCGGTGGCATTGGCAACCGCTAATACGCCAGCCGGGTTGGCTGCTACCAATCTAATAGAGCGGTATGCAGATGCAGTCTCAGGGCTGGGGCAGTGCATTAGCGAAGCCACCTTTGCCTGACCTGAAGCTGACCTTATGAGCTGAACCGCATTAAGCTAATGAAAGGAATGCCTGGCACAAAAGTTGCAATTACGGAGCTGGGACCGCAGCATACATCAAACTTTTAGCCAAGCGGTAAAAGTCACTAAAATTCCGCTCAACTGACATTTGCATAGTTGAAGCAAAGCAATCTGCCCGGGGTTAGCTCATCTATGGTTTTATTTTCCCCTTTTCCTTTTTCCTCTTCTCCTTTTTTTTTTTTTTTTGGGAATTTATGGTAGCTGGAAGTTGAAGTTATTTGACAGCAGTGGCATGCTAATATATGGTCAGCCACATAACTGAGCCATCATCCGTTTTGGCAGCCATGTAGCTGCTGGCTACGAAATTCTGGTAGCCAGAGGGCAAATATTTACGGGAGGGGCGTGGCATGGATGCGACAAAAGGATTTGCGATTGCTATTGAGATTTAGATGGAGCCCGCGACGGCGCAGCGGTGCGGTGGTGCGCTAGTAAATTGAAAGCAAACAGCAATCTATTTTAATGTTCGCTACGCAATTTGGCTTTGGATTTGGATGTCGCCTCCAGTGCTGTGGCACTTGCCACACATTGTGCGTGGTATGGAAGGTTTTCTTTTTCTTTTTTCTCTTGCAGCAGAGCAGAGCAGAGCAAGTACTGAACATTTTCAGACTCCGTTGAAGCGTACTCAATGTAAATAGAAAACTTTTTTAGCCCCTGGGTAAACAAAAGTTAATTAAAAGATTCTCGTCAAATGGCTTCCTTTCAAATTTTCGCTTGCCCAATTTCAAAGGGTGATCCAAGAAGACACAGGAAAAAAGCTGAAGAAAAAGGACGGCTACAATTTAAGGCGTAATGTCGATTGACTGCAGCTTCAAATTGAATGTTGCATTTTTTATATTAAACCGAAAGTTTAGTAAACATTTAAACAATTTGTGGAGCGGCATGGACAAAGCGAATAAATGGGCAGACCGCAAATCCCAAATTAAAAATTAAAATCAACAAAATCCATTCATTCTTATGAGAATTTCTCAGGCCAAGGCGAAAGCAGAAGCCAAAGCGAAGCTAAAATAAAAGACGCCAAAACGCCAGGGAAAATTCATGGAATTTAAATTGAAATCGCAGTCGAAATAAAGTGAAATGAAGCGTTTAAATTGAGAGTGTGTGCGAATTCGCTTGCACGTACACACACACACACACACACATAGTATAAAGCAAGTGAAAGCTAATGTGTGCGCTTGTTTACTCTGTGGCAGTCGAAAATATTTCACGTGCAGCAAAAGCAAAAAAACATTACCGTCGAGACCTGAGAAACCAACCGAACAAGAACAAGAAGAAGAAGAAGAAGTACAAGCGCCAGAAGACGAACTGCGAACGAAACGCAACCCAATAAAAATCGCCACACAGCAAAGCAAAAACAAATTGAGCATATGAAATGAAAACATGCATTTAAATACCCTGTAGATATTATGCTAGAGCGTTTTTTGAGTGTTTGATATTAGTATTTGATTGATCTGATATTAGTTATTATTAATATTACGTAAAATAGTACCAAAATTATTTTGTACAGATTTTCTTAATATAATAATATAAAAAAATAAAAAGCGAAGGTTTTTTTTTTTAATTTCCAATTTACTAAAACCAAAATTAAATTTGTAAAATTTTTAATTATGATATTTTGCACAAAGTATATGGAAAAGAAAATTTTTAAAAATACATATTTATATATATTATATAGATTTAAAACAGATACCCAAAAGCAACGGCTTATTTAAGATTCGAATTTTCACATTTGAATGATTGTAAACATTTATTTTTTTTTACTTTTTGAGGCCTAATTATTATATTTTTTGTTTTACCTGAGTTAGACTATCGTTTTGTCACTTCATCTCATATATATAAATAATGGAAAATCAAAATAAAGTAAAAGTTAATTGCTTTAATATATTTATTTATATATGCTTTCTTATATTTTACGTTCAATAATTTTATTCAAGTAAACCTAATATAAAGCAAATTTAATCATATACTTTTTAAAATATTTTAATATCTTATATAAATATTCACGTCAAGTATATTTATATTCATTGTGAAAATTCCAAATATTGTCTCAACGTGATGATTATTTTGATATTTTATAATGTGTTCGTCTAGCGCATATAAAGCGAAAATCGACTGGGCCTTAAATAGAAGCCATACAGCCGACTCTCTTGGGAGCACAGTGAGCAGGGGCTGAGTGAAAATTGTTGGAGCCTCGTTCTCTGTGCTACCAAGATTATTTGGCTTCATCTTATTTGAAACAGTATGGTTGCCGGCTGGCTGGCTGGCTGGTATTCCGATGGGAGCCTGTGACATACGCAGTGTAGTCACGTGAAGCAAAAAAGTCTGTCAGGAATCGAAAGGAGTCGCTCACTCGCTCGCTGCGGCAAATTTTGCAGAAAAAAAAAACACATGGAAATTATATTTCACTGGCGGGGGGATTAACTTGTAAATCGAAAATAAATCAACACAAGCACCTGCAACTTCATTATCGCGTTGCTTTGAACAATGTCATTAGATGTTGCTGCGCAAAGTGACATTTTCTTTATCTTCGCCTGCCCTCCGGGAAGCATACCTGCTCTCCGCCCCCACCCCCAGGGGCTTAACTAGGCTCACTTTAAGGCATGACTTAAAAATTTGTTTCAATTTCTTCAGGCTCGCCTCACTAACTCGCAGCTGGCTCACTCTCTCCCTCTCTCTCTTTTTCGCTCTCGTGTGTGTGTGTGTGTGTGTGCGTGTTTCGTTCTCTATGATTACAAGTAAAGCCAAATCTCAGTGGCGCACATTTTATATAAAAGCATGGAGTATTTTGTTGGGGATTTCATTCAAAACAACTCGCGGGAGTAACTGTAATAAACTTAAATGTGTCACACACTCACACACATCGACGCACACACACGCACACACACACAGGCACACAGACAGAGTACAATCACCTTTGTATAAACTGACACAGCTATAGAGAGCCTGCACCCTACGCAATGTCTGTGTGTATGAGAGTCCCTGTGCGTGTGTGTGTGTGCGTAGTTATCTGTGTATTGGTATGTGAGCGCGTGATTTATGCCCTCATGACTGAGTTTGCGTTGGCTTTTGTTTGCTTAAGCGCCAATTGAGTCTCACGTCCTGGTGACAAATCGATTTCTTATCACTCTGCGGTTTTATTATAGTCTTTGGCAGCTGCCTGGCTGCCTGGCTGCCTGGCTGGCTGCGTGGGCGCGTCTAACATTGATAAGCTGGATACGCCATAGAGGCTGCCATTTTTAAAGTAAATAAATTTTTAATTTCATTTTTAAGCACTCGAAACGATTACGCCTAACTCAATCGAACAAAATTCGGGATTGGAGACTTGCTCGGCTGCCCTTTATCAGCGATGCGGCAGCGAAAGTTGTTGACTTTTATGGCAACCAGCTGGGGCAAAGAGAGACGCATTTGGCTGTCTGCTTGCCACTCGCCCCTCACCGCCTGCCACTGTCGACTTAAGTGCTGCTCTGCCACATTTAAATGCCCCGCGGTGGACTTCACTGAGTTGCTTGGCTAGCGGCAAGCAAAACTTTTGCGCTATATTTATTTTCATTTGGCTCGGCGAGTCCACAGCTCCACAGCTCCATAGATCCATAGCTCCATGGCTCTCCTTATCGTGGTGGCTCTTGTCGCTGGGGTGGCGCTGGCCGCCTAGCTGCTGGAGTTTTATATTTGTTTTAATTTCCTAGCCATTTCCTGGACGCTCTGCGCGCCGGCCACATTTGTCAGTCAAATGGCGCTGGCGTGGCACGTTAAATGTGCAGCTTCCTCGAGCCGCTGCCTTTTAGTGTTTATTACAGTTAACTGGCGCCCGACGGGATGTTCAGTTACTTGCAGCATCCGCATCTACTCGAATATATATGTAAAATGTGTGCCCGTATCAAACGGAAGCTTGAACTTGCCCCTATCTTGGGCAGGCCGTTGCCAGGCCTCAAGTGCCTCTCACTGATTTGCCTTTCATGTTGATCAACAGACGGCGAGTGCGAGTGCGTTAACATTTTTATTGACTGTACTTGCTGAAAGTAAGAGTTGAAGTTCGATTTATGTGGGCGTGTTTCCCTGATTGCACAAGTCCTTCAGCTGGCAATTTGGCAAATTGGCCAGTGAATGGGCAACAAAAGCAGCTGCAGCTGATGCTAGTCCTTTAAAGCCTTTATTTGTGGCACGTTGTTGTCAGTGTCAGTGTCAGTGTCGCAGCTGGCTAACACGTGAACGGACAGCTACCATGTATAGATGACGTCAGCCGTCGTCCCTCGTTGATGGCATTTTATCGCCAATTATAAAACCTGTCATTTTGGTATTTTTATTGATGCGCAACAAAACAAAAAGAAGAAGAAGCGAAATAAAGAAAATATTTCAACAAAGGACAGGTAGCTGTAAAATACCTTTACTTGAAAATGCCAATCATGCTGATGACGGGCGGCACGTGGAGCAGCACGCAGTACGCAGCTTGTTAAGGCTGACAACCAGCTGAGCTCAATCGCTCTCGCATGCCGGCAACATCAGACTCTGATGCGAAACCCCATCGTTATGGACTACTTGACCAGGAGACCGACTGGGGCCAAAGTGTCAAAAAATGCAGGCCTTGTGAAACAATCAGCAAATGGAAAGCGAAGTCTATTAGATTTCAGATAGCTCTTTGACACGAGTACAAATAGATGTCTGTTTGTTCAAGTTGCCGTGGATACAGAATATCATAAATAACAGCAAGCTAAATATTTGCGTAAGTGTGGAATTGTTTTTGTGAATTCCTGAGTACAGGGTATTTATATTCGAGAACTGCAAGCATAACAAAGAAATGGTAAACAAGCGAAATGCTTGTGCCACATATTTGTGTGCATGCGTGTGCACACACACGCACACATATGTGTAAATAAAAGCTGTTAAAATACGATAGTGCTGCCTATTAGCACAATAGACACGGCAATGCCAACCGCAGCGCGACGCTTGCAAAAGGCAGAAAAAATGACAGAATGGGGGGGTGACATGGACATGAGCACAGCTTGGGACTGAGACAGAGTGAGGTAGACATAGAGAGAGAGAGAGGGAGTGGTAGAGAAAGGGGGAAGGGAGGGTAGACCAAGGCGCAGCACGCAAAGTGTAACCGCAAACATAACAACGCAAGCAGCAACAACAATGGAAACAATGACAAAAATAGCAAACAGAAGAGCATACAAAGTGCGTGGCCATGAGATACCCTGTAAATAAGAGAGTTGGGCTTGCTGCCGAGAGAACAATTATTTGACTGCAACACAAGTTAAGTGGATTTTGGGAATTTTACAAATATTTCTGGTATTGCTATAGATATGTATGTGGGTCGTACAAGCAGAGTGAAACACACATATGGCAAACAGTCGACGCCCAGGCATGGACGAAAAGTCGTCGGGAAGAGGAGCACAAATGATTTGTAGTGTCTTGTGCTTGGACGAGTGCTAGAGCGAATTTGGGGTGGCAACGTGTGAAGGCTTATGCAATAGCCCTTATGTGTGTTGAGAGTGCGAGTGTCTGTGTGTGTGTGTGTGTGTGTGTGTGTGTCTGTTAGTTTATGATCAGCAACTGAGCTTGACGTGCAGCATACGCCGGGCAATGCGGTCACACAACAATCGCAGCACATGGACCAAGCAGCCAAGTGTCAGGAAAAGGCAAAGGCACGGGAAAAGTGGAAGGGGAAGGAGAAGGGAAATGGAAATGGGAATGGGGAGCAGCCCTTTTATCCCTGGACTGGGCCAGCATCTGTGCTTACACACGTCTATCGTTGTCTGCCCGGCGCCTGGCTGACTTTATTTTCACAGCGCTTTTCCTGTGGCTGCCTTTCGTGCTTGGCTCGCCTCACCTCGCCTCGCCTTGCCTTGGCTCGGCCCGGCCTGGCCGAAGCTGCCTTTCAGGACAACCACTTAAACTAAAGCTGTGGCTGTTTCATTTCCATGCCGAGCTGCAGTTAGTTGCGCCTCTTCTTTTGTGCTCTTGAGCACAAGTATTGTAAGCCAGCTGCCATTTGTGGCCACTTACCGTTACTTTCTCGAGGGCTTTTATGATTTAACAGATGAAAAACACGTGCCTGCCAAATTAGTCGACATTTAGATGCAGAATATCCCGGTCATACGCTCGTGTCACATCACAGTCCCGCCCATGAGGCATTGCGTATCCATTTTTATGTCCCGCATATGATACTCTAGTGGGTAAATTGATTTTATCATTGTAATACATACGGCGCCCAGCTGCACACCGGATCAGATTTTGCGCTTCGAGTATTTGCAATCAAAATTCCAATGACGTTCAACACTTAATTTGGGGCAGCTCAGTCTTGGTGTGTGTGGGGCTGGGTTTTTATTGCTGTTGTTCTTATTGTGGCGTTCTCATTGCATGCTCAAATTCATAAAAAGGATAACAAATGCCAGAGCTACATGGCTGCTGCCCGCTCTGAACCATTTCCGTCCATTTGTCTTTGGGGCGTGCCTGGCCATAATATCAAATCATATCTCAACATTTACTCCGGCAAAACAAAGTCAGTCCCTTGGCCAGGCTGAACGGCATTTCTTAAAGCGTAGCCAAGGCCTGAGCCCGGGCCTGGGCCTTGACTAATTTCATAAAGCCAAACGAAATAAAAATGGCGTAGACTGTGCGGGCCACTTATTGTGCCTGAATAAAAGGATTTTGCTTCAGCGCCAAGCGCAAATGAATTTATCTCTCAGCCAACTTTGTCTGGCGACATTTTTGGCAACATGTTTAAACGTCGACAGTCGACAGCGTGACAGCTGCTTTAATGCAGTTGAAAATTTCGAGGGAGCCTTTAAACAGAGACAGAGACAGAGAGAGAGAGAGGGAGAGAGGAAGGGAGAGAGACTGTGTCACTTCCGGGCGCCCAGAGCTTATGTATGTTTGTAGCAGGAGGTGCGCAACAATGATGAGCGACAACGACTGCCGTAGTTATTATAATTTGAAGATAAAGCATAAAATATAATAATACGAAAATATAAAAGTCAGAAATTTGAGGGAGACTAACGGCAGTGGGCCATAGACGTAATGGAAAGCAACGGGAAGTCGGCTTTTATGGCAACATTCAAGTGTAGATTGCACTTTGCGCTCCTCCTTTTCTTCAAATGAGTCACTTAGCCAGCGTGGCGATGGGTCGATGGGTCGTATGCGCAATATATGCGCTGAAGCACTTCAATTATGATGATTGATGAATGTGGCTGTGGCTGTGGGTGTGGGTGTGGGTGCGGGAGGGAGCCCGAACGGTGTTGGAGGGCATTGGCATGCAAAATAAAAAAAGGAATTTCGCAAATGAATTGTTAAGTATGCGCCGCGTTGGCTGCCGTTGGCTCCCGCAGTATTCGCAAAACGCCGCAAAGTATGCAGCGCGTGGCGAGTTGGCAAAAGGAGAAAACAAAATGCGAAAAAGGTGTACCGCCTCGTCAAAGGCTTACCCAGCGGCTAAATATGCTAGCGGAATTTCAAAATGACTTTCAGCCGAACAAACAATAAGGAATGAAAGCGGATATACCAGCACCAACAGCAACAACAGCGGCAACAACAAAAGTAAACAACAAGAAATTAAAGTGGAACAACAGCAAGAACAACAACAGGACAATAAATTGAATATTTATAACACGACGTGCCATTAAATGTCAATGTATTTTTAATTACGCGCCCAAATACCAACCAAAGGGAACCCAATTTTTTAAGCCTGGCTTTCAGCTCAGCAACGCTTTCAATTATGCGCCAGCAATTTTCACTTCGTTGCCGCCTGTCAAAAACTTTAAGCGCTTTGCTTTGCTTTGCTTTACATTGATTTTTTTTTGTTTTTTGTTTTTTTGTTTTTTTTTTTTTCACTTTTATATTTCCAGTTTGTTTTATTTTATTTCGCATTTCGTTTTGTGCCCTGAATGAGCGTAATTAAAATTGACCCTTGGGGACTGACCCAGCATAATAATAAAAAAGTGTGCGTCTGTAAAAACACGTTAGTGAGTGGATTAAAATACCCTGTAACAGGCTGAATGGCTGGTTAAAGCAGTTGAACAACTTATATACTATATACAATGAATAATATTTTAAGATAGTTCGTGGATGAGCCTGAAGGCATTAAAAAATTATATATATATTTATATATTTCTGGCTAAAACATATTTTATTCCTTCTTTATTATAATAAAATTTTCGTAGCAGTTTTGCTGCACGAGGTTTGTCCAAAAGAAATTTTATTCTATTTTTATTTAATTTTTTTCTGCTTGAGCTTAAACCTAAAAGAACGTTTATAAATTGTATTACAATTTATTTTTAATCACAGAATAAAATACGAGAAACCAATATACTCATTTAACTTTTGTAACAGAGTATAACAACAACTTCAAATTCACTTCTCAGCCTATATTCCCTCTCAACACATACCATATAAGTGTACAGGGTATGCAAACTTTTACATAATTACCAGCTGAAGAAGCTGCACAAATCTGTTGGCTCTGTTCGCTTGGCTTTTCAGAAGTTGAGCTCGTGTGCCAAATGAGATTTGTTCGCTTCTGCTCACTCGGTGAGCGTTACGTTAAATGGGTCTCGTTTATTCTTTTTTGGCCGCCGCACCATCCCTAGCTCATTTCGCTTTAAGTGAAGTTTTGCTCCCTTTTTGATTTCTCAAGAGAGCAGAGAGAGAGCCCCAACTACCAATTGCCAGCTGGACAGTTGGCCAGCTCTGTGGCAGCCAGCAAATGGCACAGAATTTGATTTGAAAGTTTTATCGCTGGACAACAAATTAAAACTAGCAAATGAACTAACTCCATGTGCGCAATCCACTCGAATTCAATTAAACGGCACGCGTGCGGAGGTCGAGTGTTAATCAAGCCAGATTTGCTGTTCAAATGAAATGCAAATTAAAAGTTATCGCTGCACTGCCTGGCCTGCCCGGCCAGATGCAAATGCAATTAGCTGTCAATGCTGTGGGAGCAAAGCTGACTGTAACTGAGTTCTGGCTGTGCCACGCCCATGCAATTGTTGTCTATATACACTACTTTGCCGTTTTTTTTAAAGGGCATATTAAATTGCGATGAAATGGCCCACAGAACGGGCCCGACAACACTTCATGTAATTTATTTGGCCCAAAGGCGCAGGCAGTTCCTCGGCTCGAACTCCCACTCCTGTCCCTCGGTCAGGGCCATGTTGAAAGCAAAAGCAACAACGAGGACGAAAATGAAGACGAAGCCGAGGACGAGGACGAAAACGACGACGATGAGGCGGCAAATGCGTTAAGACGATTTTATGTAAATGTTTTTCGTGCTCATGTTTTAAGTGTGTTTGCCTCGCCGATCCGGCGGAAAAAAGGCAACGGCCGCCCAAAAAACAACAGCAACAACAACAACAACAACAGCAAAGGATGTCACAGGCTGCCTTCATTGTGTCTGTTCATTTGGAATTTTATTTAAAATGGATTACGCCGCCTGCGAACAGCACAAAAACAAAGAAATCCAGCACACAAAGAACCTTTAAAACTCTTGATGAAAAACCCAAAAAATGAAGAAGAAGAAGAGAGCATCATAAAAGAATATGTTTAGCAAAATAACATTAAACAAACATAATAAATGTAATCAAAATAAAATGACATCATTTTGAAGCGTTTGCGCCGTACATCAACTATTGGGATCGCCACGGGGCTCTTCGCACTGCCAAAAGAGCCTCAAAGAGCCGAAGACCATCGACGTCTTTTGTTTATTTGAGAATAAACATATATTGTGATACACTTGCTTCTAAAATCGGTTCAAGTTTTTGCAAACATATTGTTTTAGCTGAAATGCCATTTCATCGTTAGTTTATTTTTAACACGAATTTCTTTTATCTTCCTATTTTGTTTTTGGTCTAGATTCTTTTGCTATTGATTGAGCTGGAAGAATCTTTGTCCCGAGCGTGCTCCTGAATTTCATTAAACTTGCTTGCTTATTAAATAAAATTAAGTTAATTCGATTCAACGCCCTGTTTCGGCAGATAAAGTCGGATTTATTTAGCCAAATGCTGTAACTACTGCTGGCGCAATGAAGCGTGATTGATTGCTTTAGTTAGAGTATTAGGGATGCCAGAGGAAGAGGAATTTATGCTTGCGCCCAGCTCTGTTTTGCCTTTTTTTTTTTTTAGGTGTTTATGTTTGCGCGACAAAGTGGCCGGGCCATGCCCAAGCCCAAGCCCAAGCCATTCTAAAGGGCCATCACGGCCGGCTGATGCCAGCGGCTTAAAGCGGGCCGTTTTGAGTTGAATTTAATGAAAAGCGAAATGGTTATTTGATTTCACAGCAGCGGCTGCAGCCTCGCCCATAAATCTTCATATGGCGGACGGGTCTCATGTGTGCGACTCACTCGCTGGGCAATTATCTAACACTCGCTGCAGCCTGTTGGCACTTGTGTGGGGCGTGCTGGGGCGTGGCGTGGAATGGTGGAACCTGGTTAAATCAATATACGTCTTATGGGGCACCAAATTTACGGCAAATAACGCATTAAATTCTATGGCTAAATTTCATTTGATATTGTGAAATCGGGCGAGACGTCGCGACGTCTGCTGGCAACGCTGATCCGTCGACTCACGGGCCCAGCGACTGCATTACTCATTCATTTATTAACCGTTTCCTGCGGCCGCTCCACCAGCCAGCGGGCCCAGTGTATCGAACCAACAAAGGCGCCAAGCGATGGAAAATCGTTGACAATGCCAGCTGGCGTGATAAGCCATTCATTACGATTATTACGTTGGGGGCATGCGTGTGTGGGTGTGCGAGTGTGTGAGTAGCACACAAGTAGAGCAGAGGTATGCGGAGCATGTGCTGGATGAACGGTTCGGCTTGGCATTGCTGGGCGAGCGCCGCCATGCCGAGCTGGCAAATAAAAAATATTGCTGATAGGAGTAAAAATTTTCATACTCATTTATTTTTATTTACTGCGCGCAATTTGCACATAAAAGCTGAGCAAAAAGACGCACCATGTTGTGCCGTGTTGTGCAAAAGGGTTGGTTCTCTTCAAATCTCTGACTTTGACACTAGTGAAAATATCGGAAAATTATGCGTGGCTATAAAAGTAAAGCGCACAGCGATGCCGATGACGATGGGTGATGTCGATGAGGCTATGAGGCTAAGAGGATGAGGATGGCGATGGCGATGGCGATGGCGATGACGATGGCGTCAATGTCGATGGCATTGTCAATATTTAAGTTTTGACATTGTTATGGCAGCAACAGCAACAACAACAACAACAACAACAGCAGCAACAACCGCTTGCCGTTTGTTGTTTATAGGTGTTGGTTGCCTGGCTGCTCGGATGGGGTTAATTTATGGTGTTCATGTATGCAAATGTTGTCATAAATGTCGCAAATTTTTGGAAATTTCTTTCAGGAATTATGAGCACATGAACTGCTAGTGAGTGAGTGAGTGAGTGAGTGTCGGGCTGCGTGGGTGCTTCTATTCATCGTTGAGCAGAACAAAGCACCTTTAATTAAGGATCGCACAGCAACCACAAATTGCCAGCAGTCGCCCTATGAGAGAGTAAAATATGATGCCTGCCCCGGACAGAGACAGAGATGAGAATGTGGGATAAAAAAGGAACTTGATTTCATAGCACCCATGGCCGAGTGCTAAATCACAAGGCTGCGAAAATGTTGTGCGACCAATGCGACAGCAGGCGTATACGCAATTTGTTTTATTTGTCTCTATTCAAATTGAAGCTGTGTGAGAGTGAGAGAGAGATAGAGAGAGAGAGAGATAGAGAGAGAGAGAGGGGCGCTGCAGATAAATTTTGCGATTTTCCGCTTGTTTTGCCAATTAGGCGCCAGTTGACTTTTACAGAGTTTGCAGCAAGCGACGCAGCTTTACGCGATTTTGCAATAAATTAACTGCTCAACAGTGTGGCTGGCTAGGAGGAAGGGGGGACGATGGGGCACTCATAGTTGTAAATCGGCTTAAAATTGATAAACTGAAAATTAACAGACGAGAAATTTGCGGCTTGGAATGCATAAAATTACTGTTGAATAACGGATTTTGACAATTGAAGTAATGAATCAGATAAATTATTCAGAGAATTATACAGGAGATAAATAAAAAAATTTTAAAAAAATTATTTAACAATTTAAATGACAATTTTTTAATACAATAAATATTGTTTATTTATTTTCAATTTTCGAATTTTATATAGTTTATAGAATATTCAAGAATTTTGTTTTATTACTAGGGTATACACATATTTCTAGTTAGTGTTATTATTTTGTATGCTCTCATTAAATTTGTAAGCTTGTGTGTAATACTACTAACTAGGCTTACTTAATTGTTAATATTTTAATTTTAATTTTAATTTTAATTGTATTTTTTCAAGGGCATTTGCTGGTCGATCATTGAACAGCGAACGTCTTATATTGCTGCCATTGAATTTTTTGGCCAGATTTTATTTCGTCGCATTTGTTTGCCAACTTTAATTTACTTTGCTCAACTCTCAGCCCGCGCGCCGTAGACGAGGAGCGAACTGTGAGTGCGCGAACTCATAAATTTCAAATCTGTTTCAATTTTCATTGGGCTTTCGGGCAATTGTTGTTGCTGCTTGCTGTAGCTGTCGTAAGCTTGTTTATGTTGCTTGGCAAGTGAAAGTTAATACGCGTGCGAATTTTCCAGCCACTTTTAGCACGTGGCTCACAAAATCGGGCAACAGCCACGACAGCAAAATATATAAAGCCAAACTTTTTCCAAAGGAATTATTCTTGATATGAGATGACATCAGCTTGTATTAGGTTGCATTCCGTGAGTGTGCGTGTGCATATGCGTGCGTCTGTGTGAGTGTGCACATTTGTTTCTTGGCTGGCTTTGCCAGCAGTAAAGTTTCGAGCCAGGCACGAGTACCTAGCGCGATAAGCAGAACAACAAACATGAATCAGGAAAAAAATGAGAATCTGTAAGGCAAATGACAACGAAAATTAAATACCCTAAAATGGCGATTTGTTGCAGCCCTGAATTCAAGTCAAGCCACGCTTGGAATAATTAAAATATAATATTTAAAATATTTCTGAATTAATTATGTATTTTAAATTGAAATCAAAGCGCTTGCAGAATAACTTAAATTTAAATAGATATTGAAAATATTTAGGAATTTTATGAAATCGAATTCGAGACGCATAGTTTGCACGGCAGCTGCGCCAGGTATTTGCCCAATATAAAGCTTGTTGGCTGCGCTGCGAAAGTATTCACTAAATGCGCTACACATTTCGTAAAGCATTTAAGAACTCTCTGGCAGCGTAAAATGAACCGGCTCGAGGGCTGGGCGGGGTCTTGGCTGTGCTCAAGGCTGGGCTGCTCGGAATGCCGTTTGCTGTGGGGCTGCAGCAGCTGATGGAATGCAATAAAAAACTTTTCAGACAGCCACGGGGATATGCAATGCAAATTCTATAAGCAATAAACGAGAGTCTTTAACTTGGCGAATCTTGAGAAACTGCTGGATGGATATATTAACAGAAAAAGAAAGCAGAAGAAGAAGAAGAAGGAGAAGCATATACGGCAAGACAACGGCTAGAAGTTCGTTAGCGCGTCCAAAGGACAAACAATTGACTGACTGCGGTACACCAACAGCAAGTTCTGCGCTCCACTAATCCCGGCTTAAAAACTTTGCTTTATTTTAATCAAATTGAGGAAGCGAGGCGAACACCCCGAGAAGCCAAGAAAACGAAAAAAAAAAACAAAAAAAATACAGAAAACAAGAAGCCATTGGCCAAATGCGCACAGCTGCAGAGCTGCCGGCGGGGGACGGGAGACGGGGACTGCGAATGAAGTTTTGAGATGGCGGGCAGGGAGCAACCGCAAATTGTGTACGCTACGTACTCCGGCTACGTGGAGCACTCGGCAGAACAATGCCACACAGTGGCAATAAGGGGCCAAAAGCAGCCGGAAAGAATTGCTCAGTAATTTAATTTAAGCATGCGGATGGCTCTCCACTCAGCCCCCTGTGCACCCTCCCCGTCCACCCTGCGCGTAGTAAGTAGCAGGCGTCAGTTAGTGGTGCGTGCTCCATAAGCCCAAATGTCAATATTTGCCTATGCCACGCATTAAGCGTGCCAAACCATGTGACTCAAATATGTGTGTGTATGTGTGGTATGTCTCTCTCTGTGTGTGTGTGTGTGTGTCGTTTTGGGGTGTGCTGAGCGGACATTTAAAATATGTTGTCTTGCCGCCAGTTGTTTGCCAGGACACTTTGCTGTTCGGGGCCCACACACACACACACACACACACACACACACGCACACACACACACACACACACACTCACACAGAGCTGCAGCATATCTATAGCCCGAACCGCCGGCAAGAGCGGAAATTAGCAAACGATTTAAGCCGTGGAGGGGGGTGGGGCGCACATGGGGCGAGGCAACGCGGCGTATGCGTGTTATTTGATTTTGCTGCGGGTACGCTTACAGTTTTTCTCCTTTCACATATTCCTTAACAATTTCCTGTTATAAACAAATCAAGGATGTAATAACGCAGCCCAATGCGCGCACTCCAAGCCAGAGGCTGGGGCCGATTGAAAAATAAATGCCGTTGATTATGATCTTAAGAGCTGCCACAGTCGGTAATGGGCGCTGAAATTGCTGCATACTGTGCTCTGCGCCAGACACAATTGCGAGGCAAAGCCCATTAGTTAACAGCTTACTGCGTTCTCTTTTGCCCGGAAAGGCTTTGCTCTGAAAAATGTAGCAAAAATATTTAGAATAACAGCAAAAATAGAACGAAACAAAAACGAAAGAGAATGAGAATGAGAATGAGAATGAGAATGGGGAGACAGCGAAGAGTAGAAAAAGGCTATCCACACAGACCAACGCAAGCTGGGAGGCAGTTTGATGGCATGTAAAAGTTCAGTGGCACTAACAACAAGGACACGGACAGACTTAAAGAAAAGCCAGTCAAGTGTATGAAATGTAACAAAGACCTTAACCAAAATTGCAAACACACACACTCGCACACACTCGCACACACACTCGCACACACACTTACCCACTCGACTGCCACTCACACGTACTGGGAAAAATAATGAGAAAATATCAAAAGTGGGCCCACTTTTGATATTTTGTGCTAAGGCCCTGGGGCTCGGTCCCAGCTGAATGTCAACTTAAAGCTCTTGCGGCTGCCTTGGTTGGCCAACCGGCCCTGGCCACGTCGGCCCACTCCGGCCGTCCGGACTGCCTTGCCTGCCATTTCTTTTATTTTTTTAAAGTATCCGAGCTGGCTGAAACCGACGCTAATGAGCTACTTAGGCAATGACTTAGGTCATTATTGTGTGCGTGTGTGCGTGTATGTGTGTGTGTGCCTGAGTGTGTGCTTGTATATCGTCACATTACACATACGCAACGTTGTTTTGGCCACACTTTGCGGCGAATGTAAAGCCGACGACAACTGTTGTCAGCCATGCCCCAGCCTCAGCTCTCGCTGCTGTGGGCGATACGAGGGGGCTGCAAAGCAAACTTTAAGGCGAGCTGCCATGTCTGCGCTCGGCTGAGCCCTTTGTGCTGCGCCTTTTGTCATCGTGGCGCCGCCCCATTCAAAATATGCCATATTGTATTCGATTAATATTTCAATAAAGCGTTTGTGCCTGGGCTGCCCTTAACGGATTACAATAATCAGAGTCCTTTTGTGCCGACTGCCACAATGGGCAGCGGCCATCAAGTGGAAAATGAGCTGCTTCAGAGCATTCCGAGTGCCGAGTGCACCACATGATGTACTCGTACGCAATTTTTCGGCCTTTGAGTTTGTCGAGTTTTCCCGCAGCCTAATTGAAATCATTAGCCAGGCGATGAACAATGGCTGCTGATTTACAGCGCCACAAACGCCGCGGGCTTCATTAGACAGCGACGAACCAAAAATAGCACAACAGATCAGAGAGCACACGCACACACACATACACACACACACACGCACACACACATACTCGCGGGCTGAGTGAAATAAATGTGCGTAATTGCCAACACCTCATTAGGCAAAAACTTGGCTTTAATCAGGCAGCCGCAGTGGCCCCAAATGTGCGAGTGAAAACTTTGAACAGTTGCCCCATCAGCTCGGTGCCAATTAAACGCGTCCATCGCAATGTTTACTCAACGCCAACACGACAAAAGCAACAAAATTCGAGCGATTCGCCTGGGGTGTGGGTCGAGCGGAGCTGAGCTGAGCTGACAGTGCAAACCATCGACATAATTCTGGAAAATGTGATTTTATTAATTAAATGCGACAGGCGAGTGTCAAATCAGCGACAGGGCGTGGCCCACGACAAGCGGCCTCCAGCTCCACCGCCCAGCCGCCTCCTGCTCGCTGTGGCGGTTCAATGTGCTGCTTACGTCTCTGCCGCCGCCGCCGACTGCGCACAACAATTTTAAACATGTCAACATGGTGTCATAATTATAATATTTAGCCCCACAATGTGTGAGTGGGTGTGTGCTAGTGTGCGTGTGTGTGCTGCTTGTGCGCTGTTCGATTCGCTTGCCTTAAATACGCGAAACCCAAAAGCCACGCCTACAAGGCGTAGCCTCTGTCGACGCTATTGTTTGGCTATGGCGCTGGGCGGCATTTTTAATGATGGCTGCGACTAGGGCTGGGTCGGGCAGGGGAGGGGCGGGTCGGTGCTGAGGGACCAGCACTATGCCCACGATTGGAAATTGTATTCTGTTGCCGGTGGCTCGCTCGCTGCGGGTGGCTGGTTAACTGATTGGTTTTGCGGTTGGCTTTAAGCCGCCTTTTAAAAGCCATTTATTAGGGACTGCAACGACAATGCCACTAATTGCTTATGCCCTGTGCAGTCCGCAATGGGCAGAGCTGTGATGAATGAGCAGCCATCGATAAGGTCAGAGCAGATGCGCCTAAAGCTAGCCAAATATTATGAATTTAAAGAGTCGGTTCTGTTTTTGGTAGAGATCTGAAATTATATATATCCTACACACAATAAGCTGGTAATATTATATATTATATGAAAGCTGAAATTATAAGTGGACATTTCTTAAGCTGACTTTTATCTAAAAAAATATATATTTATTTATGCTTGTGTAATTTATGTAACATCTTCTGCAAATCCCAGCGGATCTATGCAAATGTAACGAAAATAAATATTTGTATTCATACATACACAAGATTTTCTATTTATATTTGCACATTTATAGCTCTCCTTAGAGCTAGATAAGGTCAGAATCATCGAAATAAACTGAAAATATTATTATCATTAATTATTGCCAGCTATTTGTTTATTATTTTTGCGCTTTGAAGTAGCTCACTTTACTTGCAAATATCTATTTATCTCAATTTATGCTGCTTTTCTTTTTGTTTCTTTCGCAACAGTAGTTATTCCCTCTGCTGGGAGTCTTTAAATTTAAGCATTTTTTGCAGCAAAACAGTAAAAAGAGAGAGAGAGAGCAACGTTGGCCAAGTGACCTAGCGGCGGCCAGCAGTTGGCTGCACGTTATCCTGGCCACTTAGTCTTGATTAATGTGTCGCATTTGCCTGCGGAGCCTGCGGGCCTAGCGGACCTAGCGGAGCACCCGTAAATAACAAACCCACTCGCTCTCCACTGACCCATGTCTGACGTCCCCCACTCAAATGAGCTAGTTTTTTTTATTTTCCTTTATTGCTTCAAGGTTAATTGGAAATGCCAAAGTTATATGCAAACTTGTTTGTTGTTGTCGATTAAAGTTTTCAGTTTGTTACAATTTGGACTATTTTATTTTTGGCATACGCTCGCTTTATTTATTATGGATGCAATAAATATTTATAGCTTATCTCGATATACGTGATGTGTGTGTGCGTGCGTGTGTGTGTGAATGTATTAAATTAGTTCGCTTTAAGCACCTGTCGCTCTATCTGCTTCAGCTCAAATTTGCTATAGATTTGAAAATTGAATATTTCGCTGCTGCTGCTGCTGCTGCTTGTCTGCATGCTGATCGCCTGTCAGAGTCGCCGTCAGAGTCGCCGTCAGTCAATCACTCGCTGGCATATTGATTGAATGCTGCGATGGGCGCTTGACCCGTCTCGACGGGCTGCCCACAGGGGGCGCACACACAAGTTGAGCTGGCTTGTGGCAAAATTTCAAGCGTTTCCAAAAACTGAGCAACGACAATTTGAGCTCGCTGGCTGAAAGGAATCTCTCTAGTGAATTTTCCAGATAGCCTGACTACAAAAAGGACGCAACGTACTCATAATGTGTGTGTGTGAGTGTGTGTTTGTGGCTAGAGAAATGTAAATGTTTGCAAGCATTTGCCAAGCGACAAGGACAACGACAACGGAAGAGACAGGAACAGGGACCCGCATGACCCGCATGATATCTCGATGGGTTATTGCTTAGTTTTTGGGCAGCGGCAGGAACAGAGATACAGAGAGAGAGAGAGAGAGAGCGTGAGAGTACAGTGAAACTCATATGCATAAATATTTTTGTGGATTTAGTCGCGTCCAATAACAATGCGCATCAAAACCAGCCGACAATTGTGGCTGCCGTGGCAGCGCAAAGTCGTCGGCGATAAATTTGAATAGGGGTTTACGGTCTCGGTGTGAGTGTAGATTTAGCGTGCATAGTCTTGATTGTTTGCAAATACGCAAATTATTGCCCAGCTTGTCGTCAATTGGCGACAATTGGCCTCAATTTCGCAATTGACAAGTGCAATTTGGAGCACTTACCTCGCACTTGGGCAGCGGACCCTCGGGCATCTTGACCTTCCAGCCGAGCAGCGGGGGAATGCATATCAGCGCCGACATGATCCACACCGCGGTGATCATGACGGCGGCGCGGGCGGGCGTGCGCGACTTGAGATAGTCAACGGCCTTGGTGATGCTCCAGTAGCGATCGAGCGAGATGAGGCAGAGATTCATGATCGAGGCTGTGCAGAGCAGCACGTCCATGGCCGAGTGTATGTCGCACCACCAGCTGCCGAAGATCCAGTAGCCCATCAGCTCGTTGGCCAGCGAGAAGGGCATGATGATGAGGCCCAGAAAGAAGTCGGCCACCGCCAGCGAGGCAATGAACCAGTTCTGTATGTTCTTCAGCGACTTCTCGGTGGCTATCGCAATGATCACCAGCATGTTGCCCACCACAATGATGATCATCAGTATGGTCACGATGATCGAGGCGATCACAATGTGCGTCAGCGTATAGCCGCTCGGATACCGGCCATCCCAGTGCACCTCCGTGCCGTTGCTGCTGTTGGCCAGCAGACCCATGCTCATGTTGGCCGTCGTCTGATTGTAGTAGCTGCCCGCCAGCTGGAGGCTGTTGTTGTAGAGGCTGCCATTCAGCAGATAGATCGTATCGTTCACTGGCGGCTGCATCTCCAGCAGGTTCGGCAGCTGCACCTGCCCATCGACTGTCACCAGCGGCGGATTGAGTGTGGCAGCCGGATTGCCATGGGCCAGCGATGATGATGCTGCCGCTCCGGCAACGGCTGCTACGGTTGCTGCTGTTGTTGTTATTGTGGCACCGCTCGAGAACACGGCCAGGAAGTCATCATTGCTGATGTTGCCCGTATTGATGCTGGCCTCCACTTTGGCGTAGTCCATGTTGCTTCGCTTGTTGTTGCGCTTGTCAAGTGTATATCTGTCTCTATCTCTTTCTCTGTCTCTGTCTAGCGTCGGATTGGTCCCATGCTAGCGCTGTCCGCTTCACTTGGCTATGCATATGCGTATTTATGAATTTATATTCTGTTTGTATTTATAAATAAATATATATACGTATATATTTATATACATGTAGATGTGTGCGTATTTATAATTAAATTTGAAAATGCGGCCGGCAATCTAGCATTCGTTTGCGCGCGTTTCAATTACGTCCGGAATTCTGTTCCAACACCCAATTAATTCTAGTAATTTATCTAATGCCTAGCATAGTTTTGCGATTTGCAATTATTCGATTATGTTTTTACCCGTTTTGCACCGAAACTTGTGTATGTGCGAAGCGTTTTGAAGTCGCGTGAGCGTAAAACGCGCGCGGCTTTCATATAACTATTGATTAATATTATTATTTATTTTTAATAATACATTCAAATATATCATTATTTGTTTTGTTTATTGTTGTTGCTGGATAAACACACACGTAGACCGACACACATGAAGAGATACAGAAAGGGTGTGAGTTAGAAGGAGAGAGAGATAGCAAGTGAGAGAGACTGAATTTCACACACACACACACAGACACAGAGATTAAACGTATACTATGGATTACGACTGACTATATACAACAGGGATCCGCCACCGGGGCGCCACTAGAACCCCACTCTCGATATCTCGATCTCGATGCCATCGATGTGCCCGATCTGCATTCACATGGCGCCTTCGCCTCACTGCCGTCCGTTCGCTTTTTTCCGTATGCGTATTCGATTTGCACTTGATCAACAGTTTGGTAATCCGCTCAGATAAATAGTCCGGTTTCGTGCGTCAGCTCGCTTATGTACAATGGATTTGTGGACTGTTTTCGTTGGGGACTCGCGCGCCTCTCAAGCCACACTCAGTCGGGCGTGGGCATTTCTCGACACGATTTGGCGCTTTTTCTTTGGCTAAATGTCAGTGAGTCTTGGCTGTTTACTTTGGCTGTTTGGCTACTGGGCCAGCTGACGCGCCCGCAACACGTTCGCACCGCTGGAAATGCACATCTTAACTGAATGCCCCAACATTTGCTACCAAAGTTGTCTTTCGCACACGCAGCCTCAGCGGCTGGCCTCGGCTCTCGCCTCGGCGCCGATTCGTGCGGCTTGCCGCTTCGTTCGGCTCATGCCGTTGCCGTTGCGCTGGGGAAATTCGCTCACGGGGAAATTGTCTCTTTGGCGCGATTTGTGTTTCACTTTCCACTCGTTTCAGCTGCGTTTGTTTTGGTCAAAGTGTGCGTGTGTGTGTGTGTGTGTGTGAGGGTGTGGGTGAGTGTGTGTGTGTGTGTGGGGCATAAGTGCGCCATATTCCTAAATCCAAGACCCAAAACCTATACCCAAAAACACAACCCGAACCCATTTGTTGCAGCACTTTTCACGTTTTTCATTTCACTGTTGCACCCTCAGCCCCAAAGGGCGTGTGTGTGTGTGTGGCTGTGTGAGTGTGGGCATGTTTGCTACAAATGTTGGCCATGCGAACGAGGCCCATGTGTGCGATGCGGCCTTTTGTTTACATTTTTTATTCCAACCCACATAGCTGGCTTTGTTTTCACGCCAAATGCTGGCAGGCTCACCTTTTAAATACTTTTCACGATTTGCGGCCTGTTAAAGTTGCGTCTCAACTGTGCCAATAAACCCCCAAGAATGAAGCCATCAAAAGGCGTGCGGGCCAAACACAATACATATATACAAACATGTATATATGTATATATATATGTGTGTATGTATTCTTATGAATGCCAGCACATTACGCACATTATGCGCTATAGTCACGTAGATGGGGCACATAATTGAAAAGCCAACTTGTGCGTATCAATCGTGCAGCCAAACAGGTTGTTCTGATATCTGTTGTTGTTGTGGTTGTTATTATTGATGTTGTTGTTGGTGTTGCTGTTGCTGTTATTGGTGTGGCTGCTGCTGCTTCGGCAGCTTCGCAATGAAATCAGCTAGAAATTATTATGATAATGAAGAGTTGAGCGCACACTTCGTTCGCCTGGAAGTTCTTTATGAGGCAAGTATGCATTTATGTATACGCTGCGTATGAGTTATTCGAGTTATTTGATTACGTTAAGCATACGCCGTGTTGCTGCCGCGCATAATTTCAAATTACACGCAGCAGAGCGACATCAACATAATAAATCTGAAAAGGGCCGACACTTGACAAACAAGCAGCGAGCAGCGAGCTGCTACGACATCAACTTATTTGCCGTGACGGCCACACACACACACACGCACACACACATATGACATATGCCGGAAAGACTAAGCAACAGAAAGAGCAACAGCAACGGCAACAGCAGCGGGTACTCAGGGCTCAGTGCCTAACAGAAGATTGCTTGTCAAGCGCTGATTATATTAACCGCCTAGACAGACACACACACACACGCACGCCAATCAGTGAGAAATGACACACACACACGCACTCTCTCACTATAAACAGCCGCAGTGTCGGGCAGAATCAAATTGCGCATACGCCGCATAAGCCTATGGACTGTAGCCAGTCTGACGGCATGGATAATGCGCAAATCTCTCAAATGCGCATGCATTAAGTTATGCACATATATTCTGTGTGCCAGTATGTGTGTGCGTGCGTATGCATGCCTCATTGCGACTGCAGCACGCACAGAGCAGCCGCTAATGACAACTTCGTCTTTCCGTCTGCATTTATGGGGCCATTGCTCAACAGCTAAATCCAATTTTTATGCGCCGCACGTTTTGCATAATGAAATCGGATTTGTGGACGGACATAAACTGCAGCTAAAAATGGGGGGGGGGGGAGGCGTGGCAAACATTTCGCGCACTCTCTAAAAGCGTTTTACGACGAGCAGAAAAATTCTAACAATAAAAGAGTATCATAACGACGTAAAAGTATATTAGTTTAAGCCAAAGAAAGGCAGGAAGGTAATGAAATAGGCGAGGGCCGTATCTACGAGGTCTAAGAAACTCTTAGAGTAAATATTTCTGCATTAGCTGATATGACTTCCATATGTTTAAGTGTACACCAAAGTCTTTTATTTAAAATCATAAAAACTAAAAAAAAAATTAGGTAACTGCACTACAAATGAAATATTTAAATTATCTAAACAGTTTTGAGTACTCTATAGGGTATATGCGAAGCCTTAAAAACACTTACTACTGGAACATTCCTTTGCGCTGTTCGCCGCTTCTGTTTTTCGAAACATTCCAGACCTGAGCGTTTTGTCACTATACGACTGGGAATAGCAGCTGGGAATAGCAGCGAGTGCTGCTGCCAATTGGCCAGAGGCGTGCGTTATGGACCATTGGAATGGGTCGACCAAAGCGCAAACAGCAAAACGAAAAAAGTAGGGGAAAACATTTTCAGTGCGCGAGTTCGGTTGAAAAATGCGCAAATGCAACTCGCTAATGGCTGCGAATATTTTATGTGCGCTTATCAGTCGCATTAGCTGGAAAACTGTTGCTAAAAGCTTGCCATATCCTATGGGAGTGCTGCGCTGGGCTGTGCCATGACGTCGGGCTGGTTCCGGAAATTACGTTACTCATACGCACCGTGGCGCAGCTCGATGCATTATCTTAATTTAAAAGCGCGCTACAGCCAGAGCTACACGGCATTGGACAGGCTGGCAGACAGCTCATGTACCAGCCAGGTTTTAGTTTCATTAACTTGGCTGAAAACTCATTTATCAACCTGTCAGCGGCAATTATTTATGCCCGCCTCCACCTAAGGCGGCGCGCAGTGCGTTCTATGTGCACGCGCATCGTGGCAAATTATAGAAAATTACCCGCAATGGCAAAAGCATCTCAATTTGTCCAACGTCCGCATTGCGAATGCTTTAACTGAAATTACAATCGATGGAACTTAAATGCGCAGCAAAATCGAATTAATGGCCAAGCACTTCGGTCGCGACTCCGTCGCCAGTCTTACCATTAAGCATTGAAAGTTTTAATCGGCTGATATGACCCCTGATTCGAGCTGATTCTGCTTTCCGGCCTGCCGGCGCGCCATTAGGCTGCCAATCAGCCCAAGGCAGCACGTGCGCCCAATTGACAATTGAGGACCTCCGCTGAGTGGCCGAGGGCGCACTGGGCCAAATGGCAGCACGAACGGGTTGGCTGTTCCGTCCGGCCAACACGGCTTCCATGTGCATGTCACAGGCGCCTCAAAGCACAAAACATAACCATATTTACTGCTTGGCCGAGCACAGCAGCAAACACTTCAGCCAACAGCTGCAAGCTCGGACAAGGAAGCCTACCACATGCAACCAACTAATGGATGTGTTATTAAGTAACAAAAAAAAAAAAAAAAGAAAAATAAAAATAATAATAATAATAATAATAATAATAATAATAATAATAATAATA
>NW_022045881.1:116160-150858 GCF_001654015.2 Drosophila navojoa
AATAATAATAATAATAATAATAATAATAATAATAATAATAATAATAATAATAATAAAATAAAAATAATAATAAAAATAAAAATAAATGTAAAAATATCTAAAATTAAATTAAATAAAATAGTCAATAAAAAATATAATATAATTAAATAAAAAATATTAAAATAAAACTAATAAATGAAAAGGAATAAATAATATATCATAATTATTAATATAATCAAAATAAATATAAATAAAATATATTACATAAAAAGGAAATATTACAAAAAAATTATAAATAAATACAAACAATATTAAAAATATTAAATTCTAGTTTTAAATTATTTTCTGTTGAAGCAGTTGAACTGAAATTCGATTAAATAAAATAGTAAAGAAATAACTCGCTTTTCATGGTTTAAGAGTATAAAATTCAGAGTCATATATGAAAGAACACCGTAAGAAAAGCAAAATGAAAAGTAAAGAGAAAATTAAAATAGAAGAGCGAAAGCAGAGAATATAAGATATATGTATATTATAGGAAAGATTAACAACAACAATTTGAAGGATCATTTAAAGTATGCCATCTCCCTGAGTTGAAGGAGTATTTTACTAACGGAAAAATAAGGAAGAATTAGCTTTGCATATCAATCACTTCTAAGAAGAATTTTTTGAATTAAACCAAACAAATTTAAGTATAAGTGTGCTACTACATATGTATATAAAGTATAATAATTTTATATGATTCGTTTGAATAAAGATAATTATCTTATACCATAAACAACTTGAAAATGGGAAAATGGTTTTGTCTTCATTTAATAAATATTTTGTGTACTATTTAGTATGATTACTAATATTACAATATGATTCTCTACCATTTAATATAGATCTAAATGTTGCCTATTAAAATGCCTAGTTTCATGCTTAAAGCTTCGCAGCTGAGAGACTTGAACAGTTTCCATTTCATCAAGGTCTGGCTGCGAAGTGTGCAATTGTCAGTTGTCATAAAATTTATGCGCTTAATTACTTGCCGTTCGCTGCTGAACTTTCGACGGGTCCGAGGGTGCGACAGTCGGACGGTGCGGCGGCATCATTTATTATTTTTATTTACGCAAGAACAAGCGTTTTATTGACACCGGCGACACGAGGAGCGGCGGAGTGGTGCGATAGTCAATAAGGCAGCGACAACTCAAAGGACTTGGCCAAAAAGCGCCATTAATCTTAGGGCCAAGTTGTGCAGCTAATTGCGCCGCACTCGGCTGTCTGGAACGGCACAAGGTCATTTGCCTCTAGGCAGGACGACGAGAAAAATCCAGCTGGCCGTTTACCCCGTATCTTGGCCCTCTGCACAATCACAAAAGGCCGCTTCTAAACATTAATGCGTTTACTGCTGGACGAGGTGAACAGCAACATGGCCAGGTTAAATATATTCAGGCAAACAGAAAAACGCCGAAAGTTGCCTACATATTACATTTACAAAAATTTTAATTAGCCGCGCCGACAACACAACAAAGCAAAACAAAGCAAAACAAAGTCAAAGCGGGCCAACAAAAGCGACGTGGCACAAAAAGCGTCGAGAGCGCCGCGTCCTGTAAGCTTTGGCCTGCGGGCTCGTCAGCCATGGCCGCTGAGATGTGACAGGGCACCGCGCGGCGTGTCCAGTGCAGTCCAGGGCACCAAACATCCAAACTTGCTGCTCAAAATGCAGCTGGCCGCAGCGCTATCAAATCTGCTGCGTTCGCTGGCTCGCTGGCTTGCTGGCTCGCCTTTGGCCTTTTCATAGTTGCTGTTGTGCTTTATTCTCGCGGCGACTATATAATGAAGAATTTTTCATTGCCTAAACCAAAAATGTTGCAACACAAAGGGCCGCTGGATGTGGCAGCAGCAGGAGCTGGTGCAGCAGGAGCAGATCCCATGACTTAATTAGAATTTCGTGCAGCTGCTGTGGCAACTGTGTAAATACCTTTTGAAGAATGCGTTGAGGTCTGCATAGCGGACTGCATATGAAATAACACAATTTGATATGCTTAGCTTGCACATTATTTAATAGCTATGTATGTACGTCAGTCCAGGAATTGGATCAGGTTGAGTATCCATAGAAGGCGAGACTTGTGGAATAGCTTAATTGGAGCCAGCTGCCACTGCGAGCTGCACTGTGGTCCATTGTGCATGTGAACTAGCCTCAGCCACCCCTTGTTAGGTGCAAACTTTCGATAAAATGTTTAATTATTTATGAAATTTATTTATTGACATTAAATTGAAAAATAAATTTATGTTCTCTATGAAATGCAGAGAATTTTAAGCTCCATCATTTGCGTATTACGAGTCACACATTTGCTGGCTCGCAGCATGAAACATATCTGTAAATGAATTGCATTTCAGCATTAGAAATCTCAGCTCAATCGGATGCCATTGTTACAAGTTTGTTATGCAATTGAGTTATGCAGAAATCTGAAGAGATGCTAATGGCTCGGCAGCAATTTGAGAAGATTAATAATTAATTTAATTCGAATAGTTGCAACTGCAAACTTTATGACAAGCCTCATTGTTCATTTGCATGTAGTATTTGTGAGAAATAAAAGCCAAGCTGCCATCCCTTGGAATTCTGCTGGCTGCCATTGCGCATTCTCAGAAAAAGTGAAATAAAATAAATTTGCAATAACCAAATAGAAACTAATTTTGAATCTATTTGCATAAAGTGTCATCTGTGCGAGTTTTATGTGCGTTGCATACATCTGCATACATTCCACACACACGGCCACACCCCCGCCCACACTCACGCCCACGCCCACGGCTGCTGCAAAAGTACAAATATTTGCATGCCCTTTTTGCCGTCTTGTTGCATAACAAATTTGGTAACTAATGCTTGCAACAATGTTGCGTGTTAGTGCATTGTTGAACATGCGGAATTACAAGCAGCAACATTAAATGCAACACGAGAGCAGCTGCGCTGGCTGCAGCAGCTGTCAGGGCCGGGCTATGAGTGGGTGGGCGCGGCACTGGCTGCGACTCCTGCTACGCAGCAAGCTCCAGCTGCGCCAGTGCACATTAGACACGCTCATAAAGCAGCCCTGCCGTGAGTGCATCGTGATTGCTTTCAATTGATTTTCAATCAGCATTTTCAAGTTTGCTGCGGCCTTCATTATGGCCCGCTCGTAATGGCGCCCGCCTGACCCGGCAGCGTGTCCCCGAAATCGGGCTGGTCATCTCGTCGACCACTCAGGCCTCATTGCTCATGCGGCCAACAGCATGAAAGGTGAAAAAGCTTTTAGACTAAGCCGGGTGGTCTGCCATGCCAAGTCCCCCCACACATTGCTGAAGCCTCTCTATTTGCCAACTGCTGTGCGCATATTGCATGTCGCAAATAACTCTGTTACAGCAATTGACTTGCAATATTTGCCAACAACTGTCCCTGGCTGTATGTGTATGTATGTCGCGCTGTTTGCAGTGGGCGAAATAGCTGCAATAAATTGATATCAAATGGCAAAGCGAGAGCGCATTGACTGAAGAGTTGATACACTTTTACACACATTTAGTTTGATAAATCTTTTATTAAATTTATTTATACCCACCGTAGCTTAATATACCCAGCATATGCCGATTTACCTGAAGCAAGCTTTAAAAAATTGCACAACTAGTTTTATTGATAGCATTTTTCCAATTGTGTCAGGCTGTTTGATATTTTTCAATTTTTCTGTTCATTTAACTATTTTTTTGCATTTCATGACATTTTCAAACTAAGCAAATAACTCTGTTCCAATTGAAATATCGTTGCTTTAGCTAAAAACAAATCAAATCGAATTCATGAATTCATACAGAAAACTGTATGAAAAGTTCCTTAAATCAAATGACACGGGAATCGGCCAACGTTGACTGGATGTGGCTGGTCATTCGGTTTAATAGCAGCTCAGCCATCGTTAACAAACTGCGAAAGAAGAAACTTATTTAATGAACTTCCTGATGTCGACTCAACCTTTCAGCCTATGACCTGGCCAATGGCCAGAGGCGGCACAGTTTAGTTGGCCGTGGCCGTGAAGAGCGTCGCTTGGCTTGACCCTCGCTTCATTTGGTGCGAAAACTTTTCGCATACATGCAAGATACGTGCCGAAACTTAATTGGCACTAACCAGGTGGCCGGCGCTCTTTAAGAGCAACGCAGCCCAAGCAGAAACAAAAGATTCCGAGTTGAATTTATCGGTTTCCATTATGAAGCGGCTTTGGCACAAAGCCACAGCAGCCGTTGGCCATAATTAATTAATAGAGCATCGTTGTAATAGCTAGCCGCTCGAAAAGATCCTGTGGCTGCACACGCTCTGCACCTCGGCCCTGTTTTGCATAGTGGAAACCTCTGCTGCTCGAGCGCTCCGGCTATGCCAGCGCCACAAAAATGTTGACTGCGCAAAGCCACAGAGACTGCATTATTTCTGCGAGTCTCTTCATGTTGCTTGCGAATTCCCTTTATGCCAACGGTTGAAAGCAGGGCTCGAAAGAATTTGCTTTTTGCATTTTCGGTCAAATTTATGAGTGGGAGAGGTGCGAATACTGGGAATGTGCAACGTGCAGCAAATTTTTTAATTATATCAGCTAAGAAATAACCTTTAGTTGAAAGCAAACTACTGGGAAAATAAAAAAAGATTGAGCTTAATAAGTATTTTATGATGTAGTATTTCCCTTTGTAAATATAGGTTATGTTTAAACTATTGCTTTGGCATGGGATAATAAATAATTTAATTGCTATTAATGCTTTTAAATTTGGCAAAAATTATGATAAAGATGCCATTCGATATGTTCCTGAAGATTAGAATACTTTCTTTTATAGAGTATGCTATATAAATTATTAAAATATTTTCGATTTCTATTCTATTTTAATCATTGTAAATAAAAAAAAAAAATATTTAGTTGAAAAAAAATATATATATTATTTTAGCTAAAGCATTAGAAAATTATTTAAAAAAATAAAATAATAAAATAAAAAATATGCTAAAAGCATAAAAAACCTAAAAAAAAAATTAATATAATAATAAATTAATTTTTTAATTATATAATATAAAAACTAATCTTAATACTCAGTTAAGTCAAAAATTTTATTTTGAACATTTTACTATAATAAATAACAAAGTTTCTTTAAAATATAATTTAATCATTTGCAAAAATGTGAAAATTCACTACAGTTAAAAACAATTACGGATCCCTTTGAACTGTTGATAAAAAATGTTTGGCCTGTAATTGAAATTCATTGGCTTGGCGGCATTTTAATTAAAATTAGTCAGCTGCTGCATTGAAAGTGTGCGCTAGACAACATAATTACGAGGCGCTTGCTGGCATCTGAATCAGAATCAGAATCGGGACTCGAATTTGAATTTGAATTTGAATGTGAATTAAGGAGCAGAGGAATGCGCACGATTGGATACAAAACACACCCAAATCAAGCGCATCTGCCACGACGCCCTATCGCACCTATCGCCCCATCTCCAGCTGACACCTGTCCCTAATTCGGTGTCAGATTGGGTCACCCAAAAGGGTCCACTTTGTGGGCGTTTTAGGTTTCACACGCTGCGCAAAGCGCACAGAGCGAGAGAGAGAGAGAGAGAGTGTGTGAGAGAGAGAGAGCGCAGCATCAGTTGCCGTACTCGAATTGAATTTAATGCTTTAAAGCAAATGCTTTCTCTACTTATTTACACTCATTTCAAATATTTCTTCAGCCATTTGTCAATGTTTGATCTGATCTGATGAGGTTGGGGGTCCAGCAGCAGCTTAATGCAAATGAAATTGAATCAAGTCATTTGGAAGTTCTTGGCAAAGCACTCGCAGTGCAGCGGAATCTCTTCAAGCGACAGCTGTCCATTAAATAATTGAAAAATGCACTGACAGCACGTGCAGAAGTGAGGTGACGAGAGAAAGAAGGCGAAGGAGCAGGGAAGCAGAGCAGCAGAGATACAGACGTGGGGCGAGAATTGCCTTAAGGTAAAGCATTTGACAACTTATCAGGCAGCGCACAGTGCACACATACACGGGCTGCCGTTAAGTATAGTGGAACTCGGAGCGATAATGTAATGTAAGGCAATTTGTGCCAATAAATCAAATTGCTTGTGCGATTCGGCAAGTTGAGCTGTGGGCAGGAGAATTGATACAAGCCGGGATGCGGCAGACGTGTGGGAATAAGTGACGCACAGGCATTTGGCATTTGTATTGTTGCCAATGCTGATGCTGATGATAAACTAAATCAACGAAAATTGGCTTACGAGTCTGGGATTTTGAGTTATTGCTGCCCACGCTGCGTATACGTAACATACCATTAGGGGCGCGTTAGCGTCGCCATCGAGTAGGAGGCATCTCCATTGTCAGACAGTAGAGCCGTGCACACTCGGACTTGGAGAAAACTTTATGACACAAGTCACCGGCGCTTGTAATTAGTGGGCGTGTCTCTATTGAAAAGTTTTTTGCACTGCCATGACATGCATTTCACGCATCTACTCGGTGTTGATTCATAAATTATTGCAGCGAAAAGTTCTACAAAAATTGTGATAGTTGTTTGTCGCACGCCCAAAATACTTTTCAGCTGCACCCTTGAATGACTTATGGGCGTGCCACATCGGTGACCCACAATCCACAGGCACTGAAACTTTCTCAAGTCAGTCGCATGCCGCATGCCGCATACCGCATGCAGATCCCATTGAGTATCTCCATTCGGAAGCCGAGTGCAGTTGATTCAAAGTTGCCAGCCCATTCTGCCCGCCCCCTCCCTCATGTGGAGCTTATCTGTTGAACAGCAGCCGCCTTTGATAGGCAAAGTTTCCGAGTCTTCTGCCGCAGCAATGAATGTCAGCTGTGCCGTCTGTCCCGCCGTCGCCACTTGAGACAGCTTGCGACTGTGAGCAGATTTAAGAAATCCAACTCTGATTGGGGGCTCATTCTCATTCGTCCGCCGCCCTTAAATAGTGCCCATGACAAGCAGTCGGCAGCAGGACGATAGCATTTTGGAGAAAATTAACAGAATTTGGGTTAAGTGCATATGAGAGTGGAGTGTGTACTCGCTTGAGTGCGAGCACCGGGGCGCATATCGAAGTCACGAGTGTAATCAACTTGTAGCGTTTGCTTGAGTGCTGCCAGCTGCATAAAAGGTGAACTAATGTTGCCCTGTCGAGCGCTAGCTACTGTGTGATAATTTCCAAGTCCTGTCGCTCACACACACGCACACAATCACACAGACACTCAAACATGCACACACAGTAGTAGATCTGCACACATTTCCGCATCTAATGGATTTTTATACGGCAACATGACGACGTGCCGCCATTTAATCTACACTCAATATGATTTCATTACGCAGCAGGAGTCGAACTCGAGCAGGAGTCGGCCGACGCACAGCCACTGCCACATACGATGGCTATCATATTTGGTGTGCGTTTGATTGTATTTATACGCCATAATCAGCATTATGAGAGCCTTTCCATACCCTGCACCCATTAAATTGTATAGCCAAAGGGTATGCTGGGCCCTAAGCCATGTATGTCATAAGCAGAGAGAAGTAGCCATATACATAGGACAGATGTAGATATTTGATGATGACATGCCGCATCTATCGATCATTTTCGTTGAGCTTAGCTATACCCTGCAACTGAGAACTTATGGTAAAAGGGTGGTTTGTTACTAATCAGTAATCTAACATTCACCTGGCAACCCTTCTGTCAAAGGCAGGCCGAGTACGCCGTACAGGCACAGGGAGGCTATTTGAGATGTATTATATTAAAATGTTCTGTATACAGGATATATTCTAGTCGATCATTAGCGGGAAGTAGTGGGTGTTAACATCATAGCACCACTTACTAATGATGATGAAGTTGTGCTTAAATGGCAGAGCTGAGCCGGATACGGCACTTGACACTTGCCACGCTGGTCACTCCCGGATTATTCAACACTTGTAATGAAAAGTAATTTGCGCCCTATTCGCTTGATTGTGCGTATTTTGTTTGGTAAACCGGACGGACACAAAGGCAATGGCGATGGCGAAAGCGAAAGCATTCCGAAGATGGAGCACCATAATGATTGCGTACAAAATTAATGAACGTGATTCGGTGGGGAAAATTTGATTAAACTGTTCATTAATTCCAATTGTGAGACAATTTGCGTGGGCTGCGTCTCCACACGGCTCAATAAAATACACGAAAATTGAATTCCATTTGATTAACAAAATACAAACACAAAACCAAAAGAGAAACAAATCTCTCAAAGAGAACAGAATGTATACATATTGAAAAGAATAAAGATGTTTCAGCCTAATCCTTGCTGCATGTGGATTGTGATATATTATTTCTCTTTGTGTCAGGCTATGGGATTTAATTGTGCATCGAATATGTGTGTTTGGCATTTAATCAAATAAGCCAAGCTTCTCATAATAGATGGATATGTTGGAGTGCACAAATGCATATTAGATGGCATGGAAAAGCCTCTGAATGACTGACAATTGCATATGGAATTTAATTGAAATTGATTGCGAAATGCAACAGAGTCGAAATTCAGGCGAATTAATTCGATCAGCTGCTCATAGAAGCCAACTATGGAACTGCAGCAGCTGGCGAAGGAATAATAAAGTTATGCATTGCAAAGCAAATATTAGACCGAAAGAAAAACATTTTTGGAAAATGCTAAGAAAACATTGCAAATAATTTGATCAAGGCGAGGTCAAGCGAGAGCCCTGCCGTTGGCTGCATTTAAGCCTTGTCTATGTATGTTCAACAAGCAGTGTCGTACAATAAATCCAAACTTAAATGCCATAGGAATGTGGACGAAAGGATTTGCTGGCCCGAGGCGCTCGCCAGAGCTGGGCAGGGCAGGACATTCAAGCTCATTATTATGCATGAAGTCATTGACAGTCTACCACCTGCAGGACAAAAACACACCCACATACATACACACAGATGTATCATCTCAATGGGTGTGTCTGTGTGCGTGTGTGTGTGTGTGTGTGTGTGTGGGTAAAGGCAACTTGTGGCACTGAAACGGAAATTTACGCTGACATGAAAACCTTGCCATTGGCGTCTGTGAGACGCAGCATCCGTCGCAGTCGACGACGCCGCAAAAGTTTAAGTGGGCTACGTCCCAGCGGCATTGCTGGCGCTGGCCATTCCCGAACTAGTTGTTATTCAATGCAGCATCCGGAACTTGATGGAATTGACTTTTGTGTCCCAGCTCGGTGTCGCTAACGCGTTGAATTTGTTCTGGCATCATTAAATCAAATTGAAACCCCTTTGCTTGCCACCAAAGGACTACCGACTTTTGATTGCCAAAAGTCCACACACACACAGGTGAGTCTGGGTGAAAATCTGTGTGCGTGTGGGCGTGCCAGGTATTAATCTAACAGCCCGCTCAGCATTGATCACACTTAAGTTAGACCAAAACTGGGCAATGAACCGACTGCCTGACTAAGGACCTTGGTTAGTCGCAAGATGCCTTTTAATTAAAAGCCAACACATGCTAAATTATTTATTTAAATTCGCCTTTGGCACATTCCATCTTTAATCAAACTGGCAATCTCTCTTCCAATCTCAATCCCGCCCCTTCTTCTCTGTCTCTCTCCCGGCTGGCCGCAGGGCTCTGATTTATCTAAGTCAAAATTGAGTTTCACCCCGCACATCGAAGCATCTGAGAAACTGTTGCCAAGTCTCCCACTAAATGCACACGTATTATTTTCGAAATTCGAAGGTTACGCATCAACAGCCACACGACGACTCTTCCCCGGCTCTTCAACAAAGCAATAAAAATAAATAAACTAGGGACATGCAAAAACTTTAAACTTTTGCCATTTGTTGTTGCTGCTGCAACCGCTGTTGCTCTTAGTTCTCTGTCACTTTGCACTGTTGCAACAATTGTGGTCGTGCAACAAAAAACTGCTGTAACTACTGTTGATTTTAGCTGTTACAACTTTCGCCGCCGCACAAAAATAAATTTAAATAAACATAAAGCAGCATGGAGGCCGCTTGCTGGCCCCATAACCATAACCATAATGCAACAAATCGTTTTGCAAGCCTTGTAATGGGCCCGAAAATGTTTTGATCCGACTTGTAACGCATACTACATACATATATGAGGGTAAATATATGGGGATAGCGGGGACTATTAAGAATGCTGTATGCCTAATATAAAATAGAGTTTATATTCTATTAAGAAGTTTATTAAACATTTATATCAGAAAAGTAAGGACGAGATCTACTAAACCATAAAGGGCTAGACAATATCTTTGCTTCTTACCATGAAAACAAAAATAAAAATTTATTTATATGTAATGCTTCGAGACACCTAAGTTTCAATAATCTTAAACTAACTTATAAGTAAAATTTTATCAATTCTTTCTTAAAGAAAATTATAATAATATTAATCAAATATAAATTGGAATTTATTTTATATTTTGTTGATATATTTATTTTGTTTTCATTAGTTTTATTTATTAAAATATTATTTTTTATTAAACAATACATCATTAAACTTTTTTACAGAGAATTTACACGTTGAATAAACACTCTCAGATGTTCTTAATTTTTTCTTTTATATATATATACGAAATACATTTAAAATGGAAAATCTGGGTATTATATTTTTTTGTTTATTTTATTAAAGTGGTTTCATTTTTATTTAAATATGTTGCACTTTTTTAACAATTCTTCCATTATGCTTTAAAATATTTAAAGCATTTGGTAAAATAAATTGTTTGATAAGTCGAAGGGCATGCAAAGGTCGCTGAATCTCTTATATGTATTTTAACGCCGTCTCTCTCGCTCGCTCGCTGTCTTTCCCCTGCAATCTCTCTCTCTCTCTTTCACTCTCTTGTTGTTCTCCTTTTTTATTTGCATTTGGCCGTTTATTTGCGACGCGCTGTGCCGTGCAAATGGATATACATAAAGTTTTGCAACTGTTTTGCAAAATGTTTCATTGTCGCGCATAGTTTGCATATTTGCGCAATGATTTTGTGGCCTAGCAAATATTTGTTCACACATTCACTGGCTGTAGTAGTAATCGTGTGCGTGTGCGTGCGTGCGTGTGTGTGCAACGGTATGCTGCTTATATGTTTATTAAACTGCTCGTCTGAGCTTATTAGCATATTAGCATATTGTGGCTTTTCACGCACACATTTCCATAATCGCGAATGCAAACAGTGAACCTCATAATCGAGTTGATTAGCGGTACTGTTTATGCCCCTGGGTCCTTGTGAAGCAACCCTCCTCGTTCGATTCATACTTAATACTCTTATAACATAATCCTGAATACTAAGGGAAATCACTTGAGTTTTAAATTGGCAGCTATCCATTCGTATCAAAGCTATTTAGAGCAGTTCAAAGAAACATTGAGGATTGAAAACAACAACAACAACAAACTATTCAGAGTCAGAGGACGAGCCGACTTCTAAAGAAACAATATGCTCTTGTACACTTTTTTTTGCTAGCAAATAATAGCAAATGAAAGCGCCTGAAGGATGGGCATGAGCCGCAGTCAGGCTCACAGCTGGCCAAAACAGCCCTTGAGCCAACAAAAGTTTACATAACAAACTGTCGAAAAGTTTACCCAAAAATGTTCCAGGTGAGCATCGGACAGCAAAAGCAAAAGAGCAACATCAGAAGTTCCCAGCAAAGCGAGCCAACTTGTGGAATATTTATTTCGTGAACTGGGCACAATTTGTGAGAGCAGAGCATTCGCATATTTTATTTTGATTTGGCATCTCTTTCTCTTTCTCTTTGTTTTTTTTTTTTGTTTTTGTTTTTTCGCTTGTGGGACTTAAAACTTGAAATTGGAAATATATTGGGCTGGGCTGAAACAATAAATAACTAAATTGCCATTGCAGGCCGAGGTTCCAGAGGTTCAGAGCCCGATGAGCGAGACTGAAGAGCAACAAGTAGGCAATTGAATTTAGTTTCAGAAACAGATGCACCCATGCTTGCAAAGATATGCCAAATTATAGATGCCACGCGCCATAATCTGGGCAAATTATCTCGACACTCCGACGTTGACAGCGGATTGTCCGGGCGCAGCTCAACTCGTGCGCCAGCCTCATAAACTTGGAGTGGTCCAAAACAAACGAAAAAAACTTGTGTATACAGTCGCTAATGTTGTCTATTTACTGACTGTGGTCCTTGCAGTCCTTGCTGTCCTTGCTGTGCTTACTTGGCTATGGGCCATAAAAAGTGAAGTTTAAGCTGAAAACTAAACGAAAAGCTGCGCTGGCCACCTATAACGAGTCCGCTCGGAGCTGGCTTAGCCAACGCCAAAATAATATTCGACTTGGTAAACAGAAAAACAAGCACGAAAATTAATTCCCACCAGATAGCCCCGGCACGGACTCCGGACTCCGGATTGCAACTGCTGTTGACTTGAGCTGATTGGAATGAAGCAGCTGGCCGCCGCATTGAGTTTCGCTTGATTCCTATTTATGGGATTGTGAAATGCAAACGAACGTTGTGATTAGAGGGCGATAGACGTGCTGGCTAGAAGTTAACTGGCTTGGAGTGCAGAGTACAGAGTTGAGATCAGCATAGTTGGCCAGTGAGCATCATCAGTCCGTTGTGCGCTAGTCATTAGCCTTTTTTTTCCGTGGCTGGCCCTTCATTAAAGCTAAGCCCCAAAATGAAAACAATTTGGCACAGTCGCCAGCCAGCCACAAAGGCAAACGACGGATTGCTCCGAGTTCCAAGTTCAAGCCAATGCTGGCCCCTGAATGGTGCGGCAACCCTTTTAGTCAAGGGCCATTCGAGCGCAATTATCGAAAAGTTTTTGGCAGTCTACGAAAGCGAAAAGTTTCAGGACCCCTCCCTAGGCAACTCCCAGGCCACGCAGCGCCCATGGCCCCCATGACCCCCATGGCATGTCTTAATTCAGTCGATTTACATGAAACTTTGCAAGCCGATTAGGCGATTAATAAGCTTGTCAATTCACAATTGTAGCCAAAAGTTGCTGCTTGAATTATGAACTGGCTGTTGAAGTTTAAGAGCTCGAGCAGGAGCGGGAGCGGGAGCGGGAGCACTCGCACTTTATTGAATGCCGCACTCAAATTCGTTAGCAATTAGACCAAAAGTTGCCACCAACTTGGCCAGGGGCAGTAAAGGCGCTTAATTCAGAGAGTCGAGCTGCCTGGCAACTGGGAGGTAAACAAATGTTTGAGCACACCTGGACCGGCCACCAGTTAACACCTGCTGCTGCAGCACACGGCGCACAGATTACTGTTAGCTCCGGCTCAACGCCAACACAGCTGGCTGGCTGGCTGGCAGGCAGGCTGGCTGGCTGGTGACTGCGCAACGAGCTATCAAGGGGCTCTTCAAAAAGCAAAAAAGCAAACAAGAAGAACAAGACAGATATCCGGGAAAAGAAGCAAAAAGAAAACAGGAATGTATACCGGCCGGCCGTATGTGTGGCAGGGCGCATTAGACAAGCTTGTAATAGTTTGCGTGCCGAGCCATGTGGGAAGCCAATGAGCTGCTTCTGCTTACTTGGCTACACATCTTTTTATATGCGCCCGGAGAGCAATTACCAAGGATTCCGCTTTTTCGTGCAATAAAAATTTAAGACGCCGAACTTTGCACAGTTCGTGCACAAATTGAAGACTAAATGCAAAAATTACACCTAAGCGTAACATCCTGCTTAGCATCGTGTCAGTGGCTTTAACCTGTCGGGCGACTGTGGCAGACGGCTTTAAGCAGTTGCTGCCGGCAATGCCGCCTGCAATTTGTATACAATATCCATTGTTTGAAATCCAAATACAATGCATATAGTACATCTTTCACTCTGTCTCTGTGAGTGTGTGTGTGTGTGTGTGTGTGGCTGCCAATAAATGATGGGCCACAACTTCATTGCTATGCAGGCGTTACATTTGCATTTCACAGGTGAGCGTGAGAGCCTTTTACGAGCTGCTGCTTGCTGCCTGCTGCCAGTGTCAGAATAACATCGGAGACCCAAACGCAAATATCAAGCAGCCAGCCAGTAGCAGTCAACCAGGTAGCAGCAGCAGCAGCAGGAGCAGGAGCAGCAGCAGCAGCTAGCAGGTGAAAGGTTTAGGTAAATCTACATTTTAGCAGCCGCAACAAGGTGCACTTAGCGCACACCCACACAGAGATATGCCTGGCCAGAGTGGGCCTGTGAGTGAGCGAGACAGAGAGCGGCACACGTAGACACCGCATAAAGTAACTTTTTTATTGCGTCTTCATAATGGAAACGCCACCAACTTTTCGCAGCATTGGTATTCAAAATAGCAGCCGAGCCACAAAAGGACAACTTTATCAGATGACGAAGATTTAATACACTGAGAAATATATGTATATGACTACACTTAACTAATCTTAACTAATATATAAAATATATATTTACTCTACAGTTAGATTATTGCATGTTTATCTTGAGATGGAGGTAAAATTTTGCTAACTTTTTATTAAAGAAATCTCTTAAATAATATAGAAATAGTTCATCTATACACCTACTACATCTACATCTACTCGATGCTGTTACATATGGGCTATCAAAATCGATAGACTTCAAATAGAGAGCCGAACGCTCATCTCCAAATCCACACGGTGAATGGTACTTTGAGGCATTGCGTTGTGGGGCGTGGCAAGGCGCGAAGCGTAAAGAGTAGGAAAGGTGAAAACGGCAACGCACGAAATTGAAAGACGAATAATAAACTGGCAAAACAAAAATCATGCCAAGCTTATCAAATCAATGGGAAATGTTAGCTGCCAGTTTATAAAATATGAAATGTAGCTTCAGGGCGGGTCTGGGCTGCAATGACCTTTTCTGAAGTCACGAAAATGAGGGTTTTTCGTATATATATAAATGTGTGTGTATGTGTGCTTTTTTGGCAACTGATGATCCATCAAATTGACTTGGCCTCACCTGTTTTCCATTCAATATGTTCGCTAGTCTGGCTGCAAAGTTTTGGCTTTTGCCGTGGAGCGTTTCGCCTGAATTTCAATGGGTATTCAAACCAATAGCAGATGCCGGCTGCCGCATGAGTTGGCCGGAATGAGGCCGGGGAGTGTAGCGCATTTCAATTTCAAATGCCGAATGAAGCTTGCACCATAAAAGTGGCACATAAAAACAGAGCTCGAGTGAGTTTTAGTTGCCAAAAATCGCCTCTAATTAAATTGAATGGCTTTTTTCCTTCTTAGTTGTTTTCTTGTTGCCTTTGCTGCACAACTTTTTAATGCAACATTTCGGTTTTACGTGCGCTGCACTGGAGCTTGAAAAATTTAGCACACATTTAGTTTTTACGGCCAAGTGGAAGTTAGCTTTAGGATTCCATCTGATTCGAGTTGGGCTAACTGGGCTGCTCTAGCCTGCGGCTCATTTCGACCCGGAGCAGACCAGGCGGGGCAGTGGCAGAGAGCAACAAGCCATGCAGCCAGCATTTGTGTGCATTTAAGCCTCAATGCCTGACCCACTTAAGTGCAATTTGGCTTTTCACAAGAACCCTTCGGCCAGACTGGTAAACAAATAGCCGCAAGGCCAAGCTTCAAAGTCCACTCGAGTTGTCTTCCACACTGTGCGGTCCAGACTGGCACGATTGTGGCAGTCAATTAAGACGGCTGGCAATACTCAAAGCAAACACGGACACAGCTCCAGACAAAGGGCCAATTAAAGTTAAATTAATTTCGATTTTGGCAAGAGCTATAATCGAATTCCGGATAGTAATCCATGGGCGCAGCTTTATTCGATTTGCAATATTTGCGCACATTGATTGAATTAGCACTTCTTGGCCAAGTTTAAAGCACTTGCCACTGCGCGCGCGGTAAGCAGGCCAAACACTTTCATATTAGTAATTAATATACAACCAGAAAGGGCAAATAAGTCCGGACTAAGTCCCGCATGTAACTGCCAAAACTTTGAGCGTCGGATAAAGACTGAAAACGGGTCGGACACGAGACGGAACCTGAAGCTCATGTAAATTAAATGACTAAAAAGGGGACATGAGATGCGGACTGAACGGGACGAATTTAATGAATAGCAAGCGAAACAGCAGAGGAAGAAAATTATAATGAGTTCGTCTTTTCGGTTGCGCAACTTTTTGGACGAGTTGTTGCTTTCATTGGTTTTCCCCATTCTCGAATTGTTTGGCTCAGAGTACAAGCGTCGACAGGCACCGTTATGCTAGCCACGTTAATTGCATGTACAACATTAATCCCGTTGCTGTTGCCGATGGGAGATGCAGATGCGAATGGAGATGCAGATGCAGATGCGAATGCAGATGCACAAGCCGATTGGAAATGCTGGAGCATGTGTATTCCTTTAGAAGGTAACGTTGAGGAACGAAATGAACGGACGGAACGTCGCGTAGCCTATCGACTTTCATAATGTGATAGCTCACACAATGGCAAACAGCACACGGCAGGCACACACACACACACACAGAGTTTGTGGAGAGAGAGAGAGAGAGAGAGAGAGAGAGATGCTGGCAAGCAGTGTGAATTGGTTTCGACATACACACAATTTACATAATTGAAGTGAGCGGGGAAATTGCAGCGCATGTGAAATGAGTATTTTCCTCTTTTAAGCGAAAATCATCATTTTCACACATACACTGAGAATGTCATACAGTCGCTCACATTCAAATGTGAATACATTGATGCACATGCAAATAATGACATTCCCCCATTCTTAAGTTATGAAAAGCGCAAGCAGCAGCAGGAGCAGCAGGAGCTGCGGCAGTGAAACCAGCAAATGTCTGTCATGGATTGCAGTGGAAATTGATTTTCGTGTTAACTGAAGTGGATTGGCGTCACATTAATAGCCAAACTGGGCGTAAACAATATTATGGCGTCTTGCTTAAGTTTAAACCACGTGCAGACAGCGCTCGAAAGTAGGCAACGATTTTCGTAGTTAAAGCATGCAAGAAACACACACACACACACACACACATAAACGAGAGTGTGTTTATTGAATACAATTGATTATTAATGACATTCAATATGCAATTTGCTCAGCCACAAGACAGTTGCAGTTGCAGTTGCCGTTGCAAGCAATATTAATTATGCAACGCAAAGTCAAACGTGCAGCTGCCCTCAAAGGGATATCAATTAGCCTTACCACCAAAGCATCGGCTATTTGATGTATTAAATAAACAAGCTTGATATTTGTGCAGTCAATAGGTGGCATAGAATATTTAATATTAAATTTTTGGAAATTGTATATATGTATGTATGTATGCTCCCACAAAATGCGAAACAATGCAAAAACATGAAAGCTACTTGTGAAAACAAGTTCCATAGAGAACAAACGCTTTTGTTAGTTGCATGCACTTTTGTTGCAGTTAACTCTACTTATATATCTTATCAAACATTAACAAGTTTTTCAAATTTGCATTGTTGCAGCTCGCAACGCTAACTAGCTGCAAAACACTTACGGGCATCCGACTACACAGAGAGAAACGAATGGGTAAGACTCTATATAATTTATTAAAAATATAATAATAATATTTACCGAATTCACTTACAAAAATATCTCTAATCCGCGCTTCACATATTTGTTTTATATATATGTATTCTTCTTCTTCGTCCTATTTTTTTGTCAAGTGTAATCACGTTCGCGCAACTTCAACAGTTGTTGGCCATTTGTAAAACGCTTTCACGGCACTTTTGTGCCAAATTCGATAAAAGCCAACATTTTCCGCCGCTGCGCGAGGCTATGAAGGGCATTGGCATGGTAAGATGATTCTGTGGCTCTGTTTCAAATGCAAACGATTATTTAATATTTGAATATAAATAGGCTGCGTATACGCAACTTTAAAGTCGAAGTTCATTTGCATTGTTTTTTTCGAACTGCCGTTTTCACGTTATGTTCATCGCATTATTTATAACTAACCGAGGGGCGAATGTGAAATGAATGCTGGCGAGCTCGCGGTCTTGGCCATATAAATCACCAGCAGGCAAACAAGCTTACAACTTTGTTGCATGTACATTTGCATAAGTTTGCCAAGTTTCATTTGGCTCTCCCTCCTCCACACCCGGAGCGCAGTCAGACAGCGAGTTTTATAGCTCTTGCTGGGAATGTTTACTTTTGTCAGCCTTAAAAGTCGATATCATATGGCAGATGTATAGTCACTACGCAGGGTATATTCTAGTCATTCATTTTGAAACTTTTGCAACTCTTTAAAGCGCTTGCTGCCAACTTGGTCAACGGCCAACGGGCAGCCGTGGGAAACTGCAGCAGACGATAGTTTAATTTAAATACAGCCATCTTATCAATTGACAAACATCAATACATTTTGGCTACATTAATCACTGCGAGCAAACAGATGCTCGCTGTGCTCCACTTACCGGCAGCGGCAGAGGGAAGCGACCAATATCTCTATCAGGCGACTTCAATTTCCATGTGTTTGTTTGCGCTCTCGATTTGCTGTAGAGCATACGGAGTGCTGCACCGTGGTTGGCATGCTGAGAAGGTATGTTGAAATTGTGAAAGAGCAACAATGATCAGTTGTTGTTAATTAGAATTTATTGAAATTATTTAAGTTTTTTTCTTTTTTTTTTTAACTCAAGATTTTATTAATTTTGTCTTTAAATTTATTTATATATTTATGCAGTGTGTCCTGCTTATCCTGCACAAATATATGGCCATTGAACAACTGTTGAGTGCACAGGAGCAAATCTAGAAAATTGTATCCACAATGTACAAGAATTCATTTGAGAATGTGAAGAACTGAAGTTAAAGTTAAATTCAATAAACTAAAGTATTCATATAATTTAATATAAATATATTTTTTAAAATTATGTCTATAAAATCATACGGAGCTCGACAGTGACCTCTCTTAGTCTCCATTGATTGACTTTATGAATCGCATATATTTTTTCTAAATTTTCTACATATATTTATAGCATACTTTTAAGCTTGCCTAAAAAATAAGCCTTTTTTTTATACCAATCCAAAATCAAAATTCTTTGACCAAGAGATTAGTTACTTTGCACTGTGGTTCACACTTATTCTCTACGACAATCACAATCTCGCAAATTGATAATCATTCGCATGTGGCACGAGCTGAGCGAAACCCCAGCACCCAAATCAAGCAAACGCGCTCAAATTGCATTTGCCGAGCGAGTCTCAAATCGATTTCGCTGATTCAACTGGAGAGCTGCAGCAAACAGCAAAGTTATAATAAATTTGTAATCGCATAATCGGACTAGAGCTGCTGCAAATTGTAAAAAAAAAGAGGAAAACTTCACAGAATAAATGAGATTTCCATGATAGCTGGCAGCCCTATTTAAATGCAAAATAAAAGCACTTTAAATTTAATTATGTATATCATTTAAAAAAAAAAAAAGGGAGAACAATGAAATGAAAGGGAAACAAAAAACAACATAATTTTCGTGTGCATTTGCCACAAACTCGGGCTTATTTTATTATCGCTGCTGTGACAGCCACAAAATGAAATTCATAAATTCAAGTGCGCAGCAAAAAAAGGAGAAACAAAGGAGATATTTATATATATAATATTATAAGTAGATTGAAGCATGTTTATGTGTGTGCGGACTGTGCATAAATATGGCCAAATTTCGCATATCATTACAAATAAATTATGCATAAATTCAATTAGAAAGCATTCATGCTAATGAATTTACACGAATGCGAGTATAAAGAGCAATTAATATGGGAACGTGTCTCGGCACAGAGTCGATTACCACAAAAGGCGCTGTTCGCACGACTTGGCATTATCAAGATATATAAGCGGAAATAACTACTCATTAAGCGCGATGGCCACGTAAGCTGCCAACTACTGCCAACTGCCAACTGCCAACAGCCAACTGCAAGTTGCAGCAAAAACAACAGCCGCAGTGGCTGTGTGGTAATAGAAATCATTACAATAAAACCTAATGGCCTCACAAGCAACAGCCAACAGCCAATGGCCAACAGCGAACGGCGACCAACTAAGGGGCCAAGGAAAAGAAAGTCATTTGGTAGCGGCTGCCAAACGAGTGTGCAGACAAATGGCAGACACGTTCCAGCCATCACGGGCCTGAACGGAGCCAGACTGGGCCCAGGCCCGGGCCCGGGCCCGGGCAGACAATCAAAATCCATTTGAGTCGGAAATGAGTGAAATCAACATCACACGGACTGTCCTCAGCGTTCAAGTCATACATAACTCGCAATGGGCCAGCAATGGATTTGCTTTTGCCTTTGCCTTTGCCAAATGTCAATGCTTTAAAATGTGCTGTGTGCAGTGTACACTCTGCTACATGGATGGGGCGAGTGATGGGCACATTCGATTTTCGTTCACAGCGCATTCCTCTACAGCTTCTTTGGCATGCAAGCGAAATATGTTTTGTTATTAAATTGTTGTTGGGCCGCAGCCACAGTCAGCCGGAGTCAGCCGGAGTCCGCACGGCACGCGGTCTCTTCGACGCATAATAATTTTCTGGCTGAGAGCTTCGAGCGGGTAGCCACCGGATCTTTCAGTGCTGCACAAGGACACAATCGAGCGAGCTAGCAGCGCTTAGCCTGTCGCAAGAGGCGACCATAAACTGAATTCCGAAAAGCAAAACTGGAATTTTTATTGCAAATTGTAAAATTTTTACTTAAACACTGCCAAGCCAGAGCCACCAACCTGCTGGGGCCCGCCTCGACTATCGACCTCTCGATTGTTGTGCGGCAATGTGGACAGATTTCATTGTCACTATGCCAATGTGCCGTAAGAAACTGCCCGCCATTCAGCTGTTCCGATTCATTGAGATCGATATTAGGCAGTTGCAACATATCGATGGGCTCACACAGCTCCGGAGCAGGAGCCGGGCCCAGAGCTCCAAATGAAGCGCTTAATTTCGACTTATTTTGTTTTGTAAAACATTGCCCAGCCTGGCAACAGACCTAATCCTTGGAACTTACATATTTTACATTGTGAATCGACTTAAGCATGGGGGGAGGGGGAAGAGCAACTCTTTTTGGGTAGCTATGGAAATGTCGAACTGCTGAACAAAGGCCGGAAGTGAATCATTCAAATGTTTCATTTCCTCAATTTGCGGACAAGTCAAGCAGCGCGCTGAGGGCGACTTTAAGTCAAACAGATTCGTCAAGGAAAACGGAACAAAAATAAGCAGAGCAAAGAAATGTAATAAAACATAACCGACGTTAAAAGGAAATGTTGAGGAATTTAAGGTAGAATTTGCAAGAATTCGCAAGAATTTGCAGTATTTGGTTAATGACAAACGACCAGAAGCTGCCCCAGTTTAAGCCCATTACTTTATGGCCCCGCATTGCGAGTGTCGTCAGCGTAAAGGCTGTCGAGTATTCGAAAGGTATGGCGGCTTTGGCACTGCCACTGGCTCTGGCTCTGAGTCTGGCTTTGGCATCGCCATCGGCATCGGCTCTCGGCACGTTCAAGTGCAGCCATTAAATAACTTTTGGTCCAGTGCGTTTAGAAGTCCGTCAAAATTAAATACGAAAAATCAGAAAATCACCAAATTGTCAAAACAAGTGGAAAATCACAAATTACGGCATTACATTACGTGGCGGACTATAGGAAATGCTGAAGTCAACGGACGCTTTTATATATATATATTTTTTTTTTCTTATGTTGTTTTTCTTTCTTTTCATATATACCCTGTTGGCGGAGTGCTAAGGAGTATGCTAAGTAAAATATTTATATGAAGTTTGCATTGGAGAGAAATTAATTCTCGCTGTGGGCTCGGGAATCGTTACCAACATGTAAAAGTTTTCATAAATATTATGTAAATTGCCGGCGAAACAAGCCGAGCAAAACACATAAAAAATAATATCGAGCGAACATACAATATCTCGCATACCCTGAACAGAGTATACTACAGTCAAGAGGTGGTTCGACTGAGAAAACATCCTTGCGCTTGTTTATTTTGTTATTTTTGCTTCTTTTATATGCTTTTGGTTCTTTTTTCCGCTAAATCATATCGTTTGAGTGTGAGCCGCATTTAAGTACGTATTGATTTACTGCCGCTGATACATCACGTATACGCCACCGGTTCGTCCTTTGACTAACTAATCACGGGCAGTGCGCTCAAAAGTCTGGCGCCGCGCGCCGCTGCTGCTGCGGCCAGCTTTGACAGGTTGGCAACTTGAAAGCTCTTCCAGTTGACTGGTTCTGTATACCTGGCACGTTAAGACTTCCGTTTTGGAGGTCGTTGTTTCCCCTTGCTTGCGCTTGCTGTAATTTCGATGATTCCCCAACTACAGCTGAGATATCCAATGCGAAGAATGCGCTGAAAGCCGAGCGTCCAATTAAAAAGTCAGTTGACATTTTGCTCAACATTGCCGTGGGGGGCAATGCTCGCAGAGCTGACATACATATGTGTATGTGGGGTAACCCAGCAGCGGGTGAAATTCTCATTAATGTTGCCCTTGCTCATGGCGCATTTTTCCATTAGCACATTTCTTATGCACTGCAGGCCAATTAATCATACGACATGTTGGACCAATTACTCCAACTCAATCTCTTGCGTCAGTCCTTGACGCACTAAAATCTATATATATGTGTCCCCCCATCGATATGAGTTGGCAAATTAAATTTGAAATTAAGATTGATTTGCGCGTTCGCCTCTTGACATCATTCGAAAGTCCCGGCCACTTGTCAATGGGGAGAAATTCTTTTTCGACATTGAAAAATCTAAAACAAATGCCGCCCAATTGTAATTAGAGACAATGGCAGCGAACCCTTAACTGGATCCATGGCCGACCCTTTTGCCTTTCCTTTTCCCTTTTGCAAATTAATTCAAATGCTCGAGCAAAGGAAAGCGAGCGCAGAAATAATTAAAATTAATTATGTGGAATATATTCAATAAGTTGGAAATTATGCAAACGAGCGCAAAGTAAACGCCTGGCGATAACGCTGAGTGCGATTGCCGGACCCCGCCAAATACATTTCTCGACCGAAAATAGCTGCCCCTGCTTAGCTATGATGGATATAAACCGTCGAACACTGGCTGATTGTATAAATGGATGGATGGATGGATGGATGGCTGCATGGATGGCCGAATGGATGAGAGTCTGTATCAGCTGTTGGTCAGTTGGACAATTGTTCAGAGTATTTTCGAAATTTCGAAGTGGAGACAAACAACAAATCTAAATAAAAGAATATTTTGAAAAAAAGAAGAAAAAAACAGAAAAACAAATAGTATTCAGAGAATGGGAACAGCCGCATGCTCGTGCTTTGGGCTTCGGGAACAAATTTTCTTTTTTTTTTTGTCACAATTTCCGGCATTTCGTATATAAGCTAAAAGTATGCCCCGGCCAGCGTTCAGTCTGCTCGGTTCGTTGGACCACGTCGCGTTTGTGTCAAAGTAGCGCAAATTACTTAAAATAAACAACGAAACTATTGGAGCACTCGCCGAGACATTTCGCTCGCTGTTGCCCATTCAATTGCATTTCACTGAGTGCTGCGCGACGTGAAAACAGAAGGAAAAATTATGAATTTGAAAATCAATTTCAGTTTCATATCTCTGGCACTTGTCTGCCTTATATCTGTCCTACTGTTGACTCAGACCGTTGGAATTGAGGCAGCCGGATCCGGAGACGACGCATGCAAGGAGCTCAGTAAGTGAATCAATGCAATGCAGTCCATTACAAAGTATGACATGCATATCAGGAGACAAATAGGCCATTGAAATTACATATATAGTCGGAATATATTATCAACAAAAATCTCATTAGAGCTGCTTTGATCTGGGTTGTGGGGGATTTGATTTAGAGCAGAAAATATTGAAATTAGGCAATAATATAGTATTTTTTATAGTAATTGGTACGACAAATTTTCTGGAAAAGAATTTGTTGTGAGTCATTTATTTCATTTAAATTTAGGCAGTTTTTTTAGCTGAGTTTTCATTTATTTTTTGTTTTTATACAGCAAATACTTTATAAATATTGTATACCTATAAGACCATAAGACATTTATATATACATATAATTTATATATAATTGCTACCTTTGCTGTCAGCTCCAACAATTATTGAAGGAACGAAATAGTTTTGGCCAATTTCGGCAATTCGCTTGAATTTGCAGCCGCTGCTTGACAAACCACTGCCAAAACTGTTTGTTGTCAGTCATATTTGCCATTTGGTGTAGAGATTATTTTCGTTTTTTGCCAGCCGAATTTATGAAATATTTTGTGTGTATGTATGTGTGTATTGTATGCGTAATCCGCTTGTCGTGTCGCGTAACCAAATTGAATAGCAGCAAATGAGGCTATTCGCATGCCGGCACATGGATGGGCGGGTGGCGCAGGGAGTTGGAACTAATTGAAGCAAAGAACTTATGAATAGTTTTAATATGAAATTATGAAATCGATTATCCAATTAGTTGCTTAATTAAACAGCACGCTCTCTCTCTCACACTCTCTCTCTCTCTCTCTCTCCCTTCCGTTTATAGACAATGTTAACTGCTATGTGGGCCGTAACGAGGGCAACTACTGCAACAGTAAGGACCAGACCAAGGCCCTGACCCGCTGGTATTATGACAAGGGAGCCTGTCGACGCTTCACCTACAAAGGCTGCAACGGCAATCGCAATCGATTCTGCACGCAGGAGAGCTGCGAGGCCCGATGTGGCGATCTATAAGTAAAGGAGAGCCGATACACGCGCCGTTTATCGCAATCAATTAGACATTCACTTAGCTCATAAGTTTTCGTATGTATGTGTATATATGTATATCCAAGTGCTGAGCACAAATAGAGGCAAGCCAAGCGAACCAAATGAATTTCTCACCTTTGATCGAGCGCTTAAAAGCCCCGAAATGCCGATGACAAAATAGACAGGCAGTCAAGTGCTTGCTGTAAGCTGTTAGTACAACAACAACAACAACAACATGAAGTGATGCCACTAACACTAAGCGAGTTACGAGAGGGAGAGCAAAAAAGAGAAAGAAATGTGCAAACTGTCAACGCTTTGACGCCTCCTGTATCAAATAACGCCTTCACATGCCCCATGACAGTGTCACCAATGGCCCGCTGACTTTGATTTTGATGCCGATGTCGATGGCGATGCCGCAGGCAATGTGAATGCTAACTTTTAGCCGCGAGCTGTGTGCTTTTAGCGCTGACGCACTACGTTAGAATGCTGGATGTCAGCCGGGCCGTGTCAAGATCACATCAAAGAGCAGACCGTGGCTGGCCATTTGGGGTGCTGATATGTTTACAGCTAATTAAAATACCAATACAACATTATCGCATGCTTGGTAAAGTCATGATTACCATAGCCATTTAACTGTTAATTGCGCCAAGAGCTTTTCGTGTGGGACTAGACAAGCTGAATCGTTATCCTTGAATCATGTTGTCCTTTGACATTTTTTTTTTCCACCTGCCAAGCAAAATATTTCATTGAAAGGGAGCAGGGGGTGGGCAGGGGTGGCTGTCTTTGTCTCTCTGTTTAATGGCTATGCACAAACAACTTTGGCCATCAAATACATAACGACATCAACAGCCGACGCGACGGCTCGACATGCCACTGACGGCAGCACTGTTTAATCTGTTAAAGTGACAAGCGACGAGAACAAACACACACACACACACACACTGAGTCATGCGGTGCTGGCTTTAAATTTACCTGTTACGCACAACAGCGGGATTCGCACACCAACATTGATTGGCAACAGAAAATTCGCCAGCGTTTGGCATTTCGCATGAAATTAGTTAGTTTTAATGAGAAATTCGAGACGTCGCCAAGCACTCAAAGGACGCCTGTCACAAGTGAAAAGGGGCGTGCTAATTGAAAACGTAATACAATTTATAGGTCAAGATCCCCGAGCCACACAAGTGCAGAAGCCAGAGACCAGAAGCCACAAGCCAATCACTTGCGCCCTCTGCATTATTAACCAATACCAAATGGGCCTAATAATCGCTTTAGCCAACATCGACGGCTGGCTATAAATAATGCGCCTCGTCAGCGTGCCGAACGGCCTCAAATGGGAAGCCGAAAATCTGCGGCATAAAAATTCAAAGCGTCAAATCTTGGCGAGCATCAAATGCGTGTAATTTGATTATTTATCACAATTTTTACATTTAACGACCCAATTGAGTTTTATGTGCCCATTGCGCAAACGGAGCTGAAAAGCAAATAAGAAGAAGAAAACTGAAAAAAATTACTTGGCATGCAAATGAATGATTAAGAGATACTCTGGATTGCGCTCTAAAATAAGTGATTGATATGCATATATATATTTTAAAATATTATATAAAAAATTAATCTGAGTAAATAAAATAATAATCAATATTAATAATAGTGAAAATATATTTGTCATATATATTTGCCATATAATAAAAAATAATAAATCATATATATAGATTGACTAGACTTTCCACAAGTTGATCTTGAATTAAGTTTTACTTTGTTATATTTGCGAAAGTAATAAATGATCTTGCATTAAGTTTACGCCAGCAACTTTGATTGGCTTTACGATAAATAGAAAAATTTATTTTCCGATATCTACAAATTGAATAACTAATTGAAGCAGAAAAAGAATTAATGTTTGATTTTCTATATATGAAAGCTTTAATTTGTGCCTGAGTGTGAATAATTATTTAGTCAGTCGAGTATCTAATCTCTGCTGCAATTCGCAACAACAAAACTCAAATCTCCGACCCTGTCTATTTTATAAACAGAGAGTATAGCCAAATAACAAATAACAAAACAAAAAACAAAAATAATACCAAAATCAGAGCATTACCATTGCTGGGCGAATGAGATTGAAGAGAAAGTTTTGCATTTAGGCAGCAACCTGTGGAGGAAGTAAACCATGTTTTGGCATTAATATGCCAAAGGCCAAACAACATGAGCCGCATTTGTCAAAAGCGCTCCCTGGCGACCTCTGACTGAGCTGCACTGCATAACTCCGACGCCGTACTTTTGGTCAATCAAAAAAGTTTTCATGTTGATGAGTCGCATAAACTCAGTGTAGGTGTGTCTGTGTGTGTGTGTGTGTTTGTACTGGTGTATATCTGGCATTCTCTGCCCCACTCCGAAAACAATATTTCTATGGCTGCCGCCGATGCCGAGCGAGGAACAAAGCGCACAAAATTGTGCCATGCAAAACGATTTGCTCAGATGAAAAATGAAAATCTATTTGTAAAACGTTGTTTCTCTTTGGCTTCGGGGCTCACTAATATACTTTGCAAGTAGGTAATGCAATGGGTATATAGGTGGTATCATTTTGTATGATTATAAATTGTTAACTAGATAACTCACAGATTGGTCAGATTGGTGTATAATAAAAACCAATCAGCAGAAAATCGGGTTTCCTTAAAAAATATATGTATATATATTATAAGAAAAAAAAAAACAAAATAATAAGTAAATAAATAAATATAAATAAAATTAAAAAAATAAAATAAGCAGAAAAGCGGTTTGGTTAAGTTCCTTAAAAAATAAAAATAAAAAAAAAAAATAAAAAATAATAATAATAATAATAAAAAAAATAATAAAAATAAATAAATAATAAATAATAAATAAAATAATAAATAAAAAATAATAATAAATAAATAAATATTTTCAAAAAAAATTATAAATATAAAAAAATAAAAAATAAATAGATCAATAAATTAATTAATTAAATATAAAATTATATTTCCCCTTTTTATTTTGCACTTTAATGAATTTTTGTTATATTATCAACTTTACTCTATTTATGCTCATTGAAAATTTAAAGTCTATCATTTTTGTCAACTAAAACATTAGTTTAATAAACAAAATAAATAATAAGGAATATTAAAAGAGTTAAAAGGCTAAATACATGCAAGAAATTAAAGGAATAACCCACTTTGTACTCAAAGCACATAAACCCAATCCATAAATTCTTAATCAAGTTAATTATTAATTGCTACAGCAGAAGTAATTTTATACATAACTGCAAATGCCACAATAGGGTATTTAATCTTTCAACAATAGTTAAGCACTTATTCAGTTTCATTTCATAAAGGCAAACGTACCTCAGTGCGGGTTAAAGCCACGAACCCCTTTTAACTGCAAAGGAATTTGTGAAACGACAAAATTTCTTTTGTTGCCACACACGTATGCTGATTCTGTGAAAGTGTGCCACTGTGCATGTGCATGTGTGTGTGTGTGTGTGTGTGTGTGTGTGTTTGTGGGTGGTGCGGCCAGAGTTGAGGGCGCGACTGCAGGCACCCCAACAGCTCCCATGTGTTCATATAAATTTTGTGTTTATTCGGGTGCATTTCCACTGCGGCGCACATTCAGCCGCAGCCGCAGCCTCAACCTCAGGAATAGACGCAGTCGCACGCCCTCACGTTGAGTAGCCAACGAACCTTGCACACACACCCACGCAGACCCACACACACCCACGCACAGTGCAGCTAGGCAGGGCTTGGCTGTTGCATGCCCCACTGGCTTTGGGCTTCATTTATGTGGATCAAATAATGTTAGTTTCTCCTGCCCGAGCCGGTTAACCGTACAGCATTTGAGTGCACCGCAAAACAGTAAACACATACACCCACACACACACACACACACAAGCACTCACATATACACACACCTGCAGTTGAAACTATTTTTCCGTTTAAATAATTTTGAGATGCTTCATTGTGGCTGAACCTTGGCTCTGACGCTTGAATTTTTTTTTGTTTTGTTGTAGTTGTCTTAGTTTTTTTACTCTGGGCTTCGGTCAGATTGAATTAAAATTCCGGTGCCAAGTTTTCTTATGGATGAAAAAAGTTGTCACACAATTTATTACTTTCGACTTTGCGACGATTTAAAAAGTTTGCCTTTGCCGTTGCCTTTGCATTTGCAGTGCTGTTTCCCCCGTTTTCCGTTTTCCATTTGCCATTTTCCACTTACCCAAAATCCAACTGCTCGACGCCAGGCACCCCTTTTGGCCAATTTCATTTCTTCCCTGATGCCTTTGTGTTTTCGCACAAATTGGTTTCTGCTTCTGCTTGATTTCGTGCGCCAGCTGAAGTACAGATCTGCCAGGTGCCACACCAGCACACACTTTCCCCTTTTCCTCCCCCCCAAACCGCACACACACTCACACACGCACTCACACTCACACACACAGACAAGTAAGCATTGGCTTTCAAGTCACTTGACTTGTTAAATTCACTTAGCTGATCAGCCGAGCAGCCAACTTACACTTGTTGGCACTCAACCGTCCCTCGCCCCTCGCCCCACTCCATTGGCGGGCATGGGGGCGTGTCTAGTGTCAGTTGTGCTATGGTTGCGTTTGCCACGCTCATATCCCAGCGCGTCGCACTTTATTTGTCTAGCTGAAATTGTGATTTTTGTGCACTAACACCGGCTATCGGTGCGTATACGCAACTAAGCACTGGGACTACTTGCTGGCAATCGAGAGAGAGAGAGAGAGAGAGAGAGCGAGCGAATAAAATGCAGCACACTTTCGAGCATGACAATGTTGCAGCACTCCCATCGACATTGTTTCGCATCCTTGCAGAGCTTACACCGAGAGTCACTTGCAACTGGGATTGTAATGGAAGTGCCACTACTCGAGGCAAGCCTCAAGAGCTGTCAAGTAGATTTACTTGCTGTTGTTGCTATCATTATTGTTGTTGTTGTTGTTGTTGGTATTAGTTTCGCAGCAGCTTGTTGCTGGCATACAAATAAATTAAAATACATATGTATGTATTTATGGAAGGAAAACACACACACACAGACACACAGAGAGAGAGAGAGAGAGAGAGAGATAAAGATGCAAACACACTTGAGTCGGATATTAAATTAAATAAAAACCTACATCGAATAATATCAACATGCTATTTCTATTTAAATTTCGAGCCCGGCCCAGGCATAGCTGCACGTTCGAGATAAAAAATATGTATGCAGAAGCAGACGCAGAGAAGTCAGCTAGATGGGAATTAAGAGCTGACAATGACGACCATTGAATACTCTGCCTGAGAGTGTGCCAATTAGTTGTGAATGTATTTGCATGTATGTGTGTCATCCTCTAGCTCCATTGACAGCCCATTGTACTTGCACTTGGCTTAAGGACTGAGTGTCTACTTAATCTAGATATTGTCGAATATTCTTTGGTTTACACTCGTTAAGAATGTGCAAAGGTGTTCATGTGCAGCTACCCAGGGAACTGAAGCTGATGCTGCTGCTGCTGATGTGGGCGTGGCTGGCAAGCATATTGCAGTCGATGTTAAGCAACAGTTCAGACGCAGGCAAATGGAAGCGAGTGTGTTTGTATATGAATGAATGAATGAAAGGCTGATGGTGTGTGTGTGTGTGTGAGTGTCGTCCGTATGTTCGTGTGAGTTAGTGTCAACTCAGGGACATTTAGTAATTCCGCACGCATATCAAGGACAACGTACTCATAAATACCAACGCCAAATGCCGCATAGCAACAACAACAACAACAGCAGCAACGACAACGACACCAGCAATGAAAGCATCAGCAAAAACAACTGCAGGCTTGTCTCTGTGCCACGTTTAAGCTCTAGTCCGTTCGTCTGTCCCTCTGTCCGCCGTCTGTCTGTCAGTCATTCTGTGTTTGTATGTATGGAATTTTTAACTTCATTATCGAGGCAGAGGCTACCATTTGGCGCTACGCATCGCTGCTCAGCCCGCCACCCGCCACCCGCCACCCGCTCGATCGTCCTCGCCCATCATTGTCTCTGGGCGCATTGCTCAACAATTTTTGCACTGCGACCGCCCCATGGCTCATATATTCCGCCAATGCGCAATGGCATGCATACCTAATGCCCAATGATGTGCACGCTGGAGACGACAGCTCAACGTGGCCACCCACTTGAGCTATGATTGTCGTCTGCTCACTCAGGACCAGGCCGGGCCGAGCCCGTCCGAGTCGAGCCCGGCAGGCTTCGCAATCCTAGCTGTCCATTCAGCCATGGCAGTCACTCGGTTGAATTCTGGCACAATTTTAAAGCTGAGGCTGCTCGAAAGGCTTTCTCCTCATTTTCGAGCGCCAGCTGAAGTTGGGCTTTAAACGTTTCACTTGTTTCTGGTTGGCCATAAATTTGGTGGCTGTCCGCCAATGTTTGTTATTTATTTGAGTTAAGCACGTTGCGGCGCGTGGCATTTGGTGCTCGCTCTTGGCCGGCGACAACCTTTAAATGACATGCCACGCCCAGTTGAGCCGCCGACCGCCTTGGGCGCGCCCAAGCCTTGCCGCACAGCTGTCAGCATTCAAGCGCACCGAAAAGGCACCCGGGCGACACAGCGAATGTGGGCAACACGCGATTTATAGCGCACCTAAGTGAAAGTCTGTACGTTTTGTTTAGCACATGGCGCGAGGCACGCCAATTGTATGTGGAGCACGTTTTGTGGTGCTCCAAAATTTATTGGTTCTATCTGTTGGCGCGTATGTCAATGCCGGGCTCAATTGCACCACAGTTGGCGTATGTGTGATAATTTTGTTCTTCCTGAATGGCTGTCCTGTTAAAAGTGAAATTTAATTAATTATGTGCCGTCGCGCCGCCTGTGCGCAGCTAGCGAAAACATTTCGCTCTGTGCGCCGTAGTGTATGCAATGATTTATTGCTGCGCCTAGCCGAGCTCCTGGCTGGCTGGTAACTCCCCCTCCCCCCGATCCAGCGCTCACTCTCACGTCCGTATCTCTGACTGTCTGTAGCTGTGGCTCTTGCTTGGCTTCGCCTCTGCAATTTTGACGGGCAGCTTCAAAAGCGCAACATGAGAATTTATTTGGCGCGCATTTGTCTTGCCACAGCAGCACACCACTCACATGCACTCACAGCGGCACTCAGACTCAGACACCCACATTCACACTCACATTCACATTCACATTCACATGGTGGTGTTATTAATAGTTCTGCCGCTGCCTGCAATATCCTGTCAAATTAATTTCAATTTAATTAAATTCTCCTTTTTTTCGCTGCTGTTGTTGTTGTTGCTTTTCCTGTTTTGTTCGCGCTGAAATAAGCTAAGCAAAATAAATGAAAATTTCTGTCAAATAAATGTTAAAAAATTGACTCATTGTGGCGCATTCGATGGTGGAATGAATCCGCTGTGCACAAGTGTGCCCCCCTCTTCCCTCTCTCTCTCTCTGTCTCCCTCGATTGTTGTTGTGTGTGGCTAAGCGAGAGGCAGCAGCAAGTGGAGGGAATCACAGCTGCAGAAATATTTGCAAGCATTTGTTTCTCACCCCATGTGGACGTGCGTGTGTGTGTGTGTGTGTGTATGTGTGTATGTGTGTGTATGTGTATACAGCAAATACTGAAAATTCTCACACTTGGCACTAAAGTCATTTTTCGCAGCAAACGCTGATGCTCCACGCCCCAGACCTTCTCCTCCTCCGCCCCCTCAGCCATTTGCCATTGAAATAGTTGAACGTGTGGTGTTGTTGTTGTTGTTGTTGTTGTTGTTGTTGCGACTCGGTTGCAACTCCAGCCCCAAATAGCGCTTCGAAAATACGCTCATTTATCAATATGTCCGTTGTTGTATAACTATTAATGCCAGAGCGCCCACCCCTTTCGCGTCGTCATGCCACGCACGTGTCGGCAGCCCAAACTTAACGCCAAACTTAGAAAACGTCAAATGCGTTTGAACTAATTTCGAGCAATTCATTTTCATCTTCGTGCATGCATCTTGCTGCCAACTGTCGTGCTTGGAAATTAATGCGAAATGCATTAGCATTAGCTCTTATAAATGAACGCTGGCAGTGCTTAATGACGAGCCCCCATGGATCGACTCGCAATATATATATATGTACATATACTTCACATGCCAATCGCACCATCTCGAGAGGCAAACAGTGCGTATGAGTGATGCGCCAGTTGCGGTTCGTTAAATCGAGCGACTGCACTGATTTGTCACTGTATTTAAATCAACATGCACGTCATGAAAAATCACTGTCACAATTTGGCCGCAGCAAAAAATGCTGTAAATAAATGCGCTCACCTTAAAGTGCATTATTTGGTTAATGGAGCACAGCCACAGAGCAGTCAGTCCTTGTCAGTGTGTATGTTTGTATGTGTGTGTGGGTGTACTATATACATATGTGGCATGCAACGTCGAGGTGCTGTCACTTTTGACACTGCCTGGCATTTCATTGATTCACAACAAATGCGACAACTCCTCATTGAATACCCTGCCCCCAGTTAATGAGTATACGAATGGGCAATCAAATTGAGAATAAAATGAATTAAGTAAAAGATTTCACATATATCTATATAATGTCACGAATGTGAACTATATAAATAGTAATTATTCTTAAAGTTATTAAAGTAAAGTATAGGCCAAGATACTTTGGCATTTTTCTGATAACGAATCTCTTACATCAAACATATTCAGATGCTACTTAAAGCAACTTAAAACAATCTCAAACTGGACCTTTTTGTCTTACTTAAATATATCTCGGATTTTCATTTAGAAAACAACTTTAGGTAAAACCCCCAAGCAAATGCGCTCATTATAGGGCATCTCTTAGTTGATCATTGGCAGTTGATCAGAGTATATGTTTTTAATGCTCATTTATTTCTCGCATACATCGCATGCACAAAATATACAAAATACGAGACTCTTTTGTACAGTTTTTCATTTGCTTGTCAGGCTCATCTGTGGCACGGCCTGAGCGCTCCAGCAAGGGGCAACGAGGCGGGGTGCGGGGCATAGCTGTCATTCGTATGACAACGAGGAACAAAAAAAAAAACAAGAAAATACAGAAAAAAAATGAAATAAGGAACAAATTATGGCAAATGGGTGCAAATTTTAATGAAATTCAACAACAACAACAACAAAAAGTGAATGCCAAGAGACAGCAGCAGACAGAGAAAGAGAATGAGCGAAAGAGAGAGAGAGGGAAAGAGAAGGCGAAAGGAAAACCTACATGGCAAGATGTCAGCAACGAAATATTAAAAAGCCAGTGACAGCCAAACGAGGATAGTGCCAGGACGTGTCGTAAGCCAGGCCAAACAGTTGGCGCCCCGACCGAAAATCCATTGGAAAATTGTAATGATCCCGGCTCAGTCTTGTGGATGCTCCTGCTGCCCGAAGCGGAATTCATAATTCAGCTTTAATGCTACGCATAATCAATGCCTGCTGGATAATGAATGAAATCAATTGCATTACAAATGCTCAAATGCCGAACAACAACAATAACAACAACAACAACTCGGCAGCAAATAAATTAACCAGCCGCGTATCAAATTGGCGAGCAAACACTGCAGTGTTAAGCCGCATTAATTCATGAGGTTGTTTGTTATGGCCATTCCCGGTTTGCTACATCCGCTTTTCACGCACTCCGCCAAACAGCGACCACATACACACGCACACACTCGCACACACACATACACATGTGTAGATTTATTTACGAATAGAGACCACATTGAAATCATTTACCGAATCACATCAATTTCGTTTTCTACATGTACTTATGCTAGTGTGTGTGTGTGTGTGCGTGCATATTTTAAACACTTTTAAATTATAAATGAGTCTGTGATATATCGCAATGGCATTTCATGAATTATTAAAGCGCATTTAACTTGCGAACATGTTAAAGTCAATGATTAATTTCAATGCAGATTTAATTCGCGACTTTTTCACTGTAATATTTGAATAGCCGCACACACGTCTGTGTGACTGTCTGTCACAGTGTCACACACACATTCCATGCGTAGTATTTATAGAAATTGCATGGAATTTCCTTGGAAATGTCAGCTTAGAGTAGCAAACACTTGTGCTTAAAGCTTGTGCAAATATTTTCTTATATTCTCTTTTTCTATATATAAATACATATATATATCTATATATATAAATTAAGCTTTTTTGCTGTAAGTGTTAGATGTTAGTGTGCGGTGT